>OY751432.1:13504740-14107149 GCA_963565745.1 Phengaris arion
GTCACAGGACACACGGCGGTCGGATTGAACGACATAATCTGGTCGTGCGGGTTGTCTCGGAAGAGATGGCCCGCCTAGGGTGGCAAGTGGAGGTTGAGCCAAAGATTGTGACCGCACTGGGGGTCAGAAAGCCCGATGTCATCGCGGTTAAAGGAGGGGACGGAGTGATTTGGGATGCCCAGATAGTCTCGGGTCAGCGACCTCTTGACGATGCACACCGTGCGAAACGTAGTAAGTACGGGACGCACAAGGAGCTAGTTGAGGAAGTTGCAGATAAACTAGGACTTCCGATAGGTTGCGTCCAGGCCACATCTTGTACGCTCTCCTGGCGTGGTATCTGGACCCGGGCGTCGCTAAATGAGCAGCACCGGCTTCTGGGAATCGGACCTTCCCTATTAAATTAAATACCGGAGTTGGTGTTTGTGTTGGTCTATGACCTCTTGATTGTAAGTCCTTCGTGCGCTCGTGTGGTGACGATAATAATACAGCAGCAATTCTTATACTCTCCTTTATTGGTGCTTACAACGAATACGTATTACAATATGTAATGAGATATGCTTAGCACAATATATACGTCTACACTATGTATAGCCTTTTGGCCAACTCAATAAACTAACTCGATAGGCTTTACTTATGACATCTGTCAATGTCAATAATGACATTGACAGTTACATCTTACTGTTGATATATGTAACACCTCCCTTTTCGAGTATAAAAGCAAACTAAAAATATAGGTACATAACTAATAACAAATACATTACTTATCTACTTAAATTTCTCATGCATGTACAATTTAGGACGCTTTACACTTCTACCAGACCTGGTTACGTAACCGGTATTTTCTAGACTCTCCATAGGAACACAGTTCTCATCGTCAATGCAATTTTGAACGGGACCGTTTCCGCGTTGTGTTAAACTCATGGGATCTATACTCTCCTGCATGGGAGGCATATTGATTGTGCTGCCATCGCCATAAAAAGAAGGTGGAGGATTTATTTCTTTTAAATTCTTTTTTCTAGGTCTAATGTGTCCCCTATTCCTCCTATACACAACACCGTTTGGATCCGCAACATAATATGATCTACCACATCCTAATTTCTCTTTAATTATTCCCGGAGACCAAAAGGATTTAGGATTTTTTTTAAAGTAAATGTCATCTCCCGGCTGAAACTCATGAGATGTATGCTTCGCATTCCTGTCAAAATAAAAAGACATTTTGTCTCTGCTTTGTCTATGACATTTTTCAAATGTCGAAAATTTTACAATTTTAGGTTTTAATTTTTTGTTAAGAATTGGTAAATTTACTCGCAAGTTTCTAGACATTAATAATGCGGCCGGACTGGGAAAATCTCCCTTCGCAGCGTTGCGATAGTGTAATAACGCCAAATGTATATCCGAGCCATCTTCTCTGCATTTTCGTAATATGTTTTTAACAATTTTAACACCGGTTTCAGCTTGGCCGTTAGACCTCGACCAGTACGGACTAGTGGTTATGTGTTCTACATCCCAATCAACAAGAAAAGACTTGAATTTGCAGGAGTTTAATGGTGGACCATTGTCAGACACCAATGCCTTGGGTATACCATGTCGACCGAAAAACGATTTTAGACTTTTAACAACATTATCGACAGTGTAATTCTTATGCAAAGAAGCTAACTCTATGTACTTGGAATAATAATCCATGCAGACAAGGAAATTTTCTCCATCAAAATATAATAAATCTATACCTACCTTCTCCCATGGAAGATAAGATATCTCATGGCATTTCAACGGTTCACGGGGTGGATTTGATCTATATTTAGCACAGACGGAACATTGATCAATTAAGTTCTTAATATCCGCGTTTATATTTGGCCAATAAACTGTTTCTCTAGCGATGTTTAGTGTCTTATTAATACCTAAATGACCACAGTGTATTTTATCTAAAATCTGTCTTTGCAAGGACTTTGGAACAATAAGCCTATTGCCTTTAAATAATAAGTCATTCATTATATGTACTTCATTTTGAATGTTCCAATATGGTTTCACAAGAGAGCTTACTTTATTTTTGCTTCTTGGCCAACCATTCTGAATATAAGACTTGAGCAGATTTAAAGATTCATCATTTTTGCTTTCTAATAATATAAATTTTAAATAAGGCTTATTTACTGAGAGATTAGAGAATACTGAATTAACATGATACTGTAAGTCTTGCTCATACTGAGGTATGTATGTATCACTAAGTGAGGCTCTTGACAAAGTATCTGCTATATACATATATTTACCAGGTACATAAACTACTTCTAGGTCATAACCCTGCAACGATAACATCATTCTTTGTAGCCTAGCAGGTACTTCATGAAGAGGTTTTTTAAAAAGGTAAATTAAAGGTTTGTGATCAGTATGAACAGTTGTTTTACTGCCATAAATATATTGGTGAAATTTATTACATCCAAACTGTATGGCAAACAATTCTTTTTCAATCTGGGCGTAGTTTTGTTGAGAGGGGGTAAGTGTTCTTGAACTATATGCAATGGGTCGTTTGTCTTGCATCAAGACCGCTCCCAGTGCATTCTTTGATGAATCTACCGACAAAATCACAGGTAAGTTGCAATTATAATTAGTTAACACAGGTGCTTTAGATATGACTTCTTTTAATAAATCAAAGCACTTTTGACAATTTTCATCCCATAACCATAACATATCTTTTTTTAACAAATTTCTTAGGGTATTAGTTTTTTCTGCTAGATTTTCTATAAACGGTGCTAAAAAATTTATCATGCCTAAAAATCTCTGCAAATCCTTAATATTTTTAGGTATGGGCATGTTATTTATCGCTTTAACTTTTTCTGGATCGATTTTTACACCTTCTTTACTGAAAATATAGCCCAAATATGCTATTTCTTCTAGAAGAAACTTGCACTTGGCTTTATTTAATTTTAAATTAACTTGCCTAGCCCTGTCCAAAAACATTTCTAACCTTTTATTGTGTATTTCAATTGTTTCACCGTATATTAAAATGTCATCACACCAAATTATTATACCTTCTATGTCTCCGAAAAGATCTATCATGGTTTTATAGAAAATTTCTGTAGCCGTGTTTATTCCAAAAGGTAATCTTAAAAATTTGTATCTGCCAAATGGAGTTTGAAATGTACATAGATCACTACTTTCTTTAGTTAATTTTATGTTATAGAACCCAGAAAACGCATCTAAATGTGAAAAATAAGAGGCTTTGGACAATTTAGACCTGACTTCATCTATATTTTTAATTGGATAATGACATCTCAATAAATTTTTATTTAAATTTCTAGGATCTAAGCAAATTCTCAATCCACCATTCTTTTTCATGGCTACAACTAAACTACTCACCCAGAGAGTAGGTTTGTTCACCTTCCGTATGACTCCCATGTTCTCCATGAGTTGAAGCTCTTTCCTTAACGGTTCAACCAACGCAAAGGGTACCTTTCTAGGGGGATCAACGCACGGAATAGCATCCTTTTTTAGCACGATGCTGTGTTCGTATGGGAGGCAGCCTAGACCCTGAAACACATCATTATATCTGGTCACAATTTTGTCACAAGTTTTTTGATACATATTATATACATTTTGCTCAACATTTTTTTCATTTTCCATTGATAGAGAAAAGTTTTTTGTTATTAAATTTAGCTTTATACAAGTGGGTAAACCAATCACAGTTGGACAATTTAATTTTGTTACAACAAAAGTAATGTTTTCTGGTTTTGTTTTGTTTTCAACTAAACAACAAATGTTTAACACTGAAATTATCGGTATTCTGTGCCCACTGTAGGCAAATATATTATATTTTTTACACATTTCTTTACTCTGCTTGTCAAATTTAAGATTCAATTCTTTAAATACTTGATAAGACATCACATTTATGTCTGCGCCAGTGTCAATTAGGCAATCTACCTTTTTGTTGTTTATATTAAGAGAACAGTACCAGGACTTGTCTGTTGTGCTTATCAAATTTGTACTAGCATTCTGTGATTTTATGTTTTTAATGTTGAACAATGCCCCTATTGTAAATCTCTCAGCCTCAGCCTCAGCACTTTTGGGGCTTGATTCATCATCGAGATTTAGGCTACCTACCCCAGTAACAACAGTCCTGACACTGTTTTTCTTGAAACATAAATGAGTAAAATGTCCATATTTAAAACATGACCTGCATCTGTGTTTCCAAGCTGGACAGTTGCGGCGACCATGCGATGTGTTGCACTTTACACACGACGTTGTTCTTGATCCAGGCGTAGCTGACCTTGGGTGACCTTGGCATGATGGAGATCTTGCGTTTTTTCTTTTCTGGTATGAGGGGGAACTGGACCGACGACTTTTGTGTAGCTTGTATATTGTGGCTTCTCTTCCATCTGCTGCATTGAATGATTCTTCATTTTTCTGCGCCATCGTCAGTGTTCTACAGAGGAGTTTGGCTCTTTCTAGGGATAGGTCCTGTTCTTGTAGTAGCTTTTGACGAAATTGCGAGAAGTTTGTGGCCATATTAGCAATGAGAATGTCTTTTACAAGGGACTCACGTAGCGAACCAAACTCACAGGCATGACTTGCGTTTTCTAATTCCATTAGAAAGTTTTCCAAGGATTCGTTCACACGCTGTTTCAACGTAAAGAATTTGTGTCGTGCCACCGTCAAATTCTTTTTGGGTTCAAAATACTCGACGAATTTTGCCTTGACTTCTTGGAAAGTAGCAGTGCTTAGGTCCAAATTGAAGGAATTGTATATGTTTAAACCCTTTTCTCCCATGGAATGCAGCATGATTGCAATTTTTTCCGTTTTCTCCATGCCCGACGCCAGTAGAAATATCTCGAATGACTGCGTCCATTTCTTGAAATTTTCAGCATTATTTTTGATAATTTCTGTAGAGATCTCAAGCTTCTGTACTCCGTTGCCTGCCATTGTTAAGTTCCCACACTCAGATTGTCTCGAACCTTCCGGAGTTTTCGACGTACCCTCTTTTTTGTTCATAATTTTCGTTTTCTTTTAAATTTTCACTTCTGACACCATGTGTTGGTCTATGACCTCTTGATTGTAAGTCCTTCGTGCGCTCGTGTGGTGACGATAATAATACAGCAGCAATTCTTATACTCTCCTTTATTGGTGCTTACAACGAATACGTATTACAATATGTAATGAGATATGCTTAGCACAATATATACGTCTACACTATGTATAGCCTTTTGGCCAACTCAATAAACTAACTCGATAGGCTTTACTTATGACATCTGTCAATGTCAATAATGACATTGACAGTTACATCTTACTGTTGATATATGTAACAGTGTTGAGAGGGTCTCACATGAACTGGACTCGTTTTAATCAGATGACGACGGTCAAGGAGAGGGGTTAATCCTTGACGTGGAGGGAGATCCTGTGGGACAGGCCCCTGCGGAGCCTGACGGCGATACTAGCCCCATCAGAGGTCTGATTCCCGCTATTCGAACAGCCCTAGTACCGACTATGAACATCAAATCCGCACAATGCCTTTGGGCGCATGAGCTAGTAGGGAGGATAGGGACTTCGGGGGACCTCCGTCTCGTCCATAATGATTAGTCTTCCGCTTGTATGGAGGGTCGCTATGGACGAAGGCATGTGTCGAAGGCTCACATAGCCAAATGCCTCGTCATCTAATTAGTGACGCGCATGAATGGATTAACGAGATTCCCGCTGTCCCTATCTTCTCACTACTACACTACTTTCCGGTCGTGAAGGCTCGCTCCAAGGCAACTTGGATAGAGCCTGACTATGAAACATCGCAGCTGCTTACCGGTCACGGCTGTTTCAGAGGGAGGCTTCACAGATTGAATCTTTCCGACGTGGGGTCATGCTACTGTGGCGAAGCTGCAGAGGAAGACGTACACCACGCTATCTGGGAGTGCCCTCTGTACGGGGAGGCGCGTAGGGAGCTTTTGGATGGGATCGAAGTCTTTGGAGAGGGTCCGGCCTATTACTGCGACCTCGTTTCCACGGCGGCGACCTTCGGACGGCTACGGGAATACGCGCGACTATGGCACAGAACAAGAAGTGGATTAGAACGCCAAGAGAGGGCATTAATTGGAGGCGAATAAGGAAGAAAACCTGGATGGTAGAACCAGTACGCGCTATCGGAAGACACCGAAGTCTGTGTTGTCCGCCCCAGAAAGGGGAGAAGGACTTAGGGACAAATATAAAGAGACTAAAGAACTTGTAGGGTATCAAGAATTGCGCACCTGAAGGGCAGGACCCAGGACAGTAGGGTGCGCATTCCCATGTTTCGGCCCGTATAACCAAGACGGTTGATAGGGCCATGGGTTGGTGGAGGGATTTGTCCCTATCTACTGTCTATCTACTGCTGTCCGCCAAACATCTACAGGATGTTGGCGGGCTACTTCACCGGACGCAGGGTAGGCATGTTTGTCGGACGCAGGGTAGTGTGGAAGGCGGCCACGATGGGCTGTCCGCAGGGATCGGTGTTGGGTCCCTCGCTGTGGAACATCCTGATGGACGACTTGCTTCGACTGCCCCTTCCTGGGGGAGTGACATTCGTGGCCTATGCCGACGATGTGACGATACTGATCGAGGGCGACTCACGTGCGGCTCTTGAGGCGAAAGCCTCAACTGCATTGCGGCTCGTTGGTGAATGGGGAGTCCGTAATAGGCTGGAATTTTCCCCGACTAAATCGTCTACTATGACGATTAAGGGGAGGTTCCAGCGACCCCCAGTCATCAAATTTGGGACCAACTCCATTGGGAGCGTCATGTCGACAACGGTGTTGGGAGTGGTAGTCGATTCGAGTCTATCCTTCGCGCGACATGCAGTATCCATAGGGGAGAGAGCGGCAAATTGCTTCGGCAAGATGTCGCGAGTCTCGGCTAGCTCATGGGGGGTTAGGTACAGGGCTCTTCGGGTGCTGTACCAGGGGACCTTTGTAGCTACTGTAACTTATGCGGCTGCATGTTGGTACGAGCGGGCGACCCTACACGTTGTGCGGAGTGCACTTTTGCGCACCCAGAGACCTGCCTTGATCCTTTTGACCAAGGCGTATCGCACGACGAGCACTGACGCCCTGGCAGTTTTGGCAGGGGTGCTGCCGGCCAACCTCGAGGTAATACGTGCTGGCAGACTAGGTGTGATGCGCGAGACCACGATTACCAAGGAAGAGCTTCGGAGTGCGAAACTCAGGGAAACTGAGTCCGCTTATGCCCTATGGCAGGAGCGTTGGAACACATCGACCAAGGGGAGGGAGCTTCATCGGTTCTTTCCGGACGTGAAGGCTCGTTCCAAGGCAACTTGGATAGAGCCTGACTATGAAACATCGCAGCTGCTTACCGGTCACGGCTGTTTCAGAGGGAGGCTTCACAGATTGAATCTTTCTGACTTGGGTCATGCTACTGTGGCGAAGCCGCAGGGGAAGACGTACACCACGCTATCTGGGAGTGCCCTCTGTACGGGGAGGCGCGTAGGGAGCTCTTGGATGGGATCGAAGTCTTTGGAGAGGGTCCGGCCTACTACTGCGACCTCGTTTCCACGGCGGCGAACTTCGGACGGCTACGGGAATACGCGCGACTATGACACAGGATAAGAAGTAGTCTAGAACGCCAAGAGAGGGCATTAATAGGAGGCGAATAAATAATAAGGAAGAAAACCTAGATGGTAGAACCAGTACGCGCTATCGGAAGACACCGAAGTCGTATCTGTGTTGTCCGCCCCAGAAAGGGGAGAAGGACTTAGGGACAAATAGAAAGAGACTAAAGAACTTGTAGGGAATCAAGAATTGCGCACCTGAAGGGCAGGACCCAGGACAGTAGGGTGCGCATTCCCATGTTTCGGCCCGTATAACCAAGACGGTTGATAGATGGGTTGGTGGAGGGATTTGTCCCTATCTACTACGGTGTCGACCGCCGACGCGTACACATCGTTTCGGTTGAGCTCCGTGTAATAAATTGCTAATTTATTATTATCGGCTATTTTTGGTGCTTAATTGCTTTTATTGTGTGTGACAGTGCTCCCTAGTGTTCCTGCTTGGTCAAGGCGTGCCTCCCGAGGGAATTAGAGGAGTTATAGTGCGATTTGGACGCGGTGCTAGTGTACGACACTCGGTAAGTGCATAGACACTCCTTAGCTTAAGTACTACGCGAACAGACGCTCTATTTAGTTATTAACTTGTTTAATTTAGTTTTATATCTCAGTATTTTTATTAATTTGTTAGTTAGTTTTAGCCATATTAGATTAACCTCGTGCGACCACGTGCTCGCAACGTGGTTTTTGACACTGTAGACACTGACATTGAGTGACAGGTGACAGGTGTCAACTGACAGCTGTCAGTAGTGTGGCCAGTTAATACAAGAACAGGTACGAGCATTTTGCTCGTCTAATCTAAGTTCATTACGTGTACAGGCACTTTTAGTTTTATCTTGATCTTGGATTTAACTAAGTTCTTTACGCGAACTGGGACGTGCATCCTGTACATCCAGCCCGGATGTACAGCATGTCCGAACCCGAGGGTGGCGGGAAACCGCCTCCGCGGACGACACCCCCGCAGCCCTTTCGACCGCGTCAGTCGCTGCACCGCACGCCCCCTCCCCCATTCCCCCTCCTCCGGTGACGTATAATACGACGTCGGATGAGGACTCGGCAGTGGAGGCTGTGGCAGCGAGCGCGGCAAGGCGCTATTATGACGAGATGATGGAAGCCATCAGATCGCCGAGGAGATCTTCGCCTCCAGAATCCAGCGGCAGCATCCAGCCTCAGGCTGGAAAACGGTTTCTGTCCCCAGAGGAAGCAGCCTCAGCGGCTAAGAAAAGAGTAAAAAGGAGACAGGGAAGGCCGTGCCTTCCGCTTAGCTTTGAGGAAGGAGGTACGCAGACGGTGGAAGGAAACCCGGGGACGCCAGGACTAGACTTCCGGACCCCGTGCTCCACGGACGCAGTGGAAGATATACAGGAGGGAAGACTGGATAAGGTTAGCACGAGAGGGCTCATCACCGCCGCAAACAGGGCCGCGGCGCAAATTAATCTTATAATAAGGTCTCCAGTTTCAAAACTGAACAAAGCAGACAGCGCAAGAGTGTCTGAGGAACTCGCCACGCTTATGGAGATTGTGTCACACTTGGCGGTAATGATTGGCGAGAAAACAAAGGTCGCAGAGGTAGGAGACGCGAAAGTGTGTAGCCTAATGGACGCTCTCCAGCATGAAAAGAAGCTCCTGGAAGAGGAGAGACGGAAGACTGAGGCCGCGGCCCAAGTACGCCCTGCACCACAGCACAACATTACGTTTGCCGACAACGTGAGCGGAATCACGAGCCTCCCGATAATAAAAGTGGTGCCGACTACGAACAAGACAAAGACGTCAGACGAAACAATATATAACTAACTAACAATAGCCCCCGCCGCCCTAGACATAAGGGTAGAAAGAGTCAAAAAGATCGCAGGTGCTGCAGTACTGGTCCAGACGAAAACCAGCAGCGACATGGACAAATTAAAAGCGGCGATGCCTGAGACACTCAAAGCCGAACCGCTCAGGGGCCGCCTGCCTCTAGTGGCTCTACGAAACTTGGACGGGAGTAATCTGGAGCTAGAAGAGATACTAAAAGCCGTAAAGGACCAGAATCTGCGAGAAGACAATGAGTGGCCCCTAGAGCGACTCAAAAAAAGCTGTCAAGTAGCTTTCAAGAAGAGCAGATCGGGTTGTGGCAGAACGACGTACGTCCTCTAATGCCAACCCGACCTTAGGAAATGTTTAGTACTGAAAAAGAAATTATATATCGGCTGGGAGGTTATAGATGTGGAAGACTTTACCACGGAAATCTGTTGCCGACGGTGCCAAGTCTACGGGCATGGTGAAAGAGGCTGTAAGGCCGATAAGCCCACATGCGGACTATGTGGCAATACAGGACACTCTACAGCCGACTGCAAGGAGACCATCCGTCGATGTGCCACCTGCCACAAATTTGGACACATAAAAACAGCTCTAGAACATAAGACGGCCAGTGCAGAATATCCAGCACGCAGATATGCGGAGCGTAGGCTGTTGGAATCGACGAACTACTAATGGCGGGCACTAATCATATCACCGTCGGCCAGATAAATCTGGCGGGGGCACAGGCAGCCACCATAGAGTTGCCCCTAGTTGCAGAGGAGCTGGGACTAGACATCGTTCTGGTTCAGGAACATTACCCTGGTCCCTCTCCTCACGCCGCGGCAAACACCATCCTGCAGAGCGGCAAAAGTGCCAGGGCGGGGATCTATGTTCGCCGGAGGGACTTGGCGTGCGCTGTCTTACAACACCTGTCTAACACACACTGTCTAGTGTGTCATGTCCTTAATGACAAAGACGGCGTATACCTTGTCTCTGCGTACTTTCAGTACAGCGACGACATAGATGTCCACCTTGAACATCTGGGCACTGTCCTTGCCTCCTTGAGAGGCAAGAGAATAATCATAGGGGTGGACTCAAATGCGCACTCTCCGATGTGGTACTGCGAGGAGAGGCAGTACACAGGACGCGGACCAGACGTCACACACCGTCGCGAGTCGATGGAAGCATTTATCCTGGCACATGGACTCCGCTTGGCCAACGCACAAGACCAGCCGGCCACTTTCGCCACGACGAACGGAACGTCCAACATCGACCTAACGTTAGCCAAAGGCACCCTGGTAACGGGGTGGAGAGTTAGAGAAGACGCAATAGACAGTGACCATAGGCTGATTACGTTCATGGTGGCCAATAATTCTACTTCTAGCGCTGAGCCAATCGAAGAGCCAATGCGGTTTCGGGAGCGTGGTGTGGAATGGGGAATCTTCGAAGATGAGATCTAAAAAAGGTCAGCGAACATCAGGTGGCACGATCCAGCCGAGGTAGTCTGTGCAAAATTCACCAGAATGGTGACGAGCACAGCTACAAGCATCCTGGGACTAAGTAAGGGGGGGAAAACAGAGCGGACCGGCTTCGCCGCGAGACCTACAGCTCACGCAGGGCTTGGCAGGCGAGTCGGAAGGGCAACTGCCTGGACGAGGAGGCTGCCAAGCGGCGCTTTCACATGATTAGGCGTAGATATAGGGTAGCCATGAAGGAGGAGCAACTTAAGTTCTTTAGGTCAGTCGCAGAAACGGGAAACCAGGACCCATGGGGCCAGGCGTACCGTGTCGTGTGCGGGAGACTTCGGCCTCCTAGCAATATAATTAATGGCACGAAACATGCCGAAGGTTATGCTGGGGGAGTCGAGGATGCCATGCACAGCCTCATGTATGCTCTGTGTCCGGACGACGATGTGTCCAGGGACACGGAGTACCACCGGCAAGTGCGGTATATGGCGGCCGCGATTCCCACAGGAGAAGATGCTCCTCCTCCGACGGAAGAAGTGGTTGCGAATATAGTCAAGGATCTCCCTAACACAGCACCGGGAATCGATGGGATAACCGCTCGCATTATAAAACACGTTTGGGCAGCCGCGCCGCGAGAATTTGCTGAGGTGTTTAGGCGATGTGTCGAAGAGGGCGTTTCTCTGCGAGTATGGAAGGACGGAAGGTTGATTGTCTTGCCCAAAGGCAATGGCAAGCTTCTTTCCGATCCTAAAGCCTACCGGCCCGTCACTCTGCTGCCGATCTTTGGTAAGATTTTGGAACGCGTAATGTTACAATGCGCCACGCAAATGACGAGTGGTCTATCGGACTGCCAGCATGGGTTCACTCGAGGACGGTCGACGGTATCCGCTCTGAGAAAGATTCTTGGAGCGGGTCGTGAGAGCTCGTCGAAGTATGTTCAGGCGATCTTCTTAGATATCTCCGGGGCCTATGATAATGCCTGGTGGCCGATGATCATGCTGAAAGCGAAAATGGGGGGCTGTCCGCCAAACATCTACAGGATGTTGGCGGGCTACTTCACCGGACATGGGTAGGCATGTTCGTCGGACGCAGGGTAGGCATGTTCGTCGGTCGCAGGGTAGTGTGGAAGGCGGCCACGATGGGCTGTCCGCAGGGATCGGTGTTGGGTCCCTCGCTGTGGAACATCCTGATGGACGACTTGCTTCGACTGCCCCTTCCGGCCCCCCGGAAGTGACATTCGTGGCCTATGCCGACATGTGACGATCCTGATCGAGGGCGACTCACGTGCGGCTCTTGAGGCGAAAGCCTCAACTGCATTGCGGCTCGTTGGTGAATGGGGAGTCCGTAATAGGCTGGAATTTTCTCCGACTAAATCGTCTACCATGACGATAAAGGGGAAGTTCCAGCGACCCCCAGTCATCAAATTTGGGACAAACTCCATTGGGAGCATCGCGTCGACCACGGTGTTGGGAGTGGTAGTCGACTCGAGTCTATCCTTCGCGCGACATGCAGTATCCATAGGGGAAAGAGCGGCAAATTGCTTCGGCAAGATGTCGCGAGTTTCGGCTAGCTCATGGGGGGTTAGGTACAGGGCTCTTCGGGTGCTGTACCAGGGGACCTTTGTGGCTACTGTACAACCTTTGTGGCTATGCGGCAGCATGTTGGTACGAGCGGGCAACCCTTCACGTTGTGCGGAGTGCGCTTCTACGTACCCAGAGACACGCCTTGATCCTTCTGACCAAGGCGTATGGCACGACGAGCACTGACGCCCTGGCAGTTTTGGCAGGGGTGCTGCCGGCCGACATCGAGGTAATACGTGCTGGCAGAATAGATGTGATGCGCGAGACCGCGATTACCAAGGAAGAGCTTCGGAGTGCGAAACTCAGGGAAACTGAGTCCGCTTATGCCCTATGGCAGGAGCGTTGGGACACATCGACCAAGGGGAAGGAGCTTCGTCGGTTCTTTCCAGACGTGAAGGCTCGTTCCAAGGCAAGGGAGGCGCGTAGGGAGCTCTTGGATGGGATCGAAGTCTTTGGAGAGGGTCCGGCCTATTACTGCGACCTCGTTTCCACGGCGGCGAACTTCGGACGGCTACGGGAATACGCGCGACTATGGCACAGGATAAGAAGTGGACTTGAACGCCAAGAGAGAGCATTAATTGGAGGCGAATAAGGAAGAAAACCTAGATGGTAGAACCAGTACGCGCTATCGGAAGACACCGAAGTCGTATCTGTGTTGTCCGCCCCAGAAAGGGGAGAAGGATTTAGGGACAAATAGAAAGAGACTAAAGAACTTGTAGGGAATCAAGAATTGCGCACCTGAAGGGCAGGACCCAGGACAGTAGGGTGCGCATTCCCATGTTTCGGCCCGTATAACCAAGACGGTTGATAGGGCCATGGGTTGGTGGAGGGATTTGTCCCTATCTACTTCGGTGCCGACCGCCGACGCGTACGCATCGTTTTGGTTGCGCTCCGTAGTAATAAATTATTATTCGCTTTCTATACTGCCTTACTGTTGTTTATAACGTGTACAGGTGTGTTATAGTGTACACTAGTGTCCCTGTTCGGTCGAGTAATAATCGATTCTAACGAGTGTTCGACGGGGTAACCCAAAGTGGCCTGAAGACGCCGCCGAGGGGTCCGGGAAGAGTTTTCTTTTCTGCCTGAGCGTTCGAGTTCCATGGAATCCTATAGAAGGGAGATATGGTTCGGAACGCGAAGAGCACCGCATTTGCGGCGGTGTCCGGATACTCTCTGCGGACAAAGTCGGCAAATTGGATCCGTAACTTCGGAATAAGGATTGGCTCTGAGGACCGGGGCGTGTCGGGTTTGGACGGAAAGGACGGGGATGCGGCCGGTGCCGGGCCTGGTCGATGCTCGTGCGTCTTTCGGGGCGCGTGGGCGGAATCCGGACCCGCGTTCCGGCCTTCCGCGGATCTTCCTAGCCGTAAGGCCGTGTCGTGAGAGTCTCGCGCTCGATCGGCGCGGTTCTGTACGACCGCCGTTCAACGGTCAGCTCAGAACTGGCACGGACAAGGGGAATCTGACTGTCTAATTAAAACAAAGCATTGCGATGGCCCTCGCGGGTGTTGACGCAATGTGATTTCTGCCCAGTGCTCTGAATGTCAACGTGAAGAAATTCAAGCAAGCGCGGGTAAACGGCGGGAGTAACTATGACTCTCTTATGACGGCGTCGGGGCTGGTGACCTCATCGCCCATCTTCAGTAGGGCAGGCCCTGACCTGTAAGGCCTGGGGTCTGACACATCTAATAAGTCCCTGCCGCATTGACCCACAAGGTCCAGGCTACGGAGAGAAATAGATGATTTGCGCACCATTCCGTCGGAGTGTTGCGGGAGTGGAGTGCCAGTTGCCTACCCGCCCAGCGGGCACGGCTGGTTGGTGGGGCGAGCGACTGACGGAATTATATAAAAGGGGATGACTCCCCCCGCAGGAGTCATCAGCCTCGCAAGGTCGGCTAGCTTAGGCTGGTCGACCAAGCCTATGTGTTTTAGTATGTTTGGGGCCATTGCAAAACACAGGGCGAATGGGTGGGTTCGGGTTAGCACCCCGTTCCCGCCCAATTATAATCCTTGCCTTGACACAAATATAGAAAACAGTCTACTGGGTCTCCCACAGGAGCCCAGTTCAAGGACTATAACGTCTCCTGAAGCGGAGAGGGGCGACTCCGATCTAAGACCCGAATCATCGGGTTGGGCGTGTTTGGTCTGTGCACGCACCTTTACAACAAAGACTGGGTTGGGAGTCCACAAAAGAGGGGCCCACCCGGTCTTAGCTAACACGGAAGCTGCTCCTAATATGGTGAAGCGGCGTTGGAGAGACGAGGAACTGGCAATGCTGGCTAGTTCCGAGGCGCAGCTAGTCGCAGAGAAGAGAAAGTGTACGAACGTTGACTTAGTCGCAAGGCTGCCCCATCTAGATAGAACGTTGGAGGCAATCAAAGGGCAGAGGAGGAGCCAAAAGTACAGGAGTCTGGTACAGCTGTATCGGACGAATGTGCCAGAGGCTACCCCGATCTCGGAGACATTTGTGGCCGGGGGTTCGACACAACTTAACGAAGTGGCAGCGCAGCCTACGGACTTACCGTGCGACGTCGGTGAATCCATGGCTCGGCCCGCTAATGAACCATCCGTGGTCGTAGCGGTGCCCCCGGGCGTGGCGGAGACTGTGTCGGAACTACTTGTGAGGGTCGATCAGAGGAAGTCGCGCTTCGGGTTATCCGCTAAAGCCGCGAGGCGGCTTCCCAAAACCGGAATTGACGAAAGGGCACGTAGTGCCAAGGTATCCAAACGGATGCTCAGAAGAGTAGAGTACGCAAGGGTGCAGGAACTCTACAAAAAGAACCGAGGGCGCGCGGCCGCAGAAGTGATAGATGGACAATGCAGGGTAGTCGAGCATAGCTTAGATGACTTGGAAGCCTACTGGCGACCAATATTGGAAGCTGTGTCCGGTGCCCAAGGAACCACACCGGAAGTCCTGGAAGCTGCAAGGCGGAAAGGACAGCACGGGGGTATAGCGGAGCGATCACATCTGTGGGATCCCATCACGATAGAGGAAGTGAGGGACACGCGGTTAGACCCCGGAACCGCTCCCGGGCCGGATGGTATTCGGGCCGGTGAGTGGGGCAAAGTTCCTGCGGACCGGAAAGCGGAAATATTCAACTGTTGGATGAACACAGGTGAGATACCGGAGCCACTGCGGCAATGTCGGACGATCTTCGTGCCGAAAATGGATTCGCCTGGGGGCCCAGGTGACTATTGACCGATCTCGATCGCGTCGATACCGCTGAGGCAACTGCACGCCATCCTGGCGAAAAGGCTTCTGGCTTGCTGCCCCCCGGATCCGCGTCAGCGCGGCTTTATTCGTGCCGATGGCACACTCGAAAACACAGCAGTGCTCGATGCGGTGATGGGGGATTGCAGGAAAAAGTTAAAGGAGTGCCACGTGGCGACTCACGATTTCTCGAAGGCGTTCGACACAGTGACCCACAAGGCATTGCTAGAGCTACTTAGGGCGAGAGGGTTGCCCAAGACATTCATTGAATATGTCGCTCGATTATACAATTCGGCAACTACCATCTTAGCCGCACACGGAAACACGAGCGAACCCGTAAGAGTGGGCAAAGGGGTCCGCCAAGGCGATCCACTGTCGCCCATGCTCTTCAACATTGTGATGGACAGTATCCTCGATTCTCTGCCTTCGTACGTCGGCTACAGGCTGGAGGGGGTATTAGTATCCGCTCTGGCCTACGCTGACGATGTAGTCCTAGTAATGGGCTCAAAGGTAGGGATGCAGGAGGCCCTGAGCAGAGTAGAGCGGTGTGCCGCACAGTTGGAATTGCGCATCAACCACAGCAAGAGCTCTGTACTCTCCATGGTGCCGGACGGACACAGGAAAAAGTTGCACTACGCAACGGAGAAATCCTTTGCGGTAGGGCGGAGGAAACTTCGCCAAGCAACTTGTGTGGAGAGATGGCGATACCTGGGAGTTGATTACCAGGCCACTGGATGCATAACGTTAGAGCATGACATTACAAAAGCCCTGAATAACATCACAAGGGCTCCCCTTAAACAACAGCAGAGGCTGAAAATGGTGAGGGGGCATCTCGTCCAAAGGTTTATGCACGGGTTTGTCCTGGGCAGAATCGCGGACGACAGATTGAGAATGCTAGACGTTCAGATCCGGAGTGCAGTGAGAACATGGCTTAGGCTCCCTAAGGACATTCCCATTGCTTATTTCCATGCGGAGGTTAAGGACGGGGGTCTGGGTCTGCCATCACTGAGGGCGGTTGTTCCGGGTCTCGTTGTAAAGAGATACGGGGCACTCGACCGCTCGACGTGGGAAGCAGCCCGGGCCGCCGCCAGATCTGATAAGATCCGTACAAAACTTAGCTGGGCTAAAAAGCAAATGAGAAAGTTCACCATTGTTACCGGAGGGGGTAGTAGCTCTAGCGAGGCCTCCTCTACGGCAGATTACTGGCGCGAAAGTTTGTATCGCTCAGTCGATGGATTCGAATTACGAGAATCCTCCAATACCGTAGCGTCAACCAAATGGGTACGTGAGCGAAGTGGGCGATACACCGGCCGGGACTTCGTGCAGTTTGTGCACACTCATATAAACGCACTCCCGTCCAGGGTTCGGACGACGAGAGGGCGAAGGGAGGGCAGAGAGTCGGAGTTGAACTGCCAGGCAGGTTGCACGGTTAGGGAGACGACGGCTCATGCCATCCAGCAGTGTCACAGGACACACGGCGGTCGGATTGAACGCCATAATCTGGTCGTGCGGGTCGTCGCGGAAGAGATGGCCCGCCTAGGGTGGCAAGTGGAGGTTGAGCCAAAGATTGTGACCGCACTGGGGGTCAGAAAGCCCGATATCATCGCGGTTAAAGGAGGGGACGGAGTGATTTGGGATGCCCAGATAGTCTCGGGTCAGCGACCTCTTGACGATGCACACCGTGCGAAACGTAGTAAGTACGGGACGCACAAGGTGCTAGTTGAGAAAGTCGCAGATAAACTAGGACTTCCGAAAGGTTGCGTCCAGGCCACATCTTGTACGCTCTCCTGGCGTGGTATCTGGAGTCGGGCGTCGCTAAATGAGCAACGCCAGCTTCTGGGAATCGGACCTTCCCTATTAAATCAAATACCGGAGTTGGTGTTGAGAGGGTCTCACATGAACTGGACTCGTTTTAATCAAATGACGACGGTCAAGGAGAGGGGTTAATCCTTGACGTGGAGGGAGATCCTATGGGACAGGCCCCTGCGGAGCCTGACGGCGGTACTAGCCCCTTCAGAGGTCTGATTCCCGCTATTCAAACAGCCCTAGTACCGTCTTTGAACATCAAATCCGCACAATACCTTTGGGCGCATGAGCTAGTAGGGAGGATAGGGACTTCGGGGGACCTCCAGCTCGTCCATAATGATTAGTCTTCCGCGTATGGAGGGTCGCTATGGACGAAGGCATGTGTCAAAGGCTCACATAGCCAAATGCCTCGTCATCTAATTAGTGACGCGCATGAATGGATTAACGAGATTCCCGCTGTCCCTATCTACTCTGGATCTGTCTGGGGCTGTCCACCAAACATCTACAGGATGTTGGCGGGCTACTTCACCGGACGCAGGGTAGGCATGTTCGTCGGACGCAGGGTAGTGTGGAAGGCGGCCACGATGGGCTGTCCGCAGGGATCGGTATTGGGTCCCTCGCTGTGGAACATCCTGATGGACGACTTGCTTCGACTGCCCCTTCCTGGGGGAGTGACATTCGTGGCCTATGCCGACGATGTGACGATCCTGATCGAGGGCGACTCACGTGCGGCTCTTGAGGCGAAAGCCTCAACTGCATTGCGGCTCGTTGGTGAATGGGGAGTCCGTAATAGGCTGGAATTTTCCCCGACTAAATCGTCTACTATGACGATTAAGGGGAAGTTCCAGCGACCCCCAGTCATCAAATTTGAGACAAACTCTATTGGGAGCGTCGCGTCGACCACGGTGTTGGGAGTGGTAGTCGACTCGAGTCTATCCTTCGCGCGACATGCTGCAAATTGCTTTGGCAAGATATCGCGAGTATCGGCTAGCTCATGGGGGGTTAGGTACATGGCTCTTCGGGTACTGTACCAGGGGACCTTTGTGGCTACTGCGACTTATGCGGCAGCATGTTGGTATGAGCGGGCGACCCTTCACGTTGTGCGGAGTGCGCTTTTGCGCACTCAGAGACCCGCCTTGATCCTTCTGACCAAGGCGTATCGCTCGACGAGCACTGACGCCCTGGCAGTTTTGGCAGGGGTGCTACCGGCCGACCTCGAGGTAATACGCGCTGGCAGACTAGGTGTGATGCGCGAGACCGTGATTACCAAGGAAGAGCTTCGGAGTGTGAAACTCAGGGAATCTGAGTCCGCTTATGCCCTATGGCAGGAGCGTTGGGACACATCGGCAAAGGGAAGGGAACTACATCGGTTCTTTTCAGACGTGAAGGCTCGTTCCAAGGCAACTTGGATAGAGCCTGACTATGAAACATCGCAGCTGCTTACCGGTCACGGCTGTTTCAGAGGGAGGCTTCACAGGATGAATCTTTCCGACGTGGGGTCATGCTACTGTGGCGAAGCCGCAGAGGAAGACGCACACCACGCTATCTGGGAGTGCCCTCTGTACGGGGAGGCGCGTAGGGAGCTTTTGGATGGGATCGAAGTCTTTGGAGAGGGTCCGGCCTATTATTGCGACCTCGTTTCCACGGCGGCGAACTTCGGACGGCTACGGGAATACGCGCGACTATGACACAGGATAAGAAGTGGACTTGAACGCCAAGAGAGGGCATTAATTGGAGGCGAATAAGGAAGAAAACCTAGATGGTAGAACCAGTACGCGCTATCGGAAGACAACGAAGTCGTATCTGTGTTGTCCGCCCCAGAAAGGGAGAAGGACTTAGGGACAAATAGAAAGAGACTAAAGAACTTGTAGGGAATCAAGAATTGCGCACCTGAAGCAGGACCCAGGACAGTAGGGTGCGCATTCCCATGTTTCGGTCCATATAACCAAAACGGTTGATAGGGCCATGGGTTGGTGGAGGGATTTGTCCCTATCTACTATCTAGCGAAACCACAGCCAAGGGAACGGGCTTGGGAGAATCAGCGGGGAAAGAAGACCCTGTTGAGCTTGACTCTAGTCTGGCATTGTAAGGAGACATGAGAGGTGTAGCATAAGTGGGAGATCGTCTCGCGCGGTCGCCGCTGAAAAACCACTACTTTCATTGTTTCATTACTTACTCGGTTGGGCGGAAGCGGTGCACGGTCGATCCAATCGACGTGCGTACGGTGTTTCGTTCCAAGCTTGCAGAGTGGCGACGTGGCGGCAACGCTCGTCGCCGTACAACTCCCGCGTGATCCGTTTGGACCGGAGGACACTGCCAGGCGGGGAGTTTGACTGAATACATCTGTCAAAGAATAACGCAGGTGTCCTAAGGCCAGCTCAGCGAGGACAGAAACCTCGCGTAGAGCAAAAGGGCAAAAGCTGGCTTGATCCAGATGTTCAGTACGCATAGGGACTGCGAAAGCACGGCCTATCGATCCTTTAGTATAAAGAGTTTTTAGCAAGAGGTGCCAGAAAAGTTACCACAGGGATAACTGGCTTGTGGCGGCCAAGTGTTCATAGCGACGTTACTTTTTGATCCTTTGATATCGGCTCTTCCTATCATTGCGAAGCAAAATTTGCCAAGCGTTGGGTTGTTCACCCATCAAAAGGGAATGTGAGCTGGGTTTAGACCGTCGTGACACAGGTTAGTTTTACCCTACTAATGGCTTGTCGTTGCGGTAGTAATACTGCTCAGTACGAGAGGAACCGCAGTTTCGGACATTTGGTTCATGCACTCGGCCGAGCGGCCGGTGGTGCGAAGATTATGCCTGAACGCCTCTTAGGCCGAAGCCAGCCTAACCGAATCCGGCAAGTATATACTCACTGTAGAGCCCCGAGGGTCGGGAGGCTCTAAACAATGTGACTTTACTAGTCGCGCTTTACTCGTAAGGTGCGACGTCGAAGCCCATTTGGAACGCGATTGTTGCCAATGAATCCTACTAGATCCTAACTTAGGGTAATATTTTAAAGTACCTAGTCATTTATAAAAATGTCTATTTCATACACATACATACATACATACATATACTCACGCCTCTTTCCCGTAGGGGTAGGCAGAGATCACTTCTTTCCACTTGCTACGATACTTACATATTTGTTTCGCTTCGTCCACTTTCATTATTCCCTTCATACATGCTCTTCGGTTTAGGGTACTCTTGACCTGGCCTTTTTTCAAGACATCCCCGATTTGGTCTCGAAACGTCCGCCTAGGTCTACCCCTTCCAACACTTCCATTCACACTCGCCTTATACACTATTTTCGTCAATCGTTCTTCATTCATTCTCTCGACATGGCCAAAACATCTTAGTATGCTAAGATGGTTTGGCCAAATGGCCAAAGAGGCCATTTTTGGCCTTTCTCAATTTTTGTCACTACATCTTCTTTCAGACCACAAAGTTTTCTTATCTCACTATTTCTTATCCTGTCACTCAGTTTAACTCCTATCATACTTCTTAACCCTCTCATCTCAACTGCATTTATTCTGCTTTCATGTTTCTTCTGCCATACCCAACTTTCACTTCCGTACATGAGTGTCGGAACCAACACCCCCTCATGCACAGCCAAACGAGCCTTGTTAGACACCTTCCGACTGTTCATAAAGGAGTGCAAAGCTCCATTCACCCTGTTTCCTGCATTCACTCTTCTTTCAATATCACTCTCACACTTTCCATCTCTTGTAAACTTTGATCCTAGATACACAAACTCAATCACCTGTTCAAAATGTTCATCTCCAATTACGATATTGCAGTCTGTTACTGCCTCATCTCTTTCAAACACCATCACTTTCGTCTTCTTTACATTCATCTTCATTCCTTTTCTAACAAAAGCTCCACTCATAGCAGTTACCATCTCCTGCAACTCCTCGGCCGAAGACGCAAGTAATACTTGGTCATCAGCATAGAGAAAACATTTGACGAGTAGTTCATTCATTCTCAACCCACTTTCATTCTCTTTTAAATCTGCCAAGCAATTGTCCATGAACAGGTTAAACAGCCACGGTGACGGTACACATCCCTGTCTAATACCTTTGTCGATATTAAACCATTCAGTGTATGTCCCATTTATCCTTACACAAGCACTAGAATCTCTATAAAGAGATTGCAATGCTCGTATGAGGATATTGCTCACTCCGTTCACGGACAATGCTGACCACAATTCATTCCTCATCACTCTATCATAAGCCTTTTCAAGATCCACGAACGTGCAATAGACCTTCTTGTTTTTAGCCAAATACTTTTCGGCTATGCATCGCAATGAAAAGACCTGATCCGTACATCCCATTCCCTTTCTAAATCCCGCTTGTGCATCCCATACTTTTTCGTCTGTTTCATTCACAACCCTTTCTATCAATACTTTAGCATACAATTTCCCGACGACGCTGAGAAGACTTATACCGCGGTAATTTATGCAGTCCTGCCGTGACCCTTTTCCCTTAAATAATGGCACGATTACATATTCGTACTTATTGTTACTGTTTCAAAATGAAGAAACATAACTAATTAATTTGTATACTATTTGCAATTTTGTTGTTCTTCAACACTTCGTTCGTCGTCTTCGTTAAACACATTAAAAATTTGCAAATTATTCAAATAAACTATCAAACTTTTGTTTTAATTCGTTATTCTTTATTACAATAAAATATATACGGATAAACTTATCCTGTAATTATGCACTTTTAATTTATAAACCAGCCACACTGCAGAAAAAATGAGGGCAGTGGCAGCACAAAAAATATCGACATCGACTTTATCATTAAGTTAGCTGACTATTAATTTTTGAGATTCCCTAAGGATACAATGAGTCGGGATGTCTGGATTCGAGGTTGTGCAAATCATGTTTCGTGGACTAAACGTACGAGAACAATTATTCGCTCACAGCATTTTGAAGCTTCATGTTTTACAGTACAGGCGGATAACAAGAAGAGATATTTTAATACGTATTTACTATAGCACACTAAGCGAAATTGTAAATTAAATATTGAAGTAAAACAAAAATCAGTTTAAATTATTTGTCTCAAAAGAAAACTCCCAAGTGTTTCTAAAATCGTCATTTTTGGACATCATTTTATTAAATACTTTTTAAATAAATATTTGAAGAAGTTTTTCAGTTTAACTTATTTAAATTTTTCTGCAGAGTAAAGGATGTTACAGACGTCGAAGATAATATAATTTTTTTAGCTTAAAATGAAGATATTTATTTCATATTATTATAGTACGTAATATGAAAATGTATAGTATCTTAGCCGTCTGTGATAGTTCAAACAAACTGAATAGCAAGCGATATTTCATTATTACATAAAATAAGTATCCTTACTAGCCATCTGTAATGCAACTAAGAAATAATATAATAGCTTACAAGGTTTGTCACGCACTTATTATAATAAAACACAGTTTTTAAGTAGATGGAGGAAATGGAGAGAAAAGAGAGAAAAAGAGATGGAGGAACTAGGAAATGTTTAAAATTTTAGCCGAATTTAAAAGGGGAATCTTACTACTATTATAAATGTGAAAGTTTGTGAAGATGGATGGATGAATGTTTCTTACTCTTTCACGCTAAAATTACTGAACGGATTTTAATGAAATTAAAACATAGGCTACTGTTTATCCCGAAAAAGTACAGTATTCCCGTGAGATACCAGTATAATTACGCGGGCGGAGCTGCGGTACAAAGCTAGTTATTCATAAAATAAGTTTTATTTCATACTTTTTTGTGCATTTTTACTTTGGAAGTCGGTTTTTATGCTCTAAACTCAAATAGTAATTAGTACCTACATTGTGGCAAGAATGAGTTTTATTCGTGTGTGGTATAAAATTGTAAAAATATGACAAAATGGCAACTCCAGAAAAGGTGTTCATTATAGTGCCGGAAGATATCGAAATGAGGAAATATTGGTTGGAAGTTGAAACTCGCAAAAATATATCCTAAATCATTTACAACTAAAAGTTGATTGTATATTAATTGTGAAAATCACTTCAATGTAAGTAAATATCTTTTTCATGGTACTGCATCTACTAAATCATCACAACTATTTATCCATAAAATCAATATGACTATAAAAGCCATATTAAATCACATAATGCGTCTTTTCAATCAATTTTAATTAAATAAAACCAATCAATTTATTTACACAATTAAAAAAAAAAACAAAATGAATATACCTATTTATGTTTAATTTTTTTGTATTCATCACATTTCGTACTATTTTGTTGACCAGGCGTGTTCCATTAGACACTTTTTTTGCCCAAAACGCTACGATAATTTTTACCACAAAATGGTGTTTCTTTATAGAAATAACGAAATTAATGAAAATTTAGAAAATTTCGTTTTTAGGAATTTCAGGGAATAATGGAACGACAGGTGTTAAATTTTGACATTTCAATGAAATGTTCATGAAATGATTTCATGTATCAGTAACATCTGTAAAAATACTTTAAACAGTTTTCGAATAATTTCAAAAAGGACGCATTAGCCCCGTAGACGCAATGAGGAGAAAAACTGCCCTTTTCTCCCTCTAGATGTCGCATGAGCGACTGTACCCTGTTGCGATGTAAGAACTGTCAAATTGTATGGTTATTTTGTAAACATTCGAGTTTAGAACTATTTTATGCAAAATACACATTTTTAATTATAGCTTTTCCATAACCTTATGAATATTTTTGTAAAAATGATGGTTGTTGTTATCCCAAATAATAAATAATAAAACCTTACCTCTCTTCTATATGTCAATGTTTTTATTTTCTCCCAAAATGTTTAGGTGCTGATACCGTTGGCGAAGTTTAAGCCGTAAAAAAACTGCAGTACCATCTATGTTCAGTTTTACTGAATTGAAACCAATAAATCCGGCTGCTCTTGAACGCCAGCATCGTCTTGAGAAAAAAAGTCAAAGAAAACTGTTTAATGACTTAGATTCACAACCTACAAGCAAAGATGTAACTGATTTAGTTCTACCGGTGGCTCATGAAGAAGAAATAGTGTCAGAGATTGTGTATCAAATATCAGACACTACTACTAAAAATAATCTTGAATTTCCATCTAAAAGCACTCAAGTCGATCATGAGCATACATATGGATCAATAAAGAGGTACATGGAGGATGACTAATCAATTCACTTGTACACGGTATTTGAAAGTTATAAGAAATTAATATTTGTATTTGCAACGCTTAGTCCAATGGCCCATAAAAATCAATATTATCATAGTAATGTAATTAATTTATCTAAAGAAGATACTTTCTAACACTAATGAAACTAAGACAGAATAAGTGCAATTTTGAACTCAGCAAGTTTTTCAATATTAGCATAACAACAGTCTCAAACATATTTATAACTTGGGTGAATTTCATTTATCAGCTATGGAGCAGGTTAAATATTTAGCCTAGAAAAGAGTTAAGTATTACATGTCTGATCATTTTAAAAAGTATGACGAAAATGTCCGAGTGATATTAGATGAAACTGAAATAAAAGTCCAGAAGCCAAAAAATCCTACTTCTCAGCAAGCTTCTTGGAGTAGTTACAAACATTGTAATACTTTAAAAGTTTTAGTTGGAGCTACACCAGGTGGATTATTATCATATTGTTCTGAAGCATATGCAGGATCCGTAAGTGACCACCAAATGGTGGAACGAAGTGGACTCATTGCCAAGTGTCGAGAGTGGTGACAGCATACTTGCAGATAGAGGATTTACAGTGCAAGACATGTTTGCAAATAAAAATATTGCTGTCAAAATACCAACTTTTTTGAAAGATAAATCCCAGTTACCTGGTCTAACAATAGTAAAAGACAAAGAGAATTGTCCAGTAAACGTGTACATATTGAGAGAATTATAGGTCTAACAAAAACATACAAGATACTGAAATCTGAACTAGACCATAGTTATGTTGAAATAGCAAGTAAAATATTTTTGTGTTTCTTGTGTTGTAACTTTAGAGAATCAATCATGAAGAATAAATAAATAAAAACACACTTTATAGCTACTGTTTTTTTTTATTAATGATAAGTAATCCTTGTACAAATACTTATTTATAATTGCTGGCTCTAAGTGGTGAATATAAAAAAAAAGATGTGTGGCACTCGGGGACTGCCGCGGTAAAGCTATTGCATAGAATTTTGTATCAACTTATGCAATTATAATTATTTATTTATTTTATTTTATTTATGCAGTATTTCTTTTTCTTTGATATTAATTCAAGTTACACTTTTTAGTCATTCAGAGGCTAAAGCCTAAAAGACTAAAAGCGCCGATAGTAGATAGTATAGATAGTAGATAGTTAAGTAGATAATCGGCGCACGTCCTTACTAAAACGGCGTTAGCCTTGCTTTAATAATATTTGGTTCAAAGATAGATTTTACTTCCGTCTTAAATCTTAAACACGCACACAACGCCGTGTCGAAGACTGCCGAACTGAAACGACGTTAGACGATGCGGGAGCGTGAGGTTTTTTCGTTACGGAATTTCTGGATTCGGTCCCCGCGCTCAAGCTTAAAATTTGTTAGGTGAGTCAACATTTCATTAATATATGCATCATCCTTGCTCACAAATATTACTTACATATCTTTAAATGTAAAAATAACTAAATTGCAGTATCTCCTACCTGTGTAATATGGATTTGAGCATAATATGGATGCCTTTTTTTAAATGCAAAACTCCAATTTTTTTTAAAAAAGGGTACAGTGACTTCACTGATCAGGCTGTACCGCGATGAATATGGGCACTTGACTTCTACTACTGTCTCCTCTCCTATAAGCCCATCCGGAGAAGCTGCTAGAAATGGACATTGCTGCGATAAAAATAAACCACAATGTTGCAGACTTAAAACATACTTGTCTTGACATCTATTAAAAGCAACTGGTTCATGAATGTTTCCATGAGAAATGGCTCTTGTCTTAACTTGGTGTGGAGACATATTTTTTGCAGAAAAGTCTTATCCCCTACAGCAGTACTATGGCACACAACATAAAACATGCTAGCAGTAATCCTACATGATCTAAGTTCACGCCATTCTTTGCTTGCATGTTGACCCCTTGTTCTTTCTTCAACAGCTATAATCACTCAATCCCATATGGATTAGCAGGCTCATAAGTTTGAAGTATAGGCATCGAACACTCGCTATATCCTATAGCCAAATTCCTCACATAATCCTCATAATTATGCATAATATCAGAACTGATGCTCTTAATGGATTATAATTAGATGTCTTGACTTGTTGTAAGCAACGATAGGAGAGCTATAAAACACTTTTTTAGTATTGATTTCTTAGGTTTACGCGAATATTGTTCATTGTTTTAAACACTTACGGATTGTGTCGCGGTGCACTTTTTTCTTTTCCCCGACGTTTCGGCTACTTTCCAGAAGCCGTGGTTAATCCTTTACATGAGCTCTAGTGTGTCCACGTAGTGGTGAAAGTACATTAGCTACTATCTGAGCCAATTTATAGGTTGGTGAGTCAATTTGGCTTACAATTGGGCGAAGTGGAGCGTTAGGTTTATGTATTTACTGTAGTTTATGTAGTAGAACACATCGCAGATGTTAAACACCGTCGCAACAATAAATCTGCAATTCGCGAACACACACTGGATCAACCTCGCCATTACATAAGATTTGATAAGCCACAAGTACTGGCAAAGGAACACCGTTATCGCCCAAGAATAAAAAAAATAAATAAATACGTGTGGCACTCGGGGACTGCCGCGGTAAAGCTATTGCATAGAAATATATAAATATAAATATAAATATAAATATATATATATATATATATATATATATATATATATATATATATATATATATATATATATATATATATATATATATATATATATATATATATATATATATATATATATATATATATATATATATATATATATATAATATGTAATACTAATATAATATTATAAATTATATTATTAATAATTAATATTAATATCGTCTCGATTCGTGCGAGTTTCGTAGAGTCGTACAATACGTCTAATCGCACGCACACAACGCCGTGTCGAAGACTGCCGAACTGAAACGACGTTAGACGATGCACGGCCTTCAAGCCACACCTCCGTGCCCGTCGGAGTGGTGAGATAATATATTAAAACCGTCCAACGTTGCTTCTAGATAAAATGATTAATACAAGTGATGTTCTTAATTATGGATTCCAACATAATACAGTGCAATTATTGAAGTATTATTCCTAAAAAGACTGACTTAATTTATATTATAAATAAATATAATCCACTAATTATTGATCTATCAGAGACTTGGTTTAATCCAAGTTTTGCATTTCGAATTGCAGCCTATGTTACAGTACGAGATGACAAATGTGACTGATACGGTGGGGCTACTATTAATAAAAAACTCTGTTCCTTTTAAAATACTGATTCAAAAAAGTTTCAATTTTAGTAGAGTTGGTATACAACACATGTGGCAACACTAGCAAAAGTACACATAAGCTCCGTGTTTTTAATTTCTTAAAATTATTATTTCTAGTAGTTTTATTCTAAAAAGTGAACAATAACGCTTGGAGTAGCACAACATACAAGTGGAAGTGTTATCTCAGTGCAAAACGGAATATTAACGAAGATAATTCTAAGTGACTCAGTGCAGTGTGAGCCAAGCGCTAGGAATTATTCTACAGAAGCTACGCACGATAAAATAATAAATACTTTCACTTAAAACCATGATTCATCAAAAACGTTCCGATCTCGCTGCCCTTGAAAAAGAAATAGTTTTGACAAATAACCTTAAGACAGTTTTGACAACATTTGATTTTGAAAATTGCATTAAAATATTAAATAAACTTGAAACATAAAAATATAATAACTGTAAAAATAATCAGATTTTAAAATTCAATAAACTCAACAGCAAAATACCATAGACAATTCAACCATAGATAAGACCGTCTCTGGCGCAGTTGTCAATCTGTCAAAACAAACTTTTGACATAAATACAATAAGCCTTCGTTCAGACATGCGGGAATCGCGCGTTTACGAACCGCGCTGTTTGAAACCGCAAAAATTGTGATGCTAATCAGACACCGCGGTTGGTATGCGATTTTCGTGCGGGTATAGCGTCAGTTTCAAAATGGAGGTCGACGAAGAAGTGTGTGTGTTACTGTGGTTGCTCCTTAAAAAAAAGAAAAGAAAAAGGCGATATTGGGTGCATCCAGTATTAAGTGACCGACTAGTACATGGTCAGTTCGTAACGTTAACGTTAACGTTCCCAATTTAAGAATGTATGATAACAAATTTTTTGACTATTTGAGAATGTCAATCAAATCTTTTGATGAACTAATTGAACTGATCAGGCAAGATATTTCAAGCTCTGAAACGCATTTAAGGCCAAGCGTGTCACCGGAAGAGAAACTCGTAATAACTTTAAGGTAAGTTTAATTTTGTTCTTCAAAATCAGCATAAATATTCTCTATAGTAGACGACTGAGAGCCAGAACTTAATCGCGATGTTGACGGTGACGGAATAACAGGAGGAGATGATCCAGATGTAAAATATCCTTGCTGGCTTGTATACTGTTGTCCATGTCCTTGCCAATACATAGGTGTGATCTGCTGAGTATTGTAGCGAACAGGGGGCGGTAAGATTTGTCCTTTTTGTATTACTTGAAGTAATTCAATTTTTGTCGCTAAACGCCTATTTTCTGGCACTTTTTTGATTTCTTTGTATAACGATAAGCAAAAGAGTTTGTCGTCATCTTGTTTGGCAATACTATTTTCTTGAAATTCATCCTGGAATTTTTTTCGTGACTCGATGCTTTTTTCTATTAAAACAGCTATTTTTTCTTCTGGCACTCGTGTTTTCTTTCGTTTAGGAGGACGTATTTCAGTGGCTTCGGTTACATTGGCGTTTAGTTGACTTGTCTTCTCACTTTGCCTTTCATTCTGTTCTTCAATATTAGTTGTAGTCTCTTTATTACTTACACTATTCTGCAGGAAAGAAAGTCTTGAAAAATACATATATTGGGCTCCTCTACGAGCACCTGAACCAGAAGGAGTCGTTTTTCCTTTTTTGTATTCTTTATTGTAGCAGTCTCGTATGTTTTTCCATTTTTTTTGGAGTTGTGTACCTAAAAAAAATATATTATTAATAATTTTCTTGTTTCAGATATCTTGGTACGGGTTGTTCATTTGGAGAACTTAGCTACAATTATCGCCTTGGAAAATCGACGGTTACAGGAATTGTCCGCGAAGTATGTAAATCATTGTGGAATAAGTTGGTAAACATAGTCATGCCCGAAGCGACTGAAGACACCTGGAAGACAATAGCACAAGACTTTGAGAGATATGCAAATTTTCCAAATTGCATTGGTGCTATAGACGGCAAGCATATCCGAGTTATAAAGCCTGCTGATTCGGGATCTTTGTACCATAACTATAAACATTTCTTTTCCATAGTGCTCTTAGCACTTTGCGATGCCAACTATTGCTTTACTTATGTTGATATTGGGGCTTATGGCAAAAGCAGTGATTCTGCTATATTTAAAAAATCGTTATTTTATAAACGACTAACAGAAAAATCATTAAAAATACCAACACCTAAACCAATATCTAATATAGACCCAACACCAATGCCTTATGTTATAGTTGGAGATGAAGCCTTTGGCTTAGCAGAAAATTTAATGCGTCCATATTCAGGCAAATGTTTACCACATGAAAAAAGAATTTTTAACTATAGGTTATCGAGAGCCCGACGTAACATTGAGTGCACTTTTGGTATTTTGGCAAACAAATGGCGAATCTTTCATAGGCCTATAAATGTAAACATAGATTTTGCCGAAGACATAATAAAAGCCTGTTGTATTCTACATAACTATGTGCGGACTAGAGATGGTCTACAATTTAAAGATACTTTATATACTGCACCATTGATTAACCTTAATACCTTGCATGCGGGAAGAGGGACACCGTCATCTTTGAATATCAGAGATAAATTCGCTCATTACTTTGTGAACGATGGGCGTGTTCCATGGCAAGACACAAAAATATAGCTACAACTAACATACCGTACTTGTAATGTTTAGGTACATAAATGTAAACAAACAGAATAAGGTAATAACGTTGTGACCGTAAAACAGCCGAAATTTGTTTATATTAAAATATACGGATAGTATATTATACTAGCGCTTCATAATAATAATTGTAATAGCTAATAATTCTGTCAATTAATTTTTAGTCAATAAACTTACTTACTGAAAATATTCTTTTTTTCCAACGTGTCTTCACAATCTCCAAATATCTCCACCAACTCTTGCCAAGCTCGGTTCTTGATTGTTTTATTTGAATAATCATTACACTGAATATCCCATATTGCAGGTCTCTTCTCCACCTCATCAATAAATAGTTCAGTGTCGAAACGATCCATTGCGGAGCTGTGGACGGGCTAACCGCGCGGTAGCCGCAATGCAACTGAACACGAAGTAAAGACTCCATAGTAATAGAAACGCGCGGGAGCAGCGCGGTTCTATTTTCTGGCGGTTGGGTTGCGGTAACCGCGCGGTTTGATTAACCGCGTGGGTATGTCTGAACGATTACTTAATAACTCATACAAATAAGACCCGCGCGATTTCCATGCGATTCTGAAATCGCGCGGTTCCCGCCGTGTCTGAACTAAGGCTAAAAGTTTTGGAAAATGGCTTGAATTTTGCAATAACACCGCGAAAGATACCTTTTGAGGAAATTATCTGCAGTGTAAAGGATTGTTTATCGAATAATAACATAAACAAGGATGATTTGGAGGCCATACGACAGGATATATCGTCAGTCTTACGACGAAGCTCGGCGCCCAAACCAAATCTTCCTCGTGAACAAATGAAAGCGTTACAAAACTTGCGCACCAGATCGGATTTGACAATTCTCCGCGCGGATAAAGGTAATGACACGGTGATTATGGATACCTCAGATTACAGTGATAGAATACAACATCTATTATCGGACGAAAGCACATACAAAAAAGTCAGAACCGACCCGACTAACAACGTTTTAAAGACTACTCAAAGTCTCATAAAGAAATACTCCGACTCACTGAATCTAGACACCAAGTCTTTATTGCCTTCATGTCCTAAACACCCTAAGTTGTGTGGTTTGCCAAAAATACATAAACCTAACGCTCCACTTCGCCCAATTGTAAGCCAAATTGACTCACCAACCTATAAATTGGCTCAGCTAGTGGCTAATGTACTTTCACCACTACGTGGACACACTAGAGCTCATGTAAAGGATTCTTACCACTTTGTTGATGAGATTAAACACCTATGTCTCACAGACAATGAACAATTGGTCAGTTTTGATATACAATCCTTAATAACACTTGCTTACCATTACAGGAATGTATTGAAATTGTAACAAGAAAGCTTAGAGAAAATAACTTACCTGTTGAATATGCAGAATTATTAGAACACTGCCTTACATCTGGCTACATGTTGTGGAATTATGACTTCTACAAGCAAGTATATGGTGTAGCGATGGGCTCCCCAGTTTCTCCTTTTGTTGCTGACATATTCATGGAAGACTTCGAGGAGACTGCTCTCGAGACCTCACCTATACAACCCAGGTTCTATAAGCGGTACGTGGATGATACTTTCACAATTTTACCATCTGACAAAGTAACCATATTCCTTAATCATTTGAACAGTCTCAACCCCAAAATACAATTCACTATGGAGTTAGAGACCAATAACTCTTTAGCTTTCTTGGACGTATTAATAATAAGGAATCCCAATGGCAACCTTAGGTCACACTGTGTATCGCAAACCTACACATACTAATAGATTTTTAAATGGTGAGTCCCACCACCATCCTTCACAGCTATCTACCGTTGGCAAAACTTTGTTTAGAAGAGCACGAGGAATCTGTGATCAGCAGCATTTGGAAACCGAGCTTCATCATGTCACACAAGTTCTACGTGACAATAAGCTTCGAGTCCCACGCCTGCATCACAGTGACCGAGTGAAACCAGCCACTGTCAAATGAATACCTGCAGTTCTACCTTTTATGAAAGGAGTCACTGATAAAGTTTGCTATATTCTAAGGAAAGATTCTATAAAAACATATTTCAAGCCGCTTTAAAAAGATAAGTCAATTTTTACCACCAGTGAAATGTAACATTCCCTTTCAAGATGCAGGAGTCTACAAGCTCGACTGTGACTGCGGTCTCTCCTATATAGGGCAAACTAAAAGATCCATCAACACCCGCGTAAAGGAACACATCGCAGATGTTAAACACCGTCGCAACAATAAATCTGCAATTTGCGAACACACACTGGATCAACCTCGCCATTACATAAGATTTGATAAGCCACAAGTACTGGCAAAGGAACACCGTTATCGCCCAAGAATGATACGCGAGGCTGTAGAAATTAAAAAGTACCCTAATTTTAACCGAGAAGATGGCTGGGTGCTGCCATCTAGTTGGGATCCAATAATTATCAAAATCAAATGTAATTTAAAATCACCGCGGCTTCAAGATACTGTTAGTATGTTTTGCGTGGATCGGAACACAAATAATAATTGAAGAATCTTCGGGTAGTTTGAATAACTTCAACAAAAAGGACAATTGACACCTCAGTCCTCCCGTGACCACGGCTGCTGGAAAGTAGCCGAAACGTCGGGAAAAAGAAAAGTGCACCGCGACACAATCCGTATGTGTTTAAAACACTTTTTTAGGTTATGTTGAACATCATCAATTCCTGCATGCAAGCCTGATGTAATTTTATAGTTTTATTATTAACAATGTCATGAACACCCAATAACAATAACAACACAGCTACATGCTTGCAGTTGGCTGATGTACCACTTCCTGCAGCAAATTTACAGTGGCACTCCTCTATTACACCTTAGTGTAATAGAAGTGACGTCAAGTAACTTTAGCATCCACCTGGTAAGCCACTTTCTTCATACTGGCTTTACAATGTTCTCTTAAATATGTATATGTATCATAAATATGTATATGTATCATCAGAAGAGTAACGGGCGGTTATAAGATGCCGAGATTCATAAAGGAGTTTTGGACGAGTACTGAGTCTATAACAAGGTTATAAATGCTATATGAAACCTATTTCATTAGTTAAGCTTTTAAAAAGTTTAGAACTGTGTTTTAGCGAAGATCTCGAAATACCTTTGGAAGTATTCTTGTATTTCATGTTTACTGATATTCGGAAGAGACGACTGAGCGTATATCTTTGAATATAATAAATAAATCTAATGGTTGACAAACCTATAATATAGAATCTTCTGGAATATCCAAATTGCCACTAAAGTTTTGGTTACGATCGTAAGCCTCCAATCTAGAAATGAAAAGCTTTACTTTAGAACATAAAACTATAAAAATCATGGGCTCACTGGTAAGTTCACGATAAAATTCATTGCAAGAGCACTTAACCTCAAATTGATTAAATATTTACCTTTCTATCAGATCCGCTTTTTTGTCAGTCGTTGATGTATTTCTCCTTCGAAACTCAGCTTGTAGCTTGCTCACAGTCATCAAAGAATACATGTATCGCAAAGAAAATTGCAAAATAAATCGCAACCACAGTTTGACGCAACGTAAACAAAGTCAGGGGTAGGACACTTCGTGTAAACGTAAGTTCCACACTCACACATATGCAACGGGGAATTACCGCACTATTTATCCTTCTTCTTTTTAATTACCTTCACGGCCCGTCACAGCCTCTTCAGAGATGCCGCATCGACTACCGTTACATCAAAGTGTTGATACGACATAGCCACTATGTCAGTCCGACTTCCGAGTACACGAGCATAGCGCAAAGGCGATTCCATTGCACCGAGCGGTGGTGTGAGACAAGGAGACGTCATCACTCTGAAACTGTTTTCGGTTTGGATGCCTTTAACCTCCTTGACTGGCGAGGACTTGACCTCAATATATATAGCTACTCACCTTCAATTTTCCGTGACATCGTGAAATGAGACAAACTCTGGAAGACCTTAACACCATGTTTATGACCTTTGTAGGGTTTCGCTACTTCTATGCTCAAAGTTACAGTCCGGTTAGGTAGGTTTTCTTAATTTAATCGTAACTAAAAAAAAACTCGAAAAAAGCGCAAATACCGGTTCTTAATATTCTGAGAACCGGTTCTTCATATAGCTCCAAAACAGGATTTTTCGGTTTCGGGTAAAACTGGTTTCGATTCTCTAATTAGTATGGATCTCAGTAAATAATAAGTTTGATCAAATACTTTAAAAAGTGTAATTAAACGTAAAGTATTTACTGTTAAGGATAAATATTGATGAGGTAAGAAAAGGAAGGAAGAAGAGTGCTGTTTAATAAATAAATAGGGGATAAAAAATTTATTAAGCTATTGCATAGCTTCTATCGCGGGCCTTGAGCGCGGGGACCGAATCCAGAAATTCCGTAACGAAAAAACCTCACGCTCCCGCATCGTCTAACGTCGTTTCAGTTCGGCAGTCTTCGTCACACGGCGTTGTGTGCGTGTTTAAGATTTAAGACGGAAGTAAAATCTATCTCTGAACCAAATATTAAAGCAAGGCTAACGCCGTTTTAGTAAGGACGTGCGCCGATAGATGGCGCTTTAGCGCCATCTATCGGCGCTTTTAGGCTAAAGCCTCTGAATGACTAAAAAGTGTAACTTGAATTAATATCAAAGAAAAAGAAATACTGCATAAATAAAATAAAATAAATAAATAATTATAATTGCATAAGTTGATACAAAATGCTATGCAATAGCTTTACCGCGGCAGTCCCCGAGTGCCACACGTCTTTTTATTTTCCAATTTTGCGTAAGTAAGACGTAAGTCAGCCCTAACGGATATTAAAATAGGAAAACACAACGTATGTCACAAAAATTGCTTAAATTACCAATTTTTATTAAAAACTAATGTTTTTTTAAAATTAAATTTATTATGAGGTGTATACAAAATACAAAATACGAGTAGTACTGTAATAGCATACGTTCAAATTATTCGGCTTTTTTTCTCTCCTCAAAATGACTATCTTTGATATACGTAGTTAGAACTTAAGCGACGATATTATTACAAGTGGCCAATCTTTAATGTACATACCAAATTACAAGAATAAAAAAAAATACAAAATGGCGGCTGTATTTTAAAGACAGAATTGGTGCATTTGTTGGTTTTTCTTGTTTAATTTAAATAATAAAGTCGTAAAAAGAAATCACCATGAGCTTAAGATGCATTTTTGGCTGCCCTCGAGCAAAAAGTAAGTAAATATAATACATATTGAATATAATGTATTGAACATAACCTAAAAATAGTAAGTCGACGAAAAATGGTTAGATTTTATTTTGCTTACTATTAAATTAATTAAATTACAATCCAAAAAATATGACATGAGGTGTACAGTGGTGACTTAGGTTGGAATTTTTTTATCATTTGCAATCGGTAATTAAAATACAATATTGATTTTATTTTTACAGTTCAGTCTATTTATTATTCGATTCTATTTTAATATTTATATTTTCTTTCAGGGTCAGGTTGTTCATCGTTTCCCTAATCGACTTCGAGAAAGAAAATTTTTGACTATTCCATGCACTTGGAAGTGATCGATATTTTAAAGAAAATAGGTACACATGGAATAGGCGTATTAATAGGCAATAATTCCAAAATTGCACTTTCCTGGTCAGATTGGTAAGGCTTTATAATTTATCTAGGAGTCCAGAGACGGCAGCTATAATTTATATCATTATATCCTGGGATGTATTATGGCCTTTTTTTATGTAATTTCTTCATCTTCATCAGACAGCGACCAGTTACGATTTTATTATATGTATAGATTTTTTGCTATAGCGTCAATAGAAATACATACAATAAAAAGGCAATATTGTTGTAATACAACCGTTATTAAAATTATTATTTTAGAGAATCTAAACAATTATTATTATTTTGTTATGACAATGAATTAAATGAAACAAATAAATTATTTAGTTTGTAAATAAAGTTTTATTATCAATTTAAAATAGTTACAAGTAACGAGATTTTTAGTTTTAGTTCTTACTTTATTAAATGAAAATGTAACACAAAACTTGTTTTTTTTTGTTCGATGTTATTTGGTTTTCGATTTTTGTTTTTTACTATTTCGACATGTCCTAAATAGTACCATACAACACGGAACAATAATGCCATACACCCAGCAATTAAACATTTAGGATTCAACATCTCACAACTTCAACATTTTGCGAATTCAACATTTTAGAAATTCAACATTGTGGTCCAGAAGCGTTTAAACTGCTCTTTTGGTTGAATTTCTTTGGACAAATATCACAGCTAAATGATTCTTCACCTTTATGTATTTGTTTGTGGACATTTAAATTGACCTTCTGTGTGAATTTCTTTGAACAAATATCACAGCTAAATGGTTTCTCGGCTGTATGGATTAGTATGTGCCTGTTTAAATGACTCTTTCGTGAGAATTTTTTTGAACAAATATCACAGCTAAATGGTTTCTCGCCTATATGGATTAGTATGTGCCTGTTTAAATTAACCTTCAGTGTGAATTTCTTTGAACAAATATCACAGCTAAATGGTTTCTCGCCTATATGGATTAGTATGTGCCTGTTTAAATTAACCTTCAGTGTGAATTTCTTTGAACAAATATCACAGCTAAATGGTTTCTCGCCAGTATGGATTAGTATATGCCTGTTCAAATTAACCTTCAGTGTGAATTTCTTTGAACAAATATCACAGATAAATGGTTTCTCGCCTATATGGATTAGTATGTGCCTGTTTAAATTAACCTTAAGTGTGAATTTCTTTGAACAAATATCACAGCTAAATGGTTTCTCGCCTGTATGGATTAGTATATGCCTGTTCAAATTAACCTTCAGTGTGAATTTCTTTAAACAAATATCACAGCTAAATGGTTTCTTGCCAGTATGGATTAGTATGTGCCTGTTTAAATTTCTCTTATCTGAGAATTTCTTTGAACAAATATCACAGCTAAATGGTTTCTCGGCTGTATGGATTAGTATGTGCTTGTTTAAATTTCTCTTATCTGAGAATTTCTTTGAACAAATATCACAGCTAAATGGTTTCTCGCCTTTATGAACCCTGATGTGATTAAGTAATTTGCTTTTGTATGAAAAAATCTTGAAACAATAATCACAGGTGAACTGTTTCTTGAAACAGCCGGACTGAGCTTCACTGGCATGGTCTCGCCCCTCGCAGTCATTTGTGTTGTCTCGCTTGCCGTCTTGTTCGATACCTAAACAAATGTTCTAATATGATCATGTTAACTTAGTAGTAAGCTTACGTTTCCAGTTAGAGATATACAGAAAACGTGCTTTTGGGGTTTCAATATGTTTTTAAACTAATGGTTTAAAGAAAACTGTGAAATAAATAATGAGAAAAAACATTATGTACAAGTAAAATCAATATGTTACGATCTTATTACAATGCTGTCTGTACCCACTACATCCCCTCCTAAAAGTAACCAGCTAGCTAGCTAGCACAATATGTGCATACCTACCTTTAACTTCTATCTCCTCTTCTATCTCTTGTTTTGTTTCTGGATGTTCCGTGCTCTGTTCACTAAATGTTTTTTCTCTCCTGTCCTCTGGATATATTTCTGTGACCAGGTGTGTTGTGGTTTGGCAGACATATTTGTCTATAACGCTTTGACTTAGCTTCACTATTATTAATTTAGGAACCTTTGCCTTCTGCTGTGCATTAATATTGTCCACATTCCACAACTCCTGGGTAATGCCGGCGAGAGCATCTTCGGATTCAATGAAGGGTTCTTTATTTACTTCAAAGTCATTTGTATTTTCCAAAATTTCATCTTGTTCAATGCCTGAAAATTACCGAAAGGAAAATAATAATAAAAATCTAAGGTATTCAACAGACAATGCCATTTTTAAGCCACATTATATACATTAAATAACATTATTTAATTTATACTAATATTATATAGAGGTAATGTTTGTGAGTTTGTGAGCTTGTAAGGGGTAATCTCTGGATCTGCTGAACCGATTTGAAAAAATCTTTTACCAATAGAAGGCTACGTTATGTTTTGTCATTCTAAATGTTGTCTCAAAAGTCACAATCGTTATCGTGTCCGCGTCTTAAGATATTCAAGGTCAAAGGTCACAAAAATCGGTTTTTCGCGAATATCTGGCTTCCTATCGGTTGAATGAGATTTGCATTTATTATAAAAGTTGTAGGCTATAAAATTCCCTACAACTTTTGTTTAAACTTTTTTTTCATACGACCAACCGTTTTGAAGGTAGAGCGCGAAGTGCACATCGTACAGTCATATACGGCCTAATGCAAGGTCAAGCGTGAGTTATGGTTATCAGTACGTTATAAAGTCAATTATTTACTTGGAAATTATAATTATTAAACAATGCCTATTATTTATGTACTAACTATTAATTATTTATATTTAATTAAAGTAAGTAACTTGATTATTTATATATAATTATTCATATTTAACTATTTAAGTATAAAATATTATTAATTCTGGATTATATATTTTAGTTTTATTTTAAGTTAACACGACATTATATATCTTTTCTTTAAAACGCGTAAATTTCTCAATACTTATATACCTGGAAATACTTGTCCCTACCCTATGCCCTTTTCTATTCATTGCCGGGACAGATGTTCTATAGTATTCAAGGCCACTCTCTCCACTTTGTATGAGTCAAGATTATTCGTTAGTTTGAAATTGTACCGTTGCCACTACGGACGTACGGTTTTAAGAGCTATGGCTGATTTGTGTTTTATATGTGATAAGAAACTTTCAGAAGGTGTTTCTGTGAATGTCGTACGTGGTTTACAAACTTTAAAAACTGCAAGTATTGAAAGAAATGATGGACATATAGACTATTTAAATACTTTAAGTTCTGTAAATGTGCATTCCGAGTGTCGAAAAGTGTACACGAGTAAAAATGTTATTATTGCATCAAAACGACGCACAGATGAGAGTGAACCTTCAACGTCAAGTGCACCTCGTAAAAAACGAAATGAAGTCTTTGATTTTGGAAAGTTATGCTTATTTTGTGGCCAAGAAGCTGATGAAATAGCAGAAAAGAAAAAAAAATTAAAGTATAGACGGACAATAAGTAATGTAAGTACTCTTGCATTCAAAGACAACGTAATTAAGAGAGCAGAAGAACGAAACGATTCCTTAGGAGAATTAGTAAAGGAACGTATATATTACGAGTATGATTTGATCGCTGCTGAAGCAAAGTATCATACTATTTGCTATACCAACTTTTTAACCCGAGTACCATCTGCAGATAAAAAGCCTCGCCAAGATGATCAAGTCACTCAAGCAATGAAGGAGATTTTTTATTATATAGAAAATAATGAAGATTCTCAATTTACTTTGAAAGAACTTAAAGATGTCCCTACGGAATACATACCTGACGATAAGACAATTATTACAAAATTACAACAAAAGTATTTAACTGATATAATAATCACAAAAAAAATTGGATCATTTACAATTATATCTTTCCGTGATACACAGCTTAACGTATTATCAAAAGCTTGGTACGAAAATAAAAAAAGTACTCCTGTAGAAGAACGTCTACGGATTGTAGAAGCTGCTGCGGCTATTATTAGGGAAGACATCAGATCATCTGTAGTTGAAACAAAAACGTATCCACCTCCGAATAAAATGCTAGATTGTATTAATGAAGAAATACCAAAAACATTATCACATTTTTTGGAAGAAATGATATTAAAAAATAGAAAAGGACAAGTAGATCATTTAAAAACGAAATGCACATCTATTAGCCACGCAATAATGGCTTCGATACGAGAACGTTCATTTTCATCACAGCTACTGTTGGGCCTTTCCGTATTTCTTCACAGAAGATATGGGTCTAAAAAATTGTTGGATGTTTTATCATCTTTAGGATTTGCTGCATCATATAGTAATACCATACAGTATGAAGTTTCATCAGTTTACCATCCACAACCTCGTATTTTACCATCAGAGTCTGGTGCGTTGGTACAATATGTTGGAGACAATGCAGATATTAATGTCAGTACTCTTGACGGTAATAATACTCTTCACGTTATGGGAATGATAAAAATAATTACTCCGAAAGATGCTGTAATTTATGATGATCGCATAAATAAATGTACAACTAAACCGAGTGCAAAAGAGTTAGCAGCAATATCACATGTATCTCTTTTAGCATATGAAAAGCCAGTTGTACCTGGGTACAGCAAGATTCAAGTCCAAAATCTACATGATGATCAAGTACTGATTGAAAAAAAATTTAATGCAGTTGATTTGTTGTGGTTATACGGAAAATGGAAGAATCTTTCACCGTTGCCAGGGTGGAATGGCTATCTTCAACAACTTACGAAAAATAATCAAAATTTTTCAACTTCTCAGGTTATATTTCTACCTTTCATTGATCATCCTGCCAGTAATTTAGACACAATTTATACAACTTTACATAGTGCTATAAATATTGCCAAGTCACATCAACAAAAAACGTGCATAATTACATTTGATCAGCCCCTGTACTCAAAAGCACGTGAAATGGTTGCTGCGTCAGATGCAAACTCAGACTTGTCTAAAACAGTTGTCAAACTTGGAGGATTTCATATGCTCATGTCTTTTCTTGGATGCATAGGACATGTAATGGACGGTAGTGGTCTCAAGGAAGCTTTAAGTAAAATATATGCTACAAATTCGGTCGACAAAATGTTGAATGGTCACGCTTATGCAAGAAGTATCAGAGGCCATATATTATTACGACTTGCATTATCAATAAAGATTTTTGAAGAGATGAAAATTGAAAATTGTGTGTTAGATGAGTTAATTGAACAGATAACTAGTCGCGATGTTTCCTACGAAGATGTTGAAGGATGTACGAGCAGCTCCAACTCGTTAATTGATCAATTTCAGGATAAACTAAAAGAATTAAAAGCTCGAGGTCCCACGGCACAGTTATGGGTGCAATATTTTGAAATGGTATCAATAGCCCTAGATTTCATTCGCGCTGAAAGGCTGGGACTTTTTCAAGAACATTTGGATGCAGTGCGAAAAATGCTGCCCTATTTTCATGCTGGTGGTCATTTCCTATATGCGAAATCAGCTCATTTGTATCTTCAAGATATGTTAAAACTTGAGGAGACAATGGATCAACAGGCTTTTGAGAACTTTAAAAAGGATTCTTTACTGTAAAACGAACAGAAAAATTCAATTCTGGTACATGGACAGACATGGTAATCGAGCAAAGTCTGATGAAATCTATGAAGACAGAAGGAGGAGTATCTCGAGGCCGAAGTACACAAGAAAGTGTTCTATGTAAGTGGGTATATGCTATGTATGCCACGAATACAATTTGTGAAGAAATTGAACGGTTTTGTAACATTTCTTTAGATTCTGTGGACCAACATGTTGATGCTAGAGATTCACGAATAAAAAGGGATGATACTGATGTAAATGAACTGGTTGGTTGGTTTACGCTTCATAATCCCTTTCCAAATACGAATCAGTTGGTATCCTTAGCTTCAGGAATCGTTGGAAATGACCAAATTAATTGTCACCGAGCCCATGAAATCGGATTGCAATCTATGGTAAAGATAACTGGTTTGAACTTCAACGAAATAAAGTTAAAACGCGTCGATAAGGTTTTACCGCTTTCAGCCATTAACAAATCTGTCAAAATTAATGATTGTAAAGTTTCTATAGATCCAATGTTACTTTTCCAGAGAATAACTGTAAGCAAAAAATTTGAAAGTAATTTACAAGAATATCTTCAGTATGAACTAAGCCCGTATCCGACATCTTTATTTGATAGTAATGGCATGAGAAAAACCACGAAAGCAACATTATATGACAATATGATGCCTGTCGTTATCGATCTTGATGAAAATAATGTAACATACATCATCGATGGTGGATTTCTTCTGCATCGCGTCGTATGGAGCAAAGACGATACTTTCTCTATTATTTTAAATAAGTACATTAAATATTTACAAACACATTATGGCTCAGCAATTGTTGTTGTATTTGACGGATATTCGGACTATAGTAAAAATATTAAAGCACTGGAACAACGAAGAAGAACTGCTGCACTTTCAAAATCATATGAAGTTTGTTTTGACGAAACAATGGTTGTGCCAATCAGCCAAGAAAAATTTTTATCAAATCGGTCTAATAAAAAAAAAATTATCGACATGCTTGTTGAAAAATTTAAAACTGTTAATATCACAACAAAACAAGCCAGAGATGATGCTGATGTTCTCATCATTGACACAGCTATTGCCTTATCAGAACATCAAAAGACTGCTGTCATCATAGGAGAAGATATCGATTTGCTCGTTATTTTAATTGGACGTACTCAGTCACATCATCAGGAAATTTTTTTGAAAAAAGTTGGCAAAGGCAATGTCAAAACACAAATATATTCTACTAAAAGTTTTGACCAATATCCTCGTACTAAAAAGCACATTTTATTTTTACACGCATTCAGTGGCTGTGACACGACTTCTGCGCTATTTAAAAAAGGAAAAAAAACTGTTACTAGAGCATTGGAAAAAATTCCTGATTTAGATAAACTGGTGGAAGTATTTCAACAAGAAAACTGCCCAAAACAAACATTATTAGAAAATGGAGTGCGCATCTTGTTGGCATTATATAATGCTCCAAAATCTGAGGACAACATTGATCATTTCCGCTACACGCAATTCATCAAATTTACAAATCTAAATAAACCTGTACAACTGTCAACACTTCCACCAACAAGTGTAGCAGCTCATCAACACATAAAACGTGTCTACTACCAGATTCAAACGTGGTTAGGGAAGGACTTAGAACCTCAAGAATGGGGCTGGATGCTTGAAAATGAAATCCTGGAGCCCATACGAACGTTATTACCTCCAGCACCAGCCGAACTACTAAACGTAATATTTTGCAATTGCAAAAATGGTTGTGGTTCCCGCTGTGGATGCAGAAAATCAGGGCTACAATGTTCTTTAGCTTGCGGCCAGTGCAACGGACAAGCTTGCCTCAACGCTTCACTGTATCCAAGTAATCCCGATGAAGAAAATACATATGATCCCGATATTCTGGAAGGTTTGGAGATGAACATGACAGATAATGAGGATGATGACAATGAATCGAACATTTTTGAGCGACAAGAAGAAGAAGAAGACGAAGAAGAAGAAGATAATTAGCTTCCATTTCCAATTTCATTACAATTAAAATCAACAAAGATACTTTTGATATTTGAACTCACATTTTGATAAATGTATATTATGCCGTATTTAATAATAAATAAAAATATGTGTAAAATATATACTCTTACTATCATTTTAACTTAAAATAAAACTAAAATATATAATCCAGGATTAATAATATTTTATACTTAAATAGTTAAATATGAATAATTATATATAAATAATCAAGTTACTTACTTTAATTAAATATAAATAATTAATAGTTAGTACATAAATAATAGGCATTGTTTAATAATTATAATTTCCAAGTAAATAATTGACTTTATAACGTACTGATAACCATAACTCACGCTTGACCTTGCATTAGGCCGTATATGACTGTACGATGTGCACTTCGCGCTCTACCTTCAAAACGGTTGGTCGTATGAAAAAAAAGTTTAAACAAAAGTTGTAGGGAATTTTATAGCCTACAACTTTTATAATAAATGCAAATCTCATTTAACCGATAGGAAGCCAGATATTCGCGAAAAACCGATTTTTGTGACCTTTGACCTTGAATATCTTGAGACGCGGACACGATAACGATTGTGACTTTTGAGACAACATTTAGAATGACAAAACAAAGGTTCATACCAATTTGCAGCTTATTATCTTTCATTCCGAGGTGAAAGCCCTAATATGACTGGGCTAATATACAGAAAACGTGCTTTTGGGGTTTCAATATGTTTTTAAACGAATGGTTTAAAGAAAACTATGAAATAAATAATGAGAAAAAACATTATGTACAAGTAAAATCAATATGTTACGATCTTATTACAATGCGGTCTGTACCCACTACATCTCCTAAAAGTAACCAGCTAGCTAGCTAGCACAATATGTGCAACCTACCTTTAACTTCTATCTCCTCTTCTATCTCTTGTTTTGTTTCTGGATGTTCCGTGCTCTGTTCACTAAATGTTTTTTCTCTCCTGTCCGCCGGATATATTTCTGTGACCAGGTGTGTTGTGGTTTGGCAGACATATTTGTCTATAACGCTTTGACTTAGCTTCACTATTATTAATTTAGGAACCTTTGCCTTCTGCTGTGCATTAATATTGTCCACATTCCACAACTCCTGGGTAATGCCGGCGAGAGCATCTTCGGATTCAATGAAGGGTTCTTTATTTACTTCAAAGTCATTTGTATTTTCCAAAATTTCATCTTGTTCAATGCCTGAAAATTACCGAAAGGAAAATAATAATAAAAATCTAAGGTACTCAACAGACAATGCCATTTTTAAGCCACATTATATACATTAAATGACATTATTTAATTTATACTAATATTATATAGAGGTAATGTTTGTGAGTTTGTGAGCTTGTAAGGGGTAATCTCTGGATCTGCTGAACCGATTTGAAAAAATCTTTTACCAATAGAAGGCTACGTTACTTGTGAGTGACATATGCGGGTTGCTGGCATATATCTCGTCATTTGTGTTGTCTTGCCTGCCGTCTTGTTCGATACCTAAACAAATGTTTTGATATGATCATCTTAACTTAGTAGTAAGCTTACGTTTCCAGTTAGAGATATACAGAAAACGTGCTTTTGGGGTTTCAATATGTTTTTAAACGAATGGTTTAAAGAAAACTATGAAATAAATAATGAGAAAAAACATTATGTACAAGTAAAATCAATATGTTACGATCTTATTACAATGCGGTCTGTACCCACTACATCTCCTAAAAGTAACCAGCTAGCTAGCTAGCACAATATGTGCATACCTACTTTTAACTTCTATCTCCTCTTCTATCTCTTGTTTTGTTTCTGGATGTTCCGGGCTCTGTTCACTAAATGTTTTTTCTCTCCTGTCCTCCGGATATATTTCTGTGACCGGGTGTGTTGTGGTTTGGCAGACATATTTGTCTATAACGCTTTGACTTAGCTTCACTATTATTAATTTAGGAACCTTTGCCTTCTGCTGTGCATTAATACTGTCCACATTCCACAACTCCTGGGTAATGCCGGCGAGAGCATCTTCGGATTCAACGAAGGGTTCTTTATTTACTTCATAGTCATTTGTATTTTCCAAAATTTCATCTTGTTCAATGCCTGAAAATTACCGAAAGGAAAATAATAATAAAAATCTAAGGTACTCAACAGACAATGCCATTTTTAAGCCACATTATATACTTTAAATGACATCATTTAATTTATACTAATATTATATAGAGGTAATCTTTGTGAGTTTTTGAGCTTGTAAGGGGTAATCTCTGGATCTGCGGAACCGATTTGAAAAAATCTTTTACCAATAGAAGGCTACGTTACTTGTGAGTGACATATGCGGGTTGCTGGCATATATTTCGGGCGTGTCTCTATTTATTATTAAAACCCAATTTCACGCGGGCGAAGCCGCAGGCAAAAGCTAGTTTTAAATAAAAGAAATAATTAAGTACCAATAATACACAAGATTTTAGTAAATTATAATATTTTACTAAGGTTTGTATTTTAATGATCATAAGTTAAAGCATCGTCTATCATATGTCATCGTCATATATATATATATATATATATATATATATATGATAGACGACGACGCGAAATAGATAAATATAGAATATTATACACGAGGCATGTTGAGACAAAGTGTCTCCAGTTAAATGGCCCCACTTTTTAGATTTTTGGGGTAATTCTGACATTTGAAATATGGTGACAACCAAGATGGCGAAACTTTTTGCTGTATGAAGATTTGTTCTGTCAAATGTATGTCATAGCCCAACCGTTTTGAAATCTTTGGTCTCAGAACTCAAGTGTAACCCGTGTCAATATCATTTCAAATTAAATTCAAAAAGTTTTATTTCCATCTTCTCATGAATCTGATAAGGATAAAAGACGATACGCACTCTTTTCACACACACACACACACACTTTTTTTGTCAAGCCGTACGTGTATCCTATAAAGATGTCAAATTCAGGTTGAAGGCCAGGTTTCCATACAAAACACTCATGTCCCTCACATGTGCTGAATCGTTCAGATCCTGAATATGTCAGATCGATCTGACACTTTCATACAATTTCGTGAATTTACACTGAGCTCGTCATTCTTATAAGATGTCAAATTTAGCCTAGGAACCTCAGAGCAATAACTATAGCATATCCATGTACATCCTTCTTCAGTGCTAGGAACACATGTACATAATTTGACATCGTTTAAGAATCCGGAATATTTCTCTGAATTTTCCCGAACCCACCGGATTCCAGATCATAATATTATAGTCCCGGCCTCAGACTAGGTCTGACTTTTTAAATGAAAGTATAATACAGTAATAAATAATAAACTATTGATAAAATAAAATGTAAAATGCCTCTGCGTAAGGTGCATTAGAAAATATAATTTAACAGCTTGTCATTTGTAATACAGTTGATATTTGTTAGTACAAAATTTATTCCATGCTCATGAGCCATGTACTAGGGAAACATAAAAAAATATTGACACTCTTTTGACACTTATGTAGCCCGGAATAACACATAGGCTCAACTCAAACTGGCGCAAATTCGAAGCTTAATGTGTTATCAATGATTTGTCGAACTCGAAGGCAACATTTACATATAAATAACAGTTACATTTAAATTTAAATAAAAGTCAATTACGATCAACAATTTAATTTGAATTAAAATGAAAGAAACAGGACAGCTAAGTAAACGGTTAATTATATATGAATTATTAAGTATTTGATTTTTTAAGAACTCTTTAGTAAGAATTGTTTTGAACGATTATCGCACCTAAATGGTTTTCGGTTATGGATTATATTATTTTATTTACTTTATTAGGAACAACAAATAAAGTTCACAATAAAGCTTACAAACTAGTGCTTACATAGTATAACATATTATTTATAGCGACACCAACACCGTTATCTACAGATAAAAACCAGTATGTAACTCGAAATTTGTGTATGAGTGTATGTACTTGTATATGTGTAATTGTGAAAGTGTGTGGGTATATTGATTACCACTAGGGTGCATGTGTGAATATTAGTATGTTAAGCTTGTGTGTTACCATAGTTTAAACATAATATAAGGTCTTACCTATGAAATTGGCGTTTTGTATGAAAAAATTTAAACGATTTTTTTTAATGTATTTTTTATTTATATTAATCGAAGTAATCACCCATGCAATCAATGCATCTTTGCCAACGCAGTGGCAGTTTATTGATGCCTTCTTAAAGAAATCAGCTGGACGGGAGGCAACAAATTCTTCAAAGGCATTTTGTACTGCCTCTCGGGTATTGAATTTTTTCCCGCCAAGAAGTTATCCAAATTCTGGAAAAAGTAGTAGTCTGTAGGCGCAAGGTCTGGTGAGTAAGGCGGATGACGGAGAGCTTCCAACACCAGTTCTTGCAACTTGGAGACCGTCTGCTGTGAAGTATGAGGTCGCGCGTTGTCGTGAAAGAGCAGCGGAGACGAGCGATTGACCAATGCTGGTTGATGTGCCAGCTTCTCCATCATTGTGTTCAGTTCTTCACAGTACACATCTGCAATAATGCTCAACCCGCACGCTGATTATGTATCTTGCAACAGCAATGCGACAGGCGTAAATTGTACAATATCGCTGTTAAACATAATTTTTGTATTACGTATTAGCAATAGCGACGCGACAAGTGAACAATCGATGGGATCGCGCTCTAGCGAACAATTGGGGAACTAAAAGTGCATCAAAGCTCGTATTGAAAAAAATTGGTATTACGTATGAGTGAGATCGCAACGCGACAGCAGACGGGGAGCAGCTAGTAAACAATTTGAATTGTCAAAGAGCGACAACTCATTTAGGTTGATGCTAATGTATTGTTGACATTTATTCAGCATTAAATCTTTCACAAAAGGTGAAATCAAAGTGTAGAAGTGTAATATTACTTCCTATAAGTATTGCTCACATTGCTAATTTTACATAAATATCTTTCGTTATTCGTTTCTGGGTTTTTTAGGTTATTTGTTGTCTCGACATTGGAGTTTTACAGACGCTTTCGATATGTCTCGTGCTTTTCTCATTCAGGAGGCATTAGAAGCACAAAATAGATTAGACGAAAACATGCGCGTGACACGTTTACGACGAAAATTGAGGAACGAGGCTTGCCTCGTAATAGTAATAGGCCTTGGCCTATTGAGGATCCTAACTTTAGTGCACATTATAGGATAACAAAAGAATTGTTCGCTGAATTGCGCACTGAACTCGAACCACTTTTGCCTCGAACTCGTAGGAAAACAAAAGTCACAGTAGAATGTAAAGTACTTACCCAATTATCATATTGCTTAGTAGTAATTGCAAAGTGTGCATAATCCTACATATACACTGCTCTTACAGGTGTTAAGAGCACTCTTTCTATGGAAGTGGCTCATATCAAAAACCAGTAGGTATGAGCTATTTGCATGGACTTAGTCAGAGCAGCGTGTATAAGGCAATTGCAGAAGTGACCATGGCCTTAAATCACCCCTCTATATTGAGAAATTACATCCATTTTCCTCAAACCAGACAAGAAAGGCAAACAATAGTAAATGGGTCAGTGCTATTAAATATAATTATATTCATCATATTGATGTGTGTTTTAAGAGAATTACATAAAGCTTAGATTTTATTTTTTGGCAGGTTTTCAAACAAATTTGGCTTTCCTGGCGTTTTGGGGTGTATTGACGGCACACATATTGCCTTGGTCAGGCCAACTGAACATGTGGAGAGATTTTTTAATAGAAAGCACTACCATTCCAGGAATGTTCAAATCGTAAGTATTAGTACTAGCAGTAGGTGATTATGTAGCATCTATTTAATACTGCTTTGCTACATTCTAGCTCAGTATGCAAATATTTTTCCTAATACATATTTCTATAAGTTTAGTTCAAACTGTTTTTCAAAAATTAAACATAAATTATTGAAAGTTTTACTTTTTCTACAGATTTGTGATAGTGATCTGAACATATTAAATATTGATGCAACTTTCGGTGGTGCTACCCATGATGCATATATCTGGAGAAATTCAGAAATACACAACTATTTGCAGCAGCTGTTTCAAAATGGTGAAAGCATTTGGGTTCTTGGTATGTATTAATAGTATACCAAACAAAATTCATTTTTTGTTTAAATTTGTCATACATTTTCATTTTAAAAGACGTTGGGCGTTTTTTACCTGCTGTTTAAAAAGTCGCGACCACAAACCAAAATACTATTAGATTGTAAAATTTTCATTCACACTTAATTTCTGCAAATTATTTTAATGTTGATCCATAGAGAAGTTGAGTCATATTTACTATAATTAATATTCATTGATATAAGTTAAAATAACTCGAGTGTTTACCCCACCTCCTGCAGATATGCAACCTATGGTATTGTAGTCCAGATCCTTTAACCAAATTTTATCTTTGGTCCCCATGACTTTTGTTTAATAGTAAAATTCACAATGTCCTTTCCAGAGGTATAGTTTGCTAAATAGGTATTACAATAATAAGTTTTGTCATATAACATGTTCAAGTAGTTTGCATGAACATTATATATTATAAAATATATTTTCTTAACAGGTGATTCTGGATACCCATTGAGACCATGGCTTCTAACGCCAATTGTTAACACACAACCTGAATGTGCAGAAGAACATTACACAAATACGCATTGCCGAACAAGAAACACAGTTGAGAGGTGTATTGGGGTATTGAAAGCCCGCTGGCGGTGTCTGTTGTCACATAGAGTACTACATTACAATCACCATGTTGTGGCTATGATTGTTAATGCATGTGCTGTATTACACAACATCACCAACAGGCACAGGCTTCCTGTACCTGAATTAACTCCCAATGATGTTCAGAGGGAAGCAGACTTTATGATACCTCGGCAGCCGTACAATGAGGAAGGACAACAGCTTGAAGCAACAGAGACAACTTATTGTGCAACGCTTATGGAGGAATAGATAAGAATTATTTAGTTATTTACAATTTTGTATTCCGATTTCATGTATTTTTTTACTTGTTGTTTTTAGAATTATGTTTGTCTAAACTAAGATAGTAAACATTTTATAAAGTTAGTTTTTTTAAAGTTAAAATTGTTAAGCTAGAGTATTTTATTATAGATTTATTATAGCGTATTATATTTATTAAAGCTAAAGTATTTGTACAAAATATTTTGATAATATTATGTTGTTCTTTATTAATATGTGAACTTTTGTACAGTTTTATGCAATAAACACTTATTTGTCTGGCCTTTGTAAGCATTTATTTTAAATAAAAAAGTTTATAATGAATAACAGTATTTATTGGTGACACGTCTTGTAATGAAGCAGGATCACCAGCAGAACAATGATTGTTAATATTAATAAATGAATTAGTTTAAATGCAGAATGTGCTAAGATGCATTCTGAACTCATGGCCAAGTTGATAGAAACTGAAAAACGTGGAATGAGACACTATTTTATAGTTTCTACTAATTTTTAACTGTTTGAAGCTCACTTAGCATAAGACATTTGCACTTGTAATTATTACAAGTATAAAAGTCTTATATACTAATAAGAAACTATAAAATAGTGTCACATTTTTCTTTTTAATAGTTTCTATCAACTTGCCCATGAGTTCATACATAATGTTCGTAATGCATCTTGGCACATTCTGCATTTAAGCGAGCAGTCTATGCATTTGTTCGGAAGGCCTCCGCTATTAACATTGCAGCATTTGCCAATTTTTCCTCTGCTGCAACACGCCTAGACTCTAGTTCCATGACCCAAGCAGGTTCCACTTTTGTCCGATCTGTAACATGACAATTATTAATTTATGTTAAATATTACAACTATTTTTGCCACAAATTACTAAATAGTTACAATATTAGGCACTTTTCCTTTGAGAAGATTGCATAGGTATATCGATAAAATAAGTCCAATAAGTCAAGTATGTGTAGGAACTTTTTTCAGTATTAAGTTCCTACACATACTTGACTTATTGGACTTTTTTTAATCTTTGGGTCCTGGAACAGAGAACGCTTCAGAGGCCTGGAGGTACTGGGACTTGCTGTTGCTAAAATTAATAACATTTTTAAGTTATAATTACAATTAAAATACATATTATTACTTACAGTAGTAAGTAGTAGCATGTAGTAGTAACCTTACCAGTTTTCACTTCACACACATAAGATTTTTTGTCCCCTGGTGGTGTATTCATTGTGTCTGTACAAATTACAAAAAAGCATTTGGGAATAGTGTTTTTAATAAGGTGCAAAGTTACTTACGTATATAATTTTGTTTACAAAGCAGAGAATATTTGTATTTATTATATTATCATTAATGTGTTTAGTATGTTATACATACCTGGCATATTTACGAGCACAACTTCCTCAGGTAGTAGAATATCCTTTATCACTGTCTGCTGAGGTTCGTTTTAGGTTTCCTGAAAACAACGCAATATGATAATATATATATATACTTTCAATATATATATATATATATATATATATATATATATATATATATATATATATATATATATATATATATATATATATATATATATATATATAATGAATGATCAGCCAAGTGGTCCAACAGTTCAATCTGTGAGTTGGAGACTCTGTGTTCCATTTTAATCTAAAACAATTGCAATTATATTAAATTGTACGTGTACGTATACCTAAAAGAAACGACCTCGATGAAAACAAATCTTATAATAATACTCACTTGTTGCCTTTGCATACGTAGGTAAAAGTTCTTGAAAGTTTGCTTCGAGTGCTTTTCCAGATCCACTTAATACACTTTTTCTCACCACTCTGGCCCATTTTTTGTAATAAATAGTTAAGAATCCACTTGTACGTTTTGTAAATAAAACACATGACATTTTATAATTATTAGTTCCACACGTTGCTACAAGATTGCTAGTGGCGCTTTTCGCTTAAAATTGCTAAAAATGCATTTGATAGGTAGCGGACAACAGCAGAGCAACAGGCGTACATAATACGATTTTTTTAGCGATTAGAAACCGATCGCGCGACAACTGCGCGACCGGTTGCTGCCTGCTAACCATCTGCTAAAGATACATAATCAGCCTGCCGTTTGGTAAGAAGCTGTGATGAATCACACCGGCGCTAGACCACCAAACAGTGACCATTACTTTTCTAGGGGTAAGTTTTCGTTTAGGGCATTGTTTAGTGTGCTGAACCAGGATCCAACCAACTTGCTGAACGCTTGCGGTTATTAAACAGAATCCATTTTTTATCGGTTACATTACATTAACAATGCGGTTCAAAATTCATTCATTTGTGTGTCTGTTGAGCAGTGCAAGGCACGTTTCGACGCGTACTTCGCGCTGGCGATCATTGAGTTCGTGGGGCACCCATTTGTCAAGCTTTTTTACCTTGCCAATTTGACGCAAATGGACCAATATTGTTTTGACGCTAACGTCGAAAGCTGCTGCTAATTCAGCCGTAGATTGTGTATCATCAGCTTCCACAATCGCCTTTAATTCGTCATTGTCGACCAGTCTTCGGACGACCGCGAGGTTCATTTTTCAGGTCGAAATTTCCAGAACGGAAGCGAGCAAACCAATAACAGGTGGTGCGTTGGGTTTTGGTAGTGTTAGCTCCGTAAACGTCGTTGATGTTGCGTGCCGCTTGTGCCGACGGCGGTACTCATATTCCATAATTACTCGAATTTTTAACGTATCCATGATGACGAAAAAGATTGAAATGGGATGAAAATGTAACACTAATCGTAGTAACACATAACTATGACTACTTTTGGAAAAAGAATTCCATGTTTTTAAAATAAAATTAATTTTAAATTTGAATTCTTAGCCAAACAAAAATTATTTTGATTTGAAATGGCCAGTACTGGAGAACGGCAATTTCATAGGTAAAGGCCTATTATTATGTCTATACATTTATTCAAAAGTTCTATCTCTGTTTTGTCGAATATATCATATTATTAATAGTAACACCAACGCCTTTTCCACAGATTAAAATCAGCATGCAACTCAAAGTATATGTAGTAAGTGTGTGTATGGGGTGAGTTACTTAACCTAACCTAACCAAGCCCTACGACCATGGTCTTGGAATCAGTATAATGGTTACCACTGGGATGCATGTATGTATGTATGTATGAGTGTAAGTATTACCCCAGATATAACATAACATGTTTATACATTTATTTTTAAGTTCTATCTTTGTATTGTCAAAATACTCAAACAAAACCCCAACCGATCCAGACTCACCCTCCAACCCAACAGTCGAGCCCAAAGATGCTATCAATACACTAAGAAAACTGGGTTTTGTTAGTCAAGCAGGCGCAAACGCCACCATGACATAACACTACTGCCCATGTCAAAATTAATGGTCTTAAAAACGAGTGGAAACATACAACACCTACACACACCTAACCCAGACCACCCACGCCCTTCTGGCTGATACATCAAACACGGTTAAAAATAGTATATATTTGCTAAACCAGACTAGGAACATGAGGGGTGATTTACGGACTGGTTTAGCAAATAACCTTACGAGAATTTCAGACCAGATAGGGAAAGTCGCCTTACTGAGTAGGAAAGGACCGGAAATGGTAAACGAAAGAGAAATTAGGGAAACAAGGGAAGTGGAAGTACAGTATGAAAGAGATGAAAATGATGAGTATGATGAAAAAGTGCAGAAATGTCTGAAAGAACATGAGTGTAAGGAAATAGTTCTCGAGATATATAGAAGATTGAAAGAATTGATCATTGAAAAGGAAGAAAGTATAAAAGAGTATGTAATGGAAGTGAATGAAAAAACAGTAGAAACAATAACAAAAGAAATAAGATTAAACCACGAAGAAGTGATAAACGGAAATCAGGAAAATAGGGAAAATTTAAATAGGGCAATTGAAGAGTGGGGGGCCAGGGCTCCGGCAGGACCAAAACCAGCGACATACGCGAGTGTGGTCGGTGGCGGTGGAGAGACCCAAACCACGCCACCGGAACCGAAGCGCACGACCCTCACTCTTTAGGGTAACAGACAAGGAAAATCATATGTCGGGGACGGAAATAATAACAGGAATAGGAGAGATAATAGAGGCTAGAAAGGAGGGGATAAAAGTAGATAGGATTCGTAAAGGAAAAGAGAGAAAGGTCATTTTAGGATTTAGGGATAAGAAAGAAAGAGATAGAATTGAAAATAAAATAGAAAACAGTAAAAGTAACTTTGATGTAGAAACAATAGAAAACAAGGACCCACAGGTAGTGCTGTATGGGGTGCTCAAGATAAACACCAACGAAGATATCCTCGAAGCTATAAGGACTCAAAATAAGCACCTCATACAGTCACTATCGGAAGAAAGTAAAAGAATGTCAGTAAAATATAGAAAAAAGGGCAAAGGTGATAGCACTGAACACGTGGTACTGACGGTGTCGCCGGGGTTGTGGCAATGCTTCACAAAAGCAGGCCACATGTATGTGGACTTGCAACGCATTCGAGTCGCCGACCAGTCCTCCCTGATACAGTGCTCGCACTGCTTAGGGTACGGACATGGAAGGCGGCACTGTAATAGTAACACCGAGTGAAGTGTAGCCACTGCTCCGGAGCGCACCACCGGTCCCAGTGTGAGGGGTTAAATGTAGGAAACACAGCATGTTGTATAAATTGTCAAGCAGAGAACTTAGATAGGACGGACCAGAACGCGTTTAGCGCGGAGTGCCCGGTAAGGCGTCGGTGGGACGCAATAGCACGATCGACCGTTGCATACAGCGACGGAGAAGACACAGATTGGCCGTAACAGCACCAGGAAAATATGAATGTGTATGTAATGTGTATGTGTACGTTATAAAATAAGCAGTTGGCAATTTGTTAAAGTGTTTTTAATAAACCCACACTCGCAAAAAAAAAAATACATTACCTGGTTTGCATATATGGCTATCGCATAGCACAGCATATGTCGCTAAAGCAAAATATAATGATAACTGAATGGATTGGTGAAAGGAATTAATGTAACCTGGTGCTATTATGGGATATTAGGAACTATGTGTTTTGCAGACCACCGACACTTGTAATAAGAATTTACTATGTAATAAATTTTTTGCAAAATATGTCCGCCGGACGCTTCGCGCTCAGCGCGAGGGGAACGAAACTAAAGTATACAATTATAATATGAATGTAAATATGAAGGTAAATGAATGATGTATTGATGCGAACAAACAAATAACTAAAGAAAATGTATAGAATATAAGTGGAATGAGGAAATAGTAATGTAAATGTAGAGAAGAAAATGTAACAAAAAGAAAAATTAAAACTGGAAAAACGGGGTCGAAATTGTAAAGAAAGCAAATGTAAATGTATAAAAGGGAAGGAAAAGTAAAAAATGAAGGAGACAATGTAATACGAAATAGTGGAAGTAGAAAATAAATTACTCATGTAGAGGAAATGTATAGAATATAAGCGAGAAAATAAGGCTGTAAATGTAAATAAGAAAATGTAACAAAGATAAAAGAATGTAAAAGAAAAATTCCATAGAAAGTGGCAAAAAATTGGAAACAAATAAGTATGTAATGTAGAATGTAAAGTAAAATAAGGATTAAAATAGTGAAAAGGAAATGCAAAAGAACAGCTTAGTGTTGAAAATGTAAAAACAAGAAATGTATAAATGTAGAAGTAGAAACAGAATAAATATAAAATCAGTAAGTAAGCAGTAGAACCAAAAAACCGTATTAGAAATAAATAAAATATACAAGCTGTAATTAAAACAAACGAAAGCAATTGTCCTGGCTAATGGTCGGGGGAACAAGAATTAAAATTAAAAATAAAAAAAATAAAAAACCCAGACCACCCGAGCCCCCAATAACTCTAATAACATCCCTTCTGAACCCACCCAGCGAGCTATCAAATATGTCTAGATCGGCAAGAATATTGTTAAATATTTCGACAATACGTCGGAGAGGAGCGCGGACACCTGCGTTTGTCCGACACGGGCCAGTGTGGAACACCCGGCGCACGCGCACCTAATATAATTAACCCATACCCACCATAACATAATTATATTATATTATATTATATTATATTATATTATATTATATTATATTATATTATATTATATTATATTATATTATATTATATTATATTATATTATATTATATTATATTATATTATAATATATTGATTATTAATATAATACATTTTTATTTTTGTGGACTTTTTCTCTTTACGCTTTAGTTTTTTAGATGTCTAATGTTAAAAAAAAGACGAAGGGCATTTAAGGCACTCCCGTCTGCTGAGCGGTGACTATGGAAAAACCACCCAAGCTGCAGCCCAATTTATGGTGCCGTGGCGGGGCGAGTGGTGCCCAGACACATGTGCAGAATTTTTCGAGAGTGAGTATTGCTTTTGCTAAATGCTTTACGATAGCTATTTAGTTAAGAGTCGCTTTGTACTTGTGGCTATACTTTTGTTACTTGCTATGACGCTTGTGGGGCCCCAGGTGTGTCACGAGTGTTTGTCAGCTTGACAAACAAACAAAAAAAAACTTGTCCGTGGGTCGGACGGCCAAATGTAAGAATACGGTCTGCATTTTGGGCAAACTCTCGCGCGTAAGGATACGGCCTGCGTGTTGAGTAGGCTTGTACGCATGAATACGGTCGCTTCAAGCCTCAGGTATCAGTAAGTATAACAGAGACGTCTGTTTTATTTGGGAACGATGAATGTGTGTTATATGACAGATGGGCGAAAGTTGATGTTTGAATTAATTGAGTGATGACCGAGCGAATTGTGTGCAAGATAAATGCTTCACTTTATATGCTTGTCGAGTAATTTTCCTAATTAGTTATTCTCTATTTTAAGGTGGTGATGCAGACAACGATGCCGTGCATACAGAACCAGTGACTGCAGCCAGTCGGTCTATGCCTTTATTGGGCGAGGACACGGAAGCGGACCATCAATGCCATACACACCAAGCCAAGGTGGCAGCCCTCGAGGAGCCAGTGTCGAGATCGACACATCGTCAGGAGAGGCCGTGTGAGGAATAAGATTCCCTCACCACAACATATTGTGGTGACCGCTATATAAGGCGGCCACACCAAGCGTCAGCCTCTTTTACTCCTCGGCGCTTGCATCGGATGGACGGTTACACGAATCTCTGTCGGTTGGTTTAAGGGTCATGTGAGCCATTTTTTTTTTTTGTAAAATTGTTAAATTTAAGTGTGTAATCGTTATTTTATGTGAATTTCTTGTTTTAATTTAAATTTAGGAAAGTAAGCTAAAAATTGTGTTAAATGAATATAACGGTTTTCTTGTTCAGTGTTATTTTTTTAATAAGTTCTGCTTCTGATCCTAAAATTATAATCTCTAATCGATTGCGCTTATCCGTTTTTCAATATCTCTAACGGTTACAAAGATAGACTTTTGCAATTACTAGGCTCATTATGCTCTATTCATTACTAATTACGTCATGCAGCGATAGATAATGGACGGTGATAAGCTAAGGGTCATTAGTGGTTAAGTGAAACAACAATGGTATTGTAAGTGAGTCATTTTATTGGTAAAATAACACTAAAATAAACTACATAATTTCAAATCGTTGTATAAGGTATTTGCACCAAAATGTACCAGGAAATCATTCAGTGACTTATTGTTATAAATATAATACAGATACTTTATACAGTATTCTCCACAAACCATGGTATAATCATTTTGTACTCCAGCTGTATTATATGACAATATTCTCTCTAGAAACTTTCGGTGATATCCTTGTGGGGACCGACCATATGAATAAAAGTATTGTACAATACGTTGTTTATCAATATGTAAGACAATCCAATGGGAACCTGGTTTATTATCAGTGTCCAAATTGCTCACGATATAGCATGGAACTGGAACACGTATCGGTAATCGATTTGCTGCGTAAACATTATTTTCAATGTTTGCATCAATTTTCTTCAAACATTTCTGTATGTCTAAAGTATCCATGAATACTGTTTAGGTATGGGGATCTTATCTGCTCTAGCGATTGAGTATTAATGTGCACCATCTTAATCAAACTTGATATAAATCATGATATTTAAAGTTGATATCAATATCATCATATTCAATACACATATATGATATAAGATACACAAACAAAAATCTATGAATAATATACTTAACTACTATAGTCTACTGAAATATTGCGATTTTTATCTATTTCTATAACATTATCGAATTCTGCATAAACAACGCAATTGATCGTTTGAGTCAGAGCAGATTCAAAGCGAACTTCTAATCTAACACTACCATGTCTAATTAGATTCCAATGACTAGATGAATTGGCTGACAACTCAGGTGTGAGATCAAATGCTAGCAAACAATAACCTTTCGAATACTTATCATGAGATATCCCATTACCTTCGTTAAGAAAATGTATTCCTGTTCCTGAGAATAATGTGTGATAGGTTGTGGTAAAAATATTTTTATCAAAAGATGGTTGTAAAGCTTTTGAAGGATTTTGTTGACCGTCAATATATAAACAAAAGAATTCCTTTTGTTTATATATTGACGGTTATTTATCGACGGTATTTTATAGTTCTCAAAATTATATGTATTTTGAGACAAACAACCATTAAATGCTGCATTATTTACAAATCCAACTATACATCTCTTAGGTACTTGCCTCAAAAATATATTGTCTAATGTCTTGCCTTGAACCCCTGACGGTATCGTTAGAACTTTTACTTCGGCTCGAGTTATAGGATATTTTGCAGTAGTGGTGGCTAAGACTTTTTGATGGGCAAGTAAGACAGATGGGTTAATTTTTGGCCTTCGAACAAGGAGAGTCGCATCTGTTATTTTAATTATGTATTTAACATCATCTGTTGGGGCCATCAAATTAAATGTTTCACGTGATCTAACCAATTTAATACACATCTCAACACCATTAATTAAAAACTTTTCTTGATTGAATATGTCACCATGATGGTGTCCTATCATTTCGAATTCCTTACTTTCTGAAACTAATTGTTGTCTTTTAGTAAAACCTGAAATTTTGTCATCGGTTTACATGTTGACAGATGTCACGAGTAAAGCCTATTTACTTAGTAGTATTTCGTAAACCTAAAAGGCTATTCTCAGTGTAGACTGTAGACGTATTTGTGTTAGACATATCTCATTTGTAATACGTATCTGTGTTAAGCACGAATAATGGAGAATATAAGAATTGTTACTGTATTATTATCATCACAACTCAAGCGTAAGAAGGACTTACATATCAAGAGGTCGTAGCCCGCTACATGGTGTCAGGTGTGAAAAAGTTGTCAAGAAAACGAAAATTATGAACGCAAAAGAGGGTACATCGAAAACTCTGGAAGCTTCGAGACAATCTGAGTGCGGGAACTTAACAATGGCAGGAAGCGGAGTGCAGAAGCTTGAAATCTCTACAGAAATTATCAACAATAATACTGAAAATTTCAAGAAATGGACGCAGTCTTTCGAGATATTCCTATTGGCGTCGGGGATGGAGAAAACGGAAGACAAAAGAAAAATTGCAATCATGCTGCATTCCATGGGAGAAAAGGGTCTAAATATCTACAATTCCTTCAATTTGGACTTAAGCACTGCTGCATTCTAAGAGGTCAAGGCAAAATTCGTCGAGTATTTTGAACCCAAAAAGAATTTGACTGTGGCGCGGCACAAATTCTTTACGTTGAAGCAACGTGTGAACGAATCCTTGGAAAATTTTCTAATGGAATTAGAAAACGCAAGTCATGCCTGTGAGTTTGTTTCGCTACGCGATTCCCTTGTAAAGGACATTCTCATTGCTAATATGGCCACAAACTTCTCGCAATTTCGTCAAAAGCTCCTACAAGAGCAAGATCTATCCCTAGAAAGAGCCAAACTCCTCTGTAGAACGCTCACGATGGCGCAGAAAAGTGAAGAATCAATCAATGCAGTAGATGGAAGAGAAGAAGCCACAATATACAAGCTACACAAAAGTCGTCGGGCCAGTTCTCCCCCATACCAGAAAAGAAAAAACGCAAGATCCCCATCACGCCAAGGTCACCCAAGGTCAGCTACACCTGGATCCAGAACAACGTCGTGTGTAAAATGCAACACAACGCATGGTCGCCGCAACAGCATGGAAACACAGATACAGGTCATGTTTAAAATAAGGACATTTTACTCATTTATGTTTTAAGAAAAATAGTGTCAGGACTGTTGTTTCTGGGGTAGGTAGCATAAAGCCCCAAAAGTGCTGAGGCTGAGAGATTTACAATAGGGGCATCAACATTAAAAACATAAAGTCACAAAATGCTAGTACAAATTTGATTAACACAGACAATTCCTGGCATTATTCTCTTAAAATATATAACAAAAATGTAGATTGCCTAATTGACACTGGAGCAGACATAAATGTAATGTCTTATCAAATCTTTAAAGAATTGAATCTTAAATTTGACAAACAGAGTAAAGAAATGTGTAAAAAATATAATACCTTTGCCTACAGTGGGCACAGAATTCCGATAATGTCAGTTTCAAACATTTGTTGTTTAGTTGAAAACAAAACGAAACCGGAAAACATTAGTTTTCTTGTAACAAAATTAAATTGTCCAACTGTGATTGGTTTACCCACTTGTATAAAGCTAAATTTAATAACAAAAAACTTTTCATTAAGAAATTAAAATAACAAAAATGTTGAGCAAAATGTATATAATATGTATCAAAAAACTTGTGACAAAATTGTGACCAGATATAATGATGTGTTTCAGGGTCTGGGCTGTCTCCCATACGAACACAGCATCGTGCTAAAGAAGGATGCTATTCCGTGCGTTGATCCCCCTAGAAAGGTACCTTTCGCGTTGGTTGAACCGTTAAAGAAAGAGCTTCAACTCATGGAAAACATGGGAGTCATACGGGAGGTGAACAAACCTACTCTCTGGGTGAGTAGTTCAGTTATAGCCATGAAAAATAATGGTGAATTGAGAATTTGCTGAGATCCTAGAAATTTAAATAAACATTTATTGAGATGTCATTATCCAATAAAAAACATGGATGAAGTTAGGTCTAAATTGTCCAAAGCCTCTTATTTTTCACATTTCTATGCGTTTTCTGGGTTTCATAATATAAAATTAACTAAAGAAAGTAGTGATCTGTGTACATTTCAAAATCCCTTTGGCAGATACAAATTTTTAAGATTACCTTTTGGAATAAACACGGCTACAGAAATTTCCTATAAAGTCATGATAGATATTTTCGGAGACATTGAAGGTATAAAAATTTGGTGTGATGACATTTTAATATACGATGAAACAATTGAAATACACAATAAAAGGTTAGAGATGTTTTTGGACAGGGCTAGGCAAGTTAATTTAAAATTAAATAAAACCAAGTGCAAGTTTCTTCTAGAAGAAATAGCATATTTGGGCTATATTTTTAGTAAAGAAGGTGTAAAAATTGATCCAGAGAAAGTTAAAGACAAAAAAGATATGCCCATACCTAAAAATATTAATGATATGCAGAGATTTATAGGCATGATTAATTTTTTAGCACCGTTTATAGAAAATCTAGCAGATAAAACTAATACCTTAATAAATTTGTTAAAAAAAGTTATATTGTGGTTATGGGATGAAAATTGTCAAAAGTAATTTGATTTGTTAAAAGAAGTCGTATCTAAAGCACCTGTGTTAACTAATTACAATTGCAACTTACCTGTGATTTTGTCGGTAGATTCATCAAAGAATGCACTGGGGGCTGTTTTGATGCAAAACAAACGACCCATTGCATATAGTTCAAGAACACTTAACATCCTGTCAACAAAACTATGCTCAGATTGAAAAGGAATTGTTTGCTATACAGTTTGGATATATAATATTCAGTTTTTGTTAATATTTGGCGCCAATTTGTCTATGGCTTGGTGGCAGTCGCGTTCGGACAAGGTTCGTTACGTTCGTATCTTCAGAGTATTGCCGAGTTCATACGAACTCATCTAAATAAAGCATCTTTCATTCCGCTCCGCTCACGCCCGCGTCGGTCGTTTTCTAAACAAGTGAATCATCAATCAAAAATCGAAGTAAAATAAATAATTTTGTGTTTTTTTGTTAAGTATGTATGTCACATTTATGGTTTATTGTAGAAGAATAATGTTTTTGTTTAATTATTACTTTTAGTTTTGTTCAAGATATTGATATAATTAAGTTCCTAACAACTCAGTTCCTAACCAAGTGATAAAATTAAAACAGAAATGTGAATACGTTACGAAGTTAAGTTACTTTTTCTCTAAATAAAAAAAATTAATGAAAGGATTTGATTTTATTAACCTAATGTTACCTTCAACTTGTTTTTATTTTCTGATATTCATATTCGCAAATATTTTGCGAATGCGAATATACAAAAATGTGCGAATATTCGTGAATGCGAATGCGAATATTCGTTACATCACTAATACCCACCTTCTCCCACGGAAGCTGAGATATCTCATGGCATTTTAACGGTTCATTAGGTGTGTGTTTGGCTTGAACTTAGCACATACCGAACATTGATCAATTAAGTTTATATTTGGTCAATAAACTGTTTCTCTAGCGATGTTGAGTATTTTATTAATACCTAAATGACCACAGTGTATTTTATCTAAAATCTGTCTTTGCAAGGACTTTGGAACAATAAGCCTATTAAGCTTTAAAAATAAAGCTATAAGCCTTTAAATATTAAGTCGTTCATTATATGTATTTGTATTTATTTTCAGCCTGGAGATGACATTTACTTTAAAAAAAAATCTAAATCCTTTTGGTCTCCGGGAATAATTAAAGAGAAATTAGGATGTGGTAGATCTTATTATGTTGTGGATCCAAATGGTGTTGTGTAAAGGAGGAATAGGGGACACATTAGACCTAGAAAAAGGAATTTAAAAGATACAAATCAAAAAACAAATTCTCCACCTTTTTTTTATGGTAACGGCAGCACTGACAATATGCCTCCCATGCAGGAGAGTATAGATCCCATGAGTTCGGCACAACTCAGAAACGGTCCTGTTCAAAATTGCTTATCGATGATAACTGTGTTCCTATGGCGAGTCTAGAAAATACCGGTTACGTAACCAGGTCTGGTAGAAGTGTAAGACGTCCTAAATTGTATATACATGAGAAATTTTAGTAGATAAGTAATGTATTGTTATTAGTTATGTACTTATAATATTAGTTTGCTTTTTTTCGAAAAGGGAGATGTTGCATAATGACAACAGTAAGTTTAAGAGATGAATTTGTCAATGTCATGTTGATAGATGTCACGAGTAAAGCCTATTTACTTCTAACTAAAAGGCTATTCTCAGTGTAGACTGTAGACGTATTTGTGTTAGACATTTCTCATTTGTAATACGTATCTGTGTTAAGCACGAATAAAGGAGAATATAAGAATTGTTGCTATATATTATTATCATCACCACTCAAGCGTAAGAAGGACTTACATATCAAGAGGTCGTAGCCCGCTACAGTGAGGAGGGGAAAACACGTGCATTTTATTTGCTCCGTACATATATTTTGAAGGATCTAGTGGTTATTAGTAAAGCGCTCATAACATCCCCAACAATCTGTGGTTTCACTATATCACAATAAACAAACAGTTGTGATGGTAATCCCAGATGTAAGTTTGCAGGGCGTTTGCCAAACATCTTTTCCAAAAAATTTCTATTAGGTTCAAACCCTAATTGAATACCTGAGGTGATAGTGTCAAAGATATAATTGAATCATCGTCAATTGTCACAGATTAAAAGCTGTTTAAATGTGATCAATATTATCATAGTTGGTAGCGGGAATGTGTTTTTTATAGTGAACAATGGAAGGATATTTTTTATTTGGCATTAACATTTTCTTAGTAATATAAACAATATTTTTATGTTCTTGAACAGTAAACATTGTACATGGGTATTGAAATTCAACAACACCAACAGTCCATTCCCCTTCTAATTTAATTGATTTTGGTAATTTTGTTGAAAACCTTGTCGTCATATTATCTGGAAAATATTCCATTGAACTGTTGCTTAGTAATGTTAAATAAAAACTTGCTTTCATTATATCTGCTTTTAATTAGATACCAAAATCCAACCTTTAATAACGATAACGTTTCCGATAACCTTTCCACTTGACGAGCACCTGTTTTCTGCTACCAGAATATCGATAAGTTATTATTTTATCTATTTTGTGGTCTGAAGTGGGGCTAGGTGGAGTAACGTAATTCTCTTTCATAAAATGTACCTTCTATATCTTCATTTTGTAAATCTTTTAAGGTGTACACAACCCAAAGCGATCTAGGGATTACAGTTGAAACAATAAAAATTTCATCACTCCAGTTAGATTCGTATCCCTTTTGGAAGATATGTTTGTATTTTGTGATTCTAACATGATCACCCACGTGAAACTTTGGTAATGAGATATCTCCTAATGACCTTTTATTTTCTCGAGCATACAAATTGTTCCAAAGAGTCATAATGTTACTAGAACTTACATCACATGCAGGTATTTTAATACTTGAATGAAAACTATGGTTATATGCATATAATAAATATTGTAAAATATTTATATATCTGTATGTATTTTTATGTGTAAAGTAGCGCCACATTTTTGACTTGAGTGTTCTTTGAAATCTTTCTACAATACTAGCCTTAATATCAGGATTATTTGTCGTATAGTAATTAATATTTTTACTCTTAAAATGACGAACATCTTTGGAAACAAACTCAGTACCCTTATCAGACTGTATGTGAGTTGGAACTGTATGAGCTTACTCAAAAATACTCTCAAAACATGTTTTGATTGTTGAAGAATTTTTATTTTTCAAGGTCTCGCATAAGCATACTTACTAAATACATCAAAAACACACAATATATAGTTCTAACCATCATTTTATTTACAATATGTTCGCATGTCACTTAAATCTGCTTGCCATAGTTTATTAAGATCAGATACGATTTATTATATTTGTTTCGAGGAAACTTTATGTAAACCGGTTTATGAAGTGTGTACGTTTCTTGTGATTGCAAACATTTCTTGACATCATTTTTATTCATTTTGCCTTCCATAGCTTTTGCAAGTTTGTCAATACTTCTGTAACCAGCAGGGTGTGATGCATCATAATAAATATTGCGAATTTCTAGTATAGTCCATTTTTCCCAATCAATTTTCTTTTTTATTTTTCTAATATACTTGTTTTCAGATGCAGATGTAGAATGTTCCTCGCCACCAGATATTTCACCAAAATCTTTCAACTGAAGTTGGTTAATATACTCACTCTCTTCGGATTAACAATATAAGGATCACTTTTTTTCAATGGTCTTAATGAATCATTGACTAAATCTACAATATTGCTCCCATTTATTTTGTTATTATCCACTAGTACTGTACCATCATCATTCCAGTGTACTTTGTTTTGATTTGTTAATAGGAAGTTTAATAATGACTCACCTTTATTAATGTAAGATTTAGGTATTAAACTTAATATTTGTTGTTTTGAGTATATAGATTTATTTTGAACAGTGTCGCTTTTTTGTGTCAATCTTCTTCTTCGTTGTCTGATCAACAATTGGATCTTTGTTGTTTGGACCACTACTTTTATCATATTGTTCTTTTTTCAAAAGTGTTTCAGATAAATCCATATTTGAGGTTATTATTGGCAGTTGATAAGGCTGACGATCTTCTCCAGTGAAGTGCAAATACCTTTGTAATGTTTGTAAGTATAAAATCCATTTTTTCTGTCGTCATCGTAACTTTTAATAATATTTTGCATTTCAGCATCTAATCGTGATTTAGGATTTCCGTGAGTCTCGTTTCGTTCGTTTATTTTATCAAACAAACATGGTTCCACCAGTAACATTTTCTTAGCGTGTTCCATTTTAAACAAGACCACTAACTAATCCACTTAATATGGAACCTAAAATAATAGGTAGAAATGCGCCACCTTTTTGAACAATTATATTTTTTCTAACTTTGGTTGTAGTTTTACGAACAAGCCTTCGGAGTAATGTTATATATTGTTTCAAAGATTTTTTATCCTTTTCTTTTACTGGGACTTTGTCTTGTAGCACATTATGAATACACTCACATATACAATTTATTTCATCTTCATCACATGATTTTAATAAAGCTTTTTGATACTTTGGTTTTAAAGTGAGTAGTTAGTGAGAGTTTTAGAGTGAGAGCAGCTCTTTATGCGTCTTTAAGCTTCCCAGCATTATTTGTAAATGATAGAACTTTGTTGATTCTTTTCGTATTTAAACCCTCTTTTCGGTACATAAACTGAACAGTTTTTGTCAGTTGGGAAAATATTTGTCTTAAAACGACACATGTCATTTTTATCTTGTTTGAGATCTATCATCAAATAACCATGTGCCTCTGTCGTTACATCTTTGTAAGCTTCTTGAACAAATTTAACATTATCAGGTGAGACTTGACGAGCTAAATATCGAATTTGTGTTTTATCACAGGGGTTCTTAAAGTAAATTATATAGCTCGAATTTAAAGAAATATCTCTTTGACCTTTTCCTTGATGAAACAGATTTTGAGTTATATAAAATACGCTTAAATTTCTGTGGTGACTACCTTTTGTAAACATATCTACAATGCCACCATCAGATTCTCTCATCAGATCATCTATTATGATCAAATTGGCTTCCTTACCATTGAACCTACTAACCTAACCAATTAAGTCAGGTAATCCTGTAAAAGTAGTTGACATTTTTCAAATTGTATAAAGGTTGCATCTCATCAAAACACCATGTTATTTGGAAAAAGATGTGTTACATATTTCTTTCACATTATTAATAAATTTCGTAACAAAATTTGATTTTCCACAACTTGTGGTTAGGTCACAACCTGGTCCTGCAACTACTGCAGTAAATGGATGAATAAAATGTTTCATTTTTCCTTGCGTGTGGATAAGACGAGGTTCAAGAAAACAATTAGTTTTTTTTCTTTTAAAACTATTTTATTGGTTCTTAAACTAAACATAACAATAATAGAATATAGGTAAAAAACAAAAGTAAATACATCTAAGACCATCTCAAACATTGTACAAACTTACACAACTATATATACAACATTTTGTTAACAATGACTAGTATTAATAAGTAATAATTGACCTTATTGAATAAATTATCATTTATCCTAATTTATAATGACCCCAAGATAATGTATCAACATTATTAGGTAAAATATGTCGTTTCGTATCGTTATATGACAAAGATATTTTATTTACACGTTGAGAGTAACAAGGTTATGTTTTATAGATCTAAGTCTAAACATCGTTGAATATTTAATTGTTTTGTTAAAAAGACATGACTTATAATTTTCTATTTTCATTTTCTTAGTGACACACTTGTTTACCCCTTTAGCCTTAGCTATAAATTTATCGTCTACTTCTAATGCATACAGTTTTGATCTTAGGCCTACAAATTCTTTAAATTGTAGGAAATTTACCATTATTCTCATCTTTAAAATAACCTATTTTTTATTAATTTTTGGATAACCAAATATATTATTATCTTCGTAATCAGATGTGTCAAAACGTGAATGTAAATCAGGTTTAATATCATTATAAAAATTTTCACAAAAAATTTGATTGATATATCAAATTTTTTGTCTATCTGTTTAGCTATCGGTATATAATAATTTTATTTTACCTGGAAACTTTGTTAACATATAATTATAATGAAAATCATACATGAGTGTTTTAGAAATATCTAAAATACAGAAACCGAAATAAATAGGTTTATTTTGAATAACCTTAGTTTTACGTAATTGTATTGCAACTAAATTATTTGAAAAAATAGCTGAACTATGAAACTCTGGTTTAGCAATTAAATCCCTCGCACCGAGGACTTTGCCTCGATTTTCCCAATGACCTAATAATTTTACATTTACACGTTTTTCAACATTTTCCATTGTCTTTCCAAAAACTGAATTATTCATTAGTTTATAGAAATCCTTTTCAAAATCAGATTTAGCCGATTGACGCAACGTTGTATTTATGTCTATATATTGTTGTAACCGCGCACTTTGTTTAAACTTTAAAATTATGTGAAGTTTTATTAATTTTATGCCCATTTCAATGCATTGTCTTATATTTCTGTAATGTATTATGTATTTAGTTGTATTGTAAAGGTTTGGCACTAATTTAATATCATATATTTTCGGGACACAAAGGCAAATCCGAATGCATATCGTGTTGTTCAATGGGGTATTGTAAATCTACCCCTAATATAAACCCACATTCTACTGAGTCATCAGGAACATTATAGTCTGTATTCAAGCATACCCATTCAAAACCCCCAAACGGAAGATATTGCGACATAGCCCACCCGTAAAGATTATTAGCATCAAAATATGTTAAAAAAGATGTTGGTTTATCTTTATTATATTCTTGCATGTATTTTTATTAGCTTTAGCATAACGATTACTACATTGAGATATACCCCCACGAATTCCCGATTTCACAAATGCTATTTGATCGAAATCTGTAAGTAATTCTAATTTAATTTTCGTGCTTTTTAACATAGCATCCCAACTTAATCTAGGTGCTGTATAGTAATTTATAGGGTCTAATCCATAAGTTTGAAAACATAGGGTTCTAAAATTTTCAAATACATCAGTTAATAATAAAACATCGGTTTTAAGATATAAGTTAGAATAATCCAACATATCTTTACAATGAAAATATTGCCAAACATCTCTAGCATGATTGTATTCGTCGTCAGAAATATGTGAATCAGTTAAAGAACTGTAAAAATTATCTTTACTAGGGAGCGATAAAAGTTTAAGGAAATCATAAGACGTCATGAATTCGTATGGATAAACTCCTTTCCTTCTTAAACGTTTGAAATCGTCATAGTTATGAAAATTATAATTTAATGTTTCAAGTTCTTTTTCATTTTAATTTCTAGCTAATTGATCTAGACTACATGGTAAAAATTTTGGTGAATCTATAAACCTCAATTCAACTTTTTGATTATTTACATATTTTTTTTGAGAACGAGATATATTTTTCCTTTGTTTGAGGGATTATATCTATTTCTCCTTCTAGAATCTACACTCTAGAGTATTTAATGCATGAACAATAAAATGAGAATCATAATTACTAAGGTTATGCAAAATAATTGGAATATGACCAGGGATTCGAAACTTAGTTTTACAAATATCGTATGCAACACCTATGAAATTTCCTGTATGCGTATTAAAACATAGTTGATCTTCACTATTTAAACAAGAGTGACATACGAAACATTCTTTTTCGTTTAAAATCGTTTCGTTTTCTTGGTCGGTTAGGGGTTTCTGAATTTTAACAAAAGTGTTTTTTGTACAAATATTTTTTATGTCTTCATACAACCGATCCATAAATAATTGTGCACAATTTGGACCACTGTATGTTACATATTTTGATAGCTTATCATCATATGAACATTTTACGTAGTAACCAAAACTGTAAACTTCGTGTTTATGAATGTCACGTGTATAAGGTTTTGATGGATAGTTTGAGCAGGATTCAATTGGATTTAGGAAAGCCTCAAAATCAGCATATATTACGAAAGGTATTTTTAACGCCCTATTAAATGTATCAAATTTTAATATATTATTTTGAACAGGTTTACCGAACCAGTGTTTACCAGTTGTGACACCGTTTGGTATTTCGGTTTTTACATGGGAACAATCGTTTAACTGATGATTGCATAACCTTTCTTGTGTTGGAAAGTGTAATAAACATCCATCACAAATGTAAACTGCATGTTCTTGATTGGAAATTTTACTACTGACCAAACGTGACAAATTTTTGATATAGCAAAAATGATTAATATTATCACATGAAAAAAATAGTAAATTAACGTGACTAGTTTTTCTAGATTTAGTTAAAAATAACGGCCCCAAAACACTGTGCTTTTTTGTTTTGATGTCATATTCTAATCCAAAAACGTTTATACTAATATCGTTCAATCTTTCAATTTTTGATATATCACACATTTTAACCGGAAAAGATACTCCTGTAAAGTTTAGTTTATTTGAGTGTACCATGTAAGATCAAACTCTATCCGAATTTTTGGTAACTGGGTATAATGCTGAAAGCAAAGCCCATTTAAAACACAAACTATCATTATTATTTACATTAATTACCGCTTTTTTAAGTTTAATGTCTCCAGGTAATTCAATATATGATTTCCCGCGTAACGGATGAAATTTATTTACATTCATATGTAAACTATTCATTTTTTTAAGACTCCAACCGCTATATTTTTTTAAAAGAACTAATTTTGGTTACAAATGTGTCACAAAGAGATGCAAAGAAAAGATTAAAGTCATCACCTTGCATTATTATATAATTAGAAGTTTGGAACTCAAATGTGTTAGAAATATTTTTTCAAAATCTGCATGCAACACAAAATTTACTTTAAAAATTGTTAGTGATCGAATCAATTCTTCAAATAATGTTATTATTTGATCTTTGATAGACTCCATAAATATTTCGGGTGTCTCGAATGTTTTTAATTCGTCACATTTACTGTTGATTTTATATGACATTATTCTATTACCAAAAGTTGATTCAACGACTCTTACATTTTCTAAAGTACTATGCGATTTTGTAATTTTTTTACAATTCTCTGCGCTTGCGATGTCTTTTGTTATGTTATAAACAAGTTTCTTCGTTTCTTTGTAACTGTCATTAGCATCATTGGTGTAGTATTTTAATTTGTAATCGGCATATTTCCATTGTTGTTCAGTTGGAACTTTTTCTATTTAACTCAAATTAAATATCTCAATTTTTATAATATGAGTTGCATGTAAGTTATCGTCAGCATTGGTTGAAATAAAAATATTGCCATCTTTGTGAGCTCGCGACACCGTTGATGATTTCTTTTTGTCTGCTTACACTTTTTGATTTCAAAAAGTGTGTCTAGGTTGTCTTCCGATCTAACTTTTTTCAATGTTTTTGGTAGTTTGTGAGTTTTGTCATCTTGGCTTTGTTCGTCATTAGAAAACGAATAATAATAATGTTTAAAAGTATTTTCTTCGGTGTTAAATGAAGCCTGCAACAACAATAACAAATGCTTAGTAATCCTAATATTATAAATGAGAAAGTTTGTGAAGATGTATGGATGGATGTTTGTTACTCTTTTACACAAAACCTACTTAACAGATTTGGATGAAATTCGGTATGGTAGTAGTTTAAGCACTGGATTAAAACATACAATACTTTTTACCCCGAAAAACAGTACAGTGCCCCCGTGGGATACTGTATTTACGAGAGTGGTGCCGCGGGCAAGTATATTAATAAGTCTAATACTTTACTAAACAAAGAAAATAATATTATAACACTCACCTCCATATCAGTTGTAGAGCACTTGTCACACAAACTTGCACAGAAATAATAACTTCACCACACGATGACCGACTGTGTCAATACTTAAAACTTTCGGCCATTATATACAAAACTTGTGGAATACTAATTGCATTTCAACACAACTGTTATCGTTGGGTTAATGGAGGCGCACATTCCGTCCCTAACTATCACTAGAAATTATTTCGTCAACAATTACATTCCATTGATAACGCATTAGTACCTGTTGAGCAAATAAGAACTTGCACATCGAAAATTTTAATATAAGAAAAGAGCTGGCTAGCGAAAGCAGAGAGATAGAAATGATTGGACATCTTCATAGTGATATATTCAATCAAGAAAAGTTTTTAATTAATGGTGTCGAGATGTGTCTAAATTGGTTAGGTCACGTGAAACATTATTCTCAGGAAGGGGAATACATTTTCTTAACGAAGGTAATGGGATATCTCACGATAAGTATTCGAAAAGTTATTGTTTGCTAGCATTTGATCTCACACCTGATTTGTCAGCCAATTCATCTAGTCATTGGAATCTAATTAGACATGGTAGTGTTAGATTAGAAGTTCGCTTTGAATCTGTTCTGACTCAAACGATCAATTGCGTTGTTTATGCAGAATTCGATAATGTTATAGAAATAGATAAAAATCGCAATATTTCAGTAAACTATAGTAGTTAAGTATATTATTCATAGATTTTTGTTTGTATATCTTATATCATATATGTGTATTGAATATGATGATATTGATATCAACTTTAAATATCATGATTTATATCAAGTTTGATTAAGATGGTGCACATTAATACTCAATCGCTAGAGCAGATAAGATCCCCATACCTAAACAGTATTCATGGATACTTTAGACATACAGAAATGTTTGAAGAAAATTGTGCAAAAATGCAAACATTGAAAATAATGTTTACGCATCAAACCGATTACCGATACGTGTTCCAGTTCCATGCTATATCGTGAGCAATTTGGATACTGATAATAAACCAGGTTCCCATTGGATTGCCATACATATTGATAAACAACGTATTGGACAATACTTTGATTCATATGGTCGTTTTCCACAAATATATCACCGATACTATAGAGAAACACAGTTGACAGAGAAACACAGACGACAGTTTCTAGAGAGAAATTGTAGAATATGATCATATAATACAGCTAGAGTACAATATGATTATACCATGGTTTGTGGAGAATACTGTATAATGTATCTGTATTATATTTATAACATAAGTCACTGAGTGATTTCCTTATACATTTTGGTGCAAATACCTTACACAACGATTTGAAATTATGTAGTTTATTTGAGTGTTATTTTACCAATAAAATGACTCACTTACAATACCATTGTTGTTTCACTTAACCACTAATGACCCTTAACTTATTACCGTCCATTATCTACCGCTGCATAGCGTAATTAGTAATGAATAGAGCCTAATGAGCCTAGTAATTGCAAAAGTCTATCTTTGTAACCGTTAGAGATATTGAAAAACGGATAAGCGCAATCGATCGGACATGGGCAAAAACTCCCAATTTGACACCAAACTGGGGCAAACCGGATTTTCACCGAGTCTATCTCGAGCTAGAACCGGTGCATACTATCTACTGCTATGTGCATACCTTTAACTTCTATCTCCTCTTCTATCTGTTGTTTTGTTTCTGGATGTTCCGTGCTCTGTTCACCAAATGTTTTTTCTCTCCTGTCCTCCGGATAAATTTCTGTGACCGGGTGTGTTGTGGGACTTTGCCAAACATATTTGTCAATAACACTTTGACTTAGCTTCACTATTATTAATTTAGGAACCTTGGCTTCCTTCCTTCCTTCCCTTCTTTCCTGCTGTAAATCAATACTGTCCATATTCGACAACTCCTGTGTAATACCGGCAAGAGCATCTTCAGATTCAATGGAAGGTTCTTCCTTTACTTCATAGTCATTTGTATTTTCCAAAATTTCATCTTGTTCAATGCCTGAAATTGCAAAAAGGATAATAATAAAGAAAATCTAAGGAACTCAACAGAAGATGCCATGTTTAAATTACATAATATACATTAAATGACAACAATTCTGCCGTCGTAAGGAAAAAGGGCACAACAAAAATTTTTTCCAAAATTGAGTTATATACATATTCGAAATCAGGAAAAAAAAGCATATCTGCCTGATTTTTTTGTTTTTTTTTAGCATTCAAATCTAAAGAGATAGCATAAGCATAAAGGGCACAAATGCTCCACTATTAGACCTTATTACTCTCAAAAAGGCACATTAAATCATATGTCTTTTATATTACTGTTATAAAGGAGAATGCCCAAAAGTGGTACCAAAAAGTCTCATGCATCAAGATGAAAATTTTATAGTAATTATTTTTCGAATTTTTTACGTAATTACACGCTAGGAATCCAATTTTTGAACCGGGAAATTAAATTAAAGAATAAAAATTATTAAATGACTCCCTCCGCATTCGGTTATAGAGATGTGTGCATTATTAGAAACATCAAACAATATATTGTAACAATATCGAGTCATTCGACTAAAACAGTTATTGCAATCGTTATTCCAATTTTAATAAATATTACTTGCTTTAATAACAATAATTTCCGAATGATAATATTATTTATTGATATTATGTATTAGCTTTTCTATATTATGTATGTTAAATAACAGTAAAATTAAGCTAATCCATTACACCTAATCGATTCAGTGCTCCTATTAGACATAAAATCGATTTTTTTATAGACATCGATTTATCGACCGCATCCCTAAATCATAACCGACGCATATTTTCTGACATCTGACATTGCGACATTTGCGAATACGTCCGCGGTCCGTCTGTGTTTTATTTTTTCAGATTAATTTCAAAAAATATAAATAAGCAGGACTTGTTTATATTTTGTGAACTTTTTCTGCGTATATATTTGATTGTGCAATAATGGCGAGTCGTGGTGTCACCCGGCTAAAAATATGGATCAATTGTGTATACAATTATAATGTATTTTATAGAAATGGATAATAATGTAATGCATGATAGTAAAAACAGTGTCCCTTTTCTTTAGAGAGTACTTTTTTATAACTTATGATTTTTTTTAGCAATATGTCATCGCGAAGCGCAATATTAATAAACGCTGCTTTACGAAACGGAAACTCTGAAAAGGAATAAAATATACCTATCCCGTCAACAAGCAATGAGATTCCAAATTCTTTTCAACTATCAAGTGAGAATGTATGGTCAGATTTTGATTCTGATTGGACAAAGATTACGAGTTACCTACTGCATTCAACTATAATAATACTACATACAATCAAAATATTATAAGCAGTGATTCAGAAACTGACTTTATACCTTGTTCACAACCTGTACAACACAGAACGATATTAGAATCACCAGAACAATCAGACGGAGAAACAAATAAAGATCAACAGCTAACTAAGAAATGAAGTGTAAGGAAGCGTAAAAGGTATGACATCAGCTTGAGAAATAGAAAAATACTAAAGAATGAAAAAAAAACACTACCAAATATTCCGTAAAGCCTGGTTGTCGTGAAAACGTTTGCAAAAAAAGTGTTCACAGCGCTTTTTAGAAGAGTTTCACAAGAAAATAAATGAAATTTTTTGGAAATTGACATAGCTTGAACAAAAGTACTTTTTTTATGTAACACCGCCACAAAAAAACCAGATAGACCGAAAAATAAAGAAACTGGTGATACCAATAGAAAACGCTTAACGCGATCAAAAACTGTAACATATTTTTTAACTGATGAAAATGGTGATAGATTTCCGGTTTGCAAGACTTTTTTTTAAATTACCCTTGGCTACAACCCAAATAACTGTAAAGCAGTAAGAAATGCTCTTTCGAGTTATAATTATTCTAAGCCTAAAATGCTTATTGATGGCCGCGGTCGCAACCCAAATCAAAAAAAATAATCGATAGTACTAAAATCAAAGACCATATAATGTCATTTAACCCCTCAAAACAACTTAATATTTCATTTACAAAATTAGGTCAAGAGGAGTGTGAGCTTTGTGAAAAATTTATATTTCACAATCCTCAACGAGATATGGTTAGGCACAGAAGTTGCAAGGAGTGTAAAGATTATGAAGAACACCATGAAAATTACATTTTTGATCGCAGTAGATATGAAGCTGATGCAGATAATCAGACGCAGAAAAAGAATGACACTGGAACCCTAATTTTTTCTATAGACCTAGAAAAAGTTATCATGTTACCCCGTATGGAAGAATTCAAAACTGTGCTCTTCTACCCAAGGCTTATTGTTTTTAACCAAAGTTTTGTGCCAATTGGCGATAAAAATGTTCATGAAATGGGTTTAACGTGGCATGAAGCAAAATATCTGGGCGAAAGAAAGAAGATATTGTAAGTTGTTTTAGAGCATTTTTCATACAATATCGGGACCTTAAACATGTAATTTTTTGGCTAGATAACTGTGCAGCACAAAATAAAAACTGGACTCTATATTCTTATCTTGTATATTTACTTAACTCTGTAGAAGTTAATTTTCAAACAATTACTTTACGCTACTTAGAAACCGGTCACACATTCATGGCTGCAGATGAATTTCACCACAGAGTAGAACGATCTCTCAAAACGAAAAAACGTGTCTACGATTTTGAAGACTTCAGTAGAGCTGTATCTGATACTGGGTCTCGAACCTTTGTAAAAAATATGGAAGTTCAAGATTTTTATGATTTTGAGGACTGCTGTTCGACACATAAAATAAAAAATACCACACCACGAGCTTACATGAATAATATTTGTGAGGCAAATTTTCGAAGAGGTTCCAATTTACTTTATTATAAAACTAGCTTTTGCCCGCGGCTTCGCCCTTCGTAGTATAGTGTTCTTGGAGAAAAAACTACTTCGGCGAATAACTCTCTATTTACAGCAATATACCTACTTCTGATACAATATTGAAAATGTTTATAGGTTTACCCAATGCAAATGGTTAAAAATGGGACCCTATCGACTCGACGCGACATGCGCGACTGCTTGATATACATTATATTATTATATCTATCGCGCTTGAGTATAAAAAGACTATTTAAAAAAACCGCATCAAAATCCGTTGCGTAGATTTAAAGATCTAAGCATACAATATAGGTACATAGGGACAGACAGATAAAGCGACTTGTTTTATACTGCGTAGTGAATAATCATTTAATTTGCCATTCAAATATAATTTGACATTCCAACAAAACTGGCCACTACCTCTATGGATATTCCATAAGAACTGCAGTACAGAATATTCGTTGAGCGAGCACCGAGTCGCGACTCGCGAGTGCCGCCGAGACATGTCCCTGCATTTTAAATCTGTAATATCTTCGAAAATATTCATTTAAATTACATGCCATAAAGGGCCATATTGATCTATATTAAATGCACAATGTATTTAAAGTACTAAATTGGATAAGAATTAATGCTGTATTGCTTAAAATCGCTTCGTAAATAAGCTATTAAATTTAAATCAAAGTAAAGGATAAAAAGCGGGTGGGGCTGTGTCGGGGCACACGGCCGTTGGTTTTAACGTGAAACGTCTATGTTAGCGAATCGCTTTTAAAGTAAAAGATTGAAATGAAAACAAGATGGACGCTGTTTTAAGTATTTTAGTAAAAAAGAACAGGTACGTAATAGAAACATGCACTTGCACGCGCTGAGGCCGACATAGCAAATGTTTATATATTTATTGTCACTTTCTGGTTATTTTAAATATAAATACTGTCCAAATTACACTTATTTTTGTATAAATCAATCGGTTCAAATAAACTTGACAAACACACGAAAGAATCACCACGCTATAAAGTCGGAGTCACGAGTTACACTGAATAGAAACAAGCGTGAGCGCCGGTTTCGCACAGTTATCGCAGTATCCCTCCCCCGCCGCCCCGCTTGACCCCGACACGAACTCAATGTCATAACAGCGAGCTGACTATATAAGTGAAATATTTACACCACATTTTTGTTTCTAAGACTAATAGTTTTTTAATTATTAAGGTACGATGATATAGACCTTTTCGTTACGGTCCAGTTTTTAAACCTGGTACCCGTATGTTTCGGCGCGATTTTAAAGACGTTTCACGTCAAAAAATGGTTATTGTGGGTTATCCCTAAGGGATAGATACATGCTATTGCGGACTTTTTTGTAGGCTTTTTTATGATGAATAAAACTGTAGTAAATTATTTTGATCTATCTCGTAGAGTTCAGCCACCGTTTGCAATGTAAGCGGAAAAAAGGTAATTATTTACGACATCACATTAGAAACCTCAAAAATAACAGTATTTCTCCACTATTTAATGAATGTTTTTATACATATAAACCTTCCTCTTCAATCACTCTATCTATTAAAAAAACCGCATCAAAATCCGTTGCGTAGTTTTAAAGATTAAAGCATACATAGGGATATAGGGACAGAGAAAGCAACTTTGTTTTATACTATGTAATGATATTTAATTAATGTTTTTATACATATAAACCTTCCTCTTCAATCACTCTATCTATTAAAAAAACCGCATCAAAATCCGTTGCATAGTTTTAAAGATTAAAGCATACATAGGGATATAGGGACAGAGAAAGCAACTTTGTTTTATACTATGTAATGATCAGTCATGGTACTGACGAACACGTAGAGCTAGATTTTCTGAAGATAAAGACATATAAAACGAGGGATACCTCCTCCAGGACAGAAGCTTGCTCCAAGGGGTATCACAAGTGAAAGAAAAACTACAATTCTTACAAAACTTGGTCCACTTATGCCCGCTAACAGAAAGGTGTTTTGGGACACTTTAGCAATAAATGATCGATCAACCGATTTGATTCAAAACTATGAAGATTAACATTTAAGTAAAAGAAGACTGATTTATAAATCAACTTTGTCCATTCGAGATTTTAGTAGTATAAGAATTATTTTACATACACCCGGTTTCTGAAAGGCTAATCAAATAGTTGATCAACTAACACGTTTGTTGAGTTAACAGAGATGTTAAATCAATTTGCGTTTCTGAAACGCTAATTAGTGAAAAATTTACTAATCATTGATCATCTTGACATGACACGAGTTTTGATTTTTAACATGGTCACACAGTGTGTGGCGTCCAGTTTGTCGTTCAATATTTCGTTGAAAAGTGTGAAATTAATGTAAATTGCCATTTCGATAAAAAAACAATTTGTCAAGCAGATAGCTGTCAAGTGTCCAGAGTGAGGTATTTTTCGACTTAAGTCGTTGTTAATAAGTAAGTAGTAAGGTTTTTGATATTCCACGAATTTCGAATTTTTCTTGACAAATATTGCAATAGAAGTATTTCAGAATGAGCTCTCGAGGCAAACATTTTACCGAAAGAAAAAAATGACAGCTTATGGAAATAATTTCCAAGTAAGTGTGTAAAAATTTGGAAATCAAGAGTGATAGCCATAATTATTATTACTTACAGCTTCTAACAAATAAGTACTAGGTACCGTATAAAAATATTACAAGCGCCAAATTAACTTAGTAAAAACACTTTACATACCTTCTGTAAACGATATCAGTGGAAAAATGGAAAAAAACTAATATTTTTCAAAAGTTAATTCGCCGAAATGCATTTATCAGTTGACAATAGATTTGACATATGTTTAATCTATGATTGCGCCTTAAATAGCTTTCCAGAAACCGAAAACAGAGTTTGACATGTGGTTTGGCATTAGTTTTGTTAACTAACATGATGATCAAATCAAATGACTGATCAAGCTTTATGCAACTCAATTTACACTTGACAAGAGATTTGACCGCTGATTAGTTAATTTTGGCGTTGATTAGCCTTTCAGAAACCGGGGGTAGGTGCCCAAATTAATCTCATTTACCAAATAATTTTTTTTTTGCTTTTTATAACTTTTTATTTTTTGTATACTTACAAAATATACGGGTTGACTGATTTTAATTAAGTAGATATAATTAGAACTGCAAGTCAGATTTGTTTCAAAATATAATATTTTTAACTACTTAATAACGTTTATATTCCAATTTGTGATACTAGTACAAACTAAAAATTTCTAAATGTTAGAAATATAAAGAGTTCCTTTGTATTCATAAGGTTTGTTTTTTAAGAGAATAAAGTTTTTACCCTATTTTCTAGAAATGTTGCTTAAGTTTGTTACAGGTTGTAATACCTTTTTATTTTTGGAAGAAAATATTCTTTGTTATGTGTTTTTTAAATTGATAATATAACTTTATTTACAAACTAAATAATTTATTTGTTTCATTTAATTCATTGTCATAACAAAATAATAATAATTGTTTAGATTCTCTAAAATAATAATTTTAATATATTTATATAATTCATAAAAATATTAACGGTTGTATTACAACAATATTGCCTTTTTATTGTAATAATTATACAATAAAAAGGCATAAATGGACAAGTGTGCCTTTTTACTGTAACATTTAAAATATTTTACTACAATGTTACATTGTAAAGGCATATTTGGTTACATATGCCTTTTTAGTGTAATAATACCGTTTGCAATATATTTTTAGTGTTAAGTTGAAAATAAAAAGCTAATTATTAAAGAAATAATTATTATATTGCCAGTGTATTATATTTATAATACAAAAATAAAATTATTTACATCAACACAATATCTTAAAAATATGACGTAGTAGGATATTTTTAACAAAAACTAAAAAATATTTCAAAGGCCATTTTCTCAATATTTACAAATTGCTAGTTATGCCCTTTTTCGCTACGACGGCAGAATTAATTTCAAATAAAATAAATTGTTATGTACCAGTAATACACAAGATTTTAATAAATTACACGATTTTACTGAGTGAGGTTTATATTTTAATAATCATAATTAAGTTTGTTCAAACAGCTTTGATTTAGTTTATGTAGGAGTCTCAGAACTCAAGTGTAACCCGTGTCAATATCATGTCAAGTACAAAAAGTTTAATTTCCATGTAGGTTAATAATAACACTTAGGTACAGCATTGCCCCTATGTGATGCCTACCACCAGTTCCAGAAGTAACCCGGCGAAAATAACTGGGTTAAGATACCTCGTGTCTGTACGGCCAGCTGCTGCAGCTGGTGACATTGCCGCAGTCTCGTGTGGCAAATGAAACACATCCAGCACTCATCCTGTCTTATCTATTGATAATGATAAAAAAATAAACATCGAAATATGGAAATAAATACATACTTGTTAATTTAATCCACTACAGTTAACAAATTAATTATTTTATTATCATGTAGATTCTACTAGGTACATTGGACTTGAACCCAATTTATTTTTACAATCTTAGATCATGGTCTAAGAGGTAATAAGGATAACCATATTTGCATCCGCATCCGTGAATACGGAATAATCACAATCATTTAGACATCCACATCTAAATGGGGATTCCAAACTGTGCCCAACGAACAACTGTTTAGTGAAGCTAGGATAGTATATAATTAGAGAAAAGTAAACATCGAAATCGGTTCAGTAGTTATTGCGTAAAAGAGTAACAAAAATACATACATACATACGAACTTTCGGGGATGAGGAAAAGGATTTATCACCAGCATGCACCACGGCTATCGGTATTTGTATACGTAAGGGCATGATTGTTACGTACCTTATAATTAGCGAACGTCTCATAGGCATACTGCAGATCTGTTTTGTAAATATTAATAGTTTTTTTATTTATAGATAAGCATAAAGAGCAACAAGTATTTTCTAACATTTTGAAAAAGTTAAATTTAAAATTCGGTCCTACGTAAAATATAGGTATTTTTTTTTATATATATGGCATCGGCTTATAACCATTTGCCAGTGTCAAGTTAAAAAGGCGGGAAATAGAACTTTCGTTTCAATTTTCAACACCATATTCCTATATCGTCAAGTCTAAAGTCTAGTCAAAGTCCAAATATATAGTCAGTACAGTCCATGAGTCATGTCAGTCGATTCAGTAAAGTGCTAGAAGCTTTACTGAAAGTTCCTATGTAGTTTTGGCGGGAAACACAAAATAACACGTTTTTAGAAATTGTACCACTTGCCCACACTTGTGCACATTAATGAATATTTAATGGAAATATTCTACCAATATTATACATTATAATCATAATAATAATAATATTCTTTATTTCCGAGAATTTGGTGTGCAGTGTTCTTAAGTTTAATTAGTTTCACAATTTCTACCTCTTTTTATAAATATAAATTTATGAAACTTTACAAATTCCACAACGTCACTCATTGAACTCCTCGGCAAAACTCTCTTCGGTAAATTATTTAGGAATGGGGAGAAAAACTAAAAGCTTGACGTAGATGGCGCTCTCGGCGACTGTACCTTGTTCATATATATACAGAACGTTCGGCACATGGATGGACAAACGAAATTCGTGGACCCGTGGAGCCTTCTGCTATACGTTGAGGCCTAATTACAAGTCTCAGGCCCAATAGATTTTTTTAAAATAATTTTTTAAGTTAATTTCGAAAAAAGCCAGTTTTCAAACTTCAAACGACTATAAATTTACTTTTAACATTGAAAATCCCAACATGCTTTTGTAATAATTATCTGCATTAGTTGTAGAATCATATTAAATTCAGTTTTGGAGCAAATGCTATGATAATTTAAGTTTTAATTTATTTCCAAAATTTATTTTATAACAATTGTTCGAATTGGTGCCCTTGACTTCTTATGCATGCTCGGCACCATTTTAAAATTTCCACTGTTGTTGTTTGAAATATCATTTCGGCTTTCATTTTTTCGAATGCTTCATTTATTCTAATTATTAACTGCTCTCGACTGGGCACCACAGTTGCGTACACTAGCTCTTTGGCTCTACCCCAGACGTAAAAGTCTATTGGGAAGGTCGGGCGACCTTGGTGGCCAAGGAATTGGACCACCCCGACCGATCCACGAGTTCGGGAACACATTATTAAGGTATTCCCTCACAGCTATGCTCCAATGGGCTGGGCAGCCATCGTGTTGGAACACAAAAGGTCTGTCTTCTTGTAATACTTCTTCTACTAAACCGGGCAAATCATTTTGCAGAAATTCTAAGTAATTATTTCCATTAATATTGTCCGGTAAATAATGCGGCCCGATTAGTTTATTTCCAATGACTCCAGCCCAAACATTTACACTGAATCTTCTTTGAAATTTTCTCGGTCTCGTCACTCGTGGATTTTGGTTTTTGGGTGCCCTGTAATGGAGATTATGGTAATTTGAAATACCTTCCTTATCAAATTTTGATTCATCTGTCCACAGAATACTTCTTAAAAAGTTTTCGTCTTCCACGTCAGTGTGTAGTAGATGTCGACAAAATTCTACGCGTCTACCAAAATCATTATCTTGAAGATCTGAAAACAAAGAAAAAAGGCTTGAGAATTTAAAATAAGGAAGACTAGATCTAGGCTTTGGTACATATTCAGTCTCTTTACGGAATTAAGAAAAATCTATTGTATCCATACCTTGCACGGGAGTGTAATGGAAAGCATGTTGCCGATTTTCCCGGAGAACTGCCTACACTTTCCATATGCCAAGGCCCAGCATTGCAGCTACCTCTCTTATACTTTTATTAGGGTTATTATTAAATTTTTCTAATACACGTTCGTCTGTAGCAACATGATGTTGTCGTACATTCTAGCTCGGTTCTTGATAACGCAAATTACCCGTTTCTCTAAGTAGTCGGTATGTAGTAGCAAAAGTTTGGTGGCTAGGCAGTCGACGGTTAGGATAGCGCTCTTGGTATAGTCTTTGTGCTTCACGTCCATTGCAATTAGCGGCTCCATACACCAACAACATATTGGCGTATTCTTCATTCGTAAAAGAGGTGGTCATTTTACGAAAAAAAAACAACAACGTAACAACAAAATAACAGAAAACTTAACAAACTGAAGCAACAACAATAACGTAAAACGAAAACAAAATCACAAAACGAAAACAATAACAGTAAGCGCAACGGACACGTCAGATCGTAGAGACAGTTAAGACTCGACAAATAAGTAAAACAATTTTTTCCAAAAATAACGTTTGACTGATAAGGAATAGACAAAATCAAACAATAGCGCAATTGCAGAGTGAAATAACATCCCTTTTTCTACCTGCTATGTACGTACGGCTATTGTCCAAATTCAACAAAAGAGACAAGAGATAGATCGTGACTGGTAAGAGAGAGACAGACTACTAGCTCCCACGTGTAGTGTTAGTGAACATACCGAAAGCGATTATGACAAATTGGCTTGTACTTGATTTCAGTTTTCGTAAATTGAGTCTTATGAATTAAGGCCCCTTTAGTTTAAATTGCGATTTACTCTAGTTATTTTTAAACAAATATGTGCAAATTGTATACCGATATAAAGGGTATGAACCACAGATGTTTTCCTAGAATTTTAAGTGCTCTAAAAATCATAGTTTTTTTTTTAAGAATTTCAAAGTGGAATATGAAAATTATTTTTTCACTTTGTTTATCGTTTAAGGACTCGTATCTAATTTTATATCTATCTAACATTTGCTCCAAAACTGAATTTAATATGATTCTACAACTAATGCAGATAATTATTACAAAAGCATGTTTGGATTTGCAATGTTAAAAGTAAATTTATAGTCGTTTGAAGTTTGAAAACTGGCTTTTTTCGAAATTAACTTAAAAATTATTAAAAAAAAAACTATTGGGCCTGAGTCTTGTAATTAGGCCTCAATGTATAGCAGACGGCTCCACGGGTCCACGGTTTTCGTTTGTCCATCCATGTGCCGAACATCTATATATATATATATATATATATATATATATAGGTATAGATTTCAATACGAAATCTACGGGATTTGTATGTCAGAATTTTATGTTTCAAAGACCTTGATTTTCATAAGAACAGTGTTTATTTGTTAAGTTTCCTTAGCAAATACACAATTCTCACAAAAATAAAACCTTTGAAACATAAAAATCCGACAATAAAACAAAACGAAACAAAATTTAACCAAAAAGGTAAAATATTTTATTTTCACATATGGTAATCGAAAATTATTATTGTTTAAACACGTTATACTACTTATACTCTGTTTAGATCTATTTAATTTAAACGTAAGCGAATACTTATAAAGATACTTATTCAAATGTCACTTATTTTCCGTGCAATAAAGAAATACACACAACTATTTGGTGGAATTTAAACATTTTTCTTACGTTTAGATTAAATGGGATCTGAACTGAGTTTACAACTTTACATTCTTAACACTATTGAATAAACTATATGCAATAAAATAAATTAATCCGTAAATCTTAGTGTTACTTATCAGTAAATAAAAATGTCATTTTACTGCTGAGAATAAAAAAAACCATAAGTTAAACACGAGAACATCATTACGATCAATTAACTTAAATTTTAAATTTTATATAATTAATTTTACAAAACTTAAATTGTATATAATTTTTGAATACACTCCAAGTTTTAAACTTTAAACTATCTTTAATTCATAAACATACTAAAACCATGCGACCAATGTCAAATTCCTGTAACATGTGACTAGGAATTTACATAAAGAATTGATAATATATTTAATATTGAATAAATCTTTCCAGATATAATTTCATATAAAATTATCACCAATTAATATATACAAAGTGTTCCTTTTGATTTCCTATATTTAACTTAAGATAAATATAAGGACTATATTATGAAAACATTCAACGTTTACCAATAAATCTAAATCGAATTATGTATCAATATTTGGAGCACCACATAATATCATCACCATTATACTTAATAATTTAAGATATCTATTATTATCTTTAAAACTATACATTTTAGAACCCAATGGGAAATGAAGAATCACACCATGTATAAAGAACATTAGTTTTTCAAAAGGAAGAAGAATTCCGTTTTATTTCTGTATCTAAAATACAAATCAATACAATAATTTTACGGCGTAACCAGAAAAATAAAAACCTGCTCTCAGCGTGCTTTATTTTTTATTGCAGGAAAACTACGAAAAGCTGTGATTGGCTAAATCTCGAACTTTCCTTATTTCATATACATACTAAAATCATGCAATAAATGTCACATTCATGTAAGACACTATACAAAAATATACTGAGGAACGAAAAATTTTATGTTAATATTTTACTACTATAAAACCAGAAATATATTGTGACCAGGCATTTATTTTAGGAGTTAACGATATATTTTAAATTAATCCTGCCAAATATAATTTAATATAAAATTATTACCAATAATAATTATACAGTGTTTCTTTTGATTTCCCATAAGTTTCGAGTATTATTGTTATTTTTAAGCTGACATTTTATACACCTAATATAATTCAATCCTAAATACTTTTATTTTATTAACATATTATTGACAATTGACATTATGATTATTGTTATATTTAAGCTGATATTTTTATGTAATTTAATTTAAAATAACAATCTTTCCGTAGTGCTATTGTAACTACCATTATAATATTTAAGTATTATCCTGACATCTTGATATCACTTACTATTGTAAAAATTTCAATAAATCTTATAACATGTAAGTAAATATAATTCTTAAATAAAGTAGGGGAACAGAGGGTAATGAGAGCTAGAGGGTAATGGGAGCGGTGCAAATAGAGACAAAACTATATCTCGTATTCACTCGGTTGCGACTCGGGCGGAATCGATACACTGCGATTGTGTTTCCCCGTGGCGCCAGATTCCAGAATCGCCAGTGCCACGCGTTGTGTGACCGCGGGCGGTTGTCGATTTGGTGCTACACGCTTGTAAAATTTACGAAATTTCATCGACCTAGGTATGTATGAAGTTTTACGTTTGTTACAATCAATACTGTATTATTTTATAACTAATGCTTTGAATTTTGAGTATCAGTGAGTACAATTTGGTTAAAAGCTAGATTCAGTATATTTTTTTATTTCATTTCAAAATGGTGGTAGTCGGGTAATCAGAGCGCAATAGTCACGGGTAATCAGAGCCTAGGCTCTAATTACCCTTAATTTGTAGCTCTAATTGCCCCATATTATGCACTTTAGGATAATATGTCTCCCCATACCTACAACTATCACTAATATATATCAAATTGTACCTATTACAGTCCGACAAGGCTTTATATGAACGTGGCGAGAAATGGAACTAAATGCTTCTATCATACAAAAACGTCATTTTTGACATGTGTTTGACAGTTCTCTTTTACCAACAGCGCCTATAATTGACATCTTTGACACATTCATTTAAAGCCTTGTCGAACTGTATCTTAATGGTCTATCTTACAGTCTGTCAAGAAAGTGAAGAAATTAAAAAGTGGCAACATCGTAGTGTCATCCCTTTTTTATTAGATTGATTTGAAAGGGACACTACGATGTTGCCACTTTTTAATTTCTTCACTTTCTTGACAGACTGTATGTGACTAATGAATAATATTAATCATGACGTTACATAATATTTGTTATTTTATGAAAGGCTGTGCTGAAATGTTTTTTTTTCAGGTGCAGAAATGCCAGCTTCTTGGACCGTGGAAACTTTACAAAATGCAATCAAAATACTTCAAAGTGATAATACATCCGTATACAAGGTATCTAAAGAGACCGGAATACCCTACAGCACTTTAAAAAAGTGGTTTAGACTAGCTAAAGCAGATGATACAAGCTATAAATGTCCTCCAGAATTAGGTGTTCACTGAGGAACAAGAAGCCATTCTGGCTGAGCATCTTCATAAAATGTGCAATCAATTTTACGGACTGACGAAAGCTCAGTTTTGTAAGGTATGTTACGCCATGGCTGAAAAATTTGGTGTCGCAGATCGATTTAATGAAGCTAAGAAGTCTGCGGGTAGGGACTTTCTAGTGGCCTTTTTCCAACGACATCCTGATCTCAGTATTCGAAAGCCAGAAGCGACAAGCATCAATAGGATACTCGGAATCAATAAAGTGGAAGTGGATCGATTCTTTGGAAATCTGGAAAATGTCATGACAAAGTTTCACTTTCATCCGTCTCATATTTACAATATGGATGAGACTGGCGTAACGAAGGTCCAGGAAACCTATAAAAATATAGAAAAAATTATAGCACCTAAGGGACAAAAACGTATTGGATCAGTCACATCATGGGAAAGAGGTAAAAACGTCACAGCTATCTGTGCTATGAGTGCTTCAGGGTCTTTTATTCCGCCTCTTTTTATCTTCCCTCGAAAGCGTCACTCACCGCAGCTAGAAAAGAACGGTCCACTAGGAGCTGTTTATACATGTTATCATAATGGTTGGACAAATGAAAGCATATTCATTAAATGGCTACGACACTTTATTGAGTATTCAAAACCCACTGATGAACAACCAGTTTTACTGATTATGGACAACCATAATAGCCATTGTACTTTGGAAGCTTGGGAAGTAGCTAAAGCTAACCATGTCGTAATGCTTTCTATTCCACCGCATTCATCACAACGGTTACAGCCTTTGGATGTGACTTTTTTTGGGCCGTTTAAGAGAGCCTACAACAAAGAATGCGACATGTATATGAAATCCAGAAATATGGTTAAAATTACACCCTATGATATTGCAGGATTGTTCAACAAAGCTTATGCTAGAGTAGCAAGTTTAGACAAAGGAACCTCTGGGTTCAAAGCCACGGGCATTTTCCTCACGAATCCTGCTATATTTTCAGAAGACGATTTTGCTACTGTGGATGAAGATCAGAGCCAAATTAATATGCTCGCAAGTTCAAGTGCTATTGCTCCGTCTCACAGACTCGTTTCACAATGGCCAGCTACTGGCAACTCTGACCCACTTCCTTCTACATCTCATGATATTGGCAGCTTTGAACCACGTCCGTCTACATCTCGCGGTATTCGACAGAAGCTGGAAATGGATAACTCTGCACTGATCCAATACACGGAAAGTGTTGAACAAGAGCAGTTACCTGATATTAGCTACCCTGAAAGTCCTTTATTAAGTGAGCTACAAGAAGAGGCATCTACAGCAAATAGTACGCCAGACTTGTCGCCAAACATAAACACTACTAATATTCCGTTTATGTTGAATGCTAAAGCACTCCCGAGACCAACTTCTGTCAATCCTTCCAAGACCTCGTCCACAACAACTGACATTCAAGAACAGTCATTTTTTACAGACTCAACTAAATCAAATGATTTTGCGAATGTTCTATCAGTTGTGAGTCCACTACCCAACATATCTAACAAAAATAAGACTTTGCGACAAAAACAACATTCAGTTATTTTGTCGAGCACACCAATGAAACAAGTTTTTGAAGAGAAGGAGAAGAAACGTTTAGAAAAAAAAAGTAAAACTAAAATGATTGCAAAGAAAAAGGAAGAAACCAGGGACAAAGAAAAAAAAGTAAAGCAGGAAATATAAAAAAACGAAACACGGCAACTAAAATAAAAGAAAAAATAAGAAGAGTAACAAAACAACTTTTTGAGGATGAAACTGACACGTCTGAAGAAGACGTTGAGGTTATTTGTGACGATGAGTCAGAATATTCGGATGAAGAGACGTTGTTTTCTATTTGCTGTGACACAGGAAAAAGTAAGGAAATGTGGTACCGTTGTAGAGCTTGCGGTAAATGGGCACATAAAGAATGTTCTGGATCTGACAGCCCGACTGATTATATTTGCATTTTTTGCTTGGATCCTTAAAGTTAATACTTTCAATGTTATACTGTTATGTTTAAATATTAAAATTTATATGATTAATTGAATTACTGACTGATATGAAAACTTTGAGACTGATTTCATTTAAGTAGCTCCCATTACACATATGGGAATTTATAGGCTCTCATTTCCCACAAAGTCGGGTAATGAGAGCGATTCTGTTTTTATATTTTAAGTTTAACTGTGGCCAAATAACTAATAATGTAACGTTAATGCTGTGATTAAATGATAGTCAAATGAGTAAGAATTTAATTTGTAATACTAAGTTCCATAAATTTTCACAAATTTAGCTCACATTGAACTTTTTCCTTAGTAGGCTCCAATTTCCCCCTCCTCCCCTACTAGTTTTATAAATTTTTCAGGTTGTATTTTTTTATGATAATTGTGTTTTTTTAATTGAACAATATTGTGCATGTCTGTAATATACATAAACACTGTAAAATTATTATTTATATTAACTTTAAATGCAAAATTAGGACCATATGAAAATATTAAATGTTTATAATAATATAATCTGAATCGAAATATGTATAAATATTCGACGCACCGCATCAGCTCACCACCATTATACTTAATAATTTAAGATAGCTATTATCTTTTTTTATTTTTTTTTTTATTATTTTATTATCTTTAATTAAGGGTTTTATCGCAAAGCGATTATGACACCCGAGTTCATAAACATACATAATTAACACAATATAAATTATGCAATTAAATTAAAAATAAACAAAAAAACAATCAATAGCGCTTGATTAACAAAAGTTTGTACAGTTCCCTGGCCAAATCGGACAGAGGATCTGTCAGAGAGCTGTTACAGACTCCCACGTCCATCACCCTACGAGATCTTAAGGCCTCGTTACAGACACACTCCATCAAAACATGATATACGTCATCAATCACGTTGCATCTTGGGCAATTTGGGGTAGAAGATTTACCCATTAAAAAGGCGAATTTATTTGAAGGAGTATGACCGGAACGAAGCCTCAATGCAGCGGTCAATTCCGTCCTGCTTAAGACTACGTCCTTATTGTCAAACCAGAGCGACTTAGGTGGATGCGACTGGATCGTTCTGTACCATATTCCCTTCAATTTCGAAACCTCATCAAAATACTCCTTCCACATATCATAACATTGTTTTTTAATAACACTAACGAAGTCACTATATACCGGATACCTCAAATACGGAGTACCATCGGAGACTGCTTCCCTTGCTAAACCGTCCACTACCTCGTTATAGACTAGACCTATGTGTGACGGTATCCATTGAAGGATAATCGATTTTCCTTGAGAAGTGAGCTTACAAATAATCTTTAAAATATCATAGGCTGTCGGTGTTCCTCGAACGGTCAAGGTGCACCGAGCCAGGTGTTGAAGCGAGCTTTTCGAATCAGACAACAGGACTACCTTGTTGTGATTGGTTAATTCTACATATGAGAGCGCCTCTTTTATCGCTGTAAGTTCAGCTGACATTATAGAACTATTAGAATCTAGCTTTAACTTAACTGAAATATTTGAATGAGTATCTAGAAAAGCAGCACTTACTCCGTTAATATCTTTAGATCCATCAGTATATATAGAAACACAATCAGAATAATTGGAAGTAAGGTAATCCATACATAAATTCCTCAAAACCCGAATATTAAACTGACGCTTCGGTATAGGTAACCTGCCAATATTAATTTTAATAATGTGACTTAGATCAATGTTCGTCACCCAAGTAGTTAAAGAAAACATTTCCAATCTATTACTAATATAAATAGGGAGAGTATTAAATGATTCATGGATCGATACTAAAATAGGTTTACGCTTATTATTCCAAAACCGATTATGACATAAGCTAGAAAGCTGTTCTACTAAATTAATACTGATTTTATTCATACTTTTACTTTTAAGCCAAAATTTCCCTGCTAAAAATCTACGACGCAAAAACAACGGATGAAGACAAAGTTCACTCTCCATAACATACTTTGGAGTGCTTTTAATAAAAGTACCTATTGTTCTCAAACACAAATTTTGTATTACATCTAGCTTATTTAAATTTGAGTTACAGCTATTGTCAAATAAAAAACATCCGTAGTCAAGTCTACTACGAACAAGAGAGATATATAATCTTCTTAAATGAATTGGATGTATGCCCCATCCAGAACCAGCCAGCACTTTAAATATGTTAATAAATTTTAAAGTTTTCTGTGACAAATGTTTGATATGTAGTCCCCATCTAAGAGAACGATCCAACCACATTCCCAAGTACTTAACTGAATCCACAACCTGTAAAGACCTACCGTTAATTTTTAAATCTATACTATTTCTATGAAAACCTCTTTTAAATATACAAACGTTACTTTTTGAAGCAGATAGGTCTAAATTTAAATCGTAAAATTTTTCATATATTAAATCTAATGCCGATTGTAATTTTAAAGTGGCTCTTTCTAAGTTTTTCGTAATTACATATATGACGAAGTCGTCGGCATACTGATTAAAATAAACATTTGTCAGTGATTTACAAACAGGAACTGTAACTACATTAAATAGAAAAGGAGACAAAGGATCTCCTTGAGGTAGACCACGACCTGTACTTCTCTGACACTTATAATCCGAAGTTTCAATAGTCAACATACGTTCATTTAAAAAATACCAGAGATATTTACAAATTTTAGATCCTACCCCAAAACTGTCCAGAATTAACAATAATGAAGTGACATCAACGTTGTTATATGCGTTTTCAATGTCCAAGAAACAACCCACTGTGTATTCATTTTTAGAAAACCCAATTTGCGCTCTAGTAACAAGAGATGACAAACTATCCATGCTAGAATACGCTTTTCTAAATCCAACTGTATTGTCTGAAAATCTATTAGTTTTTTCGAGAAACCACTCCAATCTATTTTTTTAAATCATGTGAAATATTTTGCATAAGCAAGAAATTAAGGAAATAGGTCGGTATGATTTATCCAAAACATTTGACCCTCGCTTAAGAACTGGGATTACTGAGATAATGCGCCATTGAGTTGGAACAAAACTATAATTTAAAAAGAGATTGTATAAGAGAAGCAAGAATCTAATTCCACAGTCGGGTAGATTTTTAACCATGGAATAAGAAATTCCGTCCGATCCCGGGGCAGAATCTTTTGACTTAATACATTTGATTAATTCCTGAAAAGAGATACTAGCTTCTACCTTGTGGTTATTCGAAACAAATCTAGGCTGTGGAGGACGAGTAAAATCAGGAGTTAAATTGGTAAGAATGTCATTAGCAGTATTCTTATCCACGTAGCCTCTTGGTTGCCTACAACCCTTAAACTATTTCATTTTATGCCAAACATCACGAGCTGAAACTGATTGATCAAGTGAAGAACAAAACTGAAACCAAGACTCACTTTTAGCTTTCCTTATTAATCTTTGAGCCGTTCTAACCCTTTCCTGTAGCAAACGGTGATTATTAGGAGTGGGATTTTGTCTAAATAATTTTAAGGCAAGACGCCGTTCAGCTACTACCTTAGATAGACTCGGAGACCAATAAGATTTAGGGCTAAATTTATTACATATGCTTTGACTAATTTTATAAAAAGGAATACTATGTTCAGCCGCTTGATTTAAAATATCCACAAAAGAATTATAACGCTTCTGAAGATCGCCCGATACAGCACATTGAAAAAGCAACGTCTCAAAGTTTTGTCTATAAGAATCCCAATCGGCCGCTTTAAAATTTCTTTTCTTTATAAAAATTGATGGATAATTTTCGGAACATGAAATTTTAATAATGACGTGGTCACTACCTAATGTTTCTTTTGTGACAGACCAATCAAATCTACAAGCTATATTAGAAGATAATGAAATATCTGGCGATGATTGTTGTAACAATCCATTCACCAGTTTTATTCGAGTTGGAGAACCGTTGTTCAAAGTCACAAAATTACTATCAATTATGGAATCAAAAATTTTAGTGCCCCTAGAGTCAGTTCTATTGGACCACGTAGAATGGTGACCATTAAAATCACCCAAAATTAACGTATTCGCAGAAAACTGCGAAAATAATAAATTCCAATCGGCCCGAGAAGTACGAATCGAAGGCGGACAATATATTCCAACTATATTCTCTAAATAGTAACAGTTAAATACTTTTAAATGTATAACTTCTAAACCACTTATAAGGGATTGAACTGGACAAGTCATGCAATGAATAGAATTATGAGCCACAATGGCGACACCGCCATAGGAGTCTTGTCTGTCACATCGAAATATATTAAATCCTTTAATACGAAAAATTGACCCAGGAGCCAACCATGTCTCACTCAAAATAGCAAAATGTATTTTTTCTTGAATAAGAAGATGTTCAAAACTAGAGCACTTAGGTTGAATACTTTGTGAATTCCATTGGATAGCATTAACGACGCGGTTACATCTATCCATCATCACTTATATTTAAAAAATAATCACTACAATTTTGTACTACATAAGCTATTACCCAGTTACAAAAAAATTTAATACATTTATTAAGTTTATCCTTTAAAGTATACCTGCTACAAAATACAATATCCTTTAACTTCTTAAGTAAACTATCAAAGGTCGAAACCCCTTTTAATCGTCGATTCTTCGATTTACCTTCCCTTTCTGAAACATTAGGAATTTCACTAGAAACTGAATCCACGCTCATCTCCGTTTCCGACCAAAAATTAGTAACGCTATTTTCTTTGTTCTTTTCTGACTGTATCCTTCTTCTTTCTTTTGATAGCACTGGCACTTTTTCAGTCTGGGATAATCTTGTCTTGGCGCTAGGTTTTTTTTAAGTACTTCCGAATATGCTGGAGTATTAATTAGATTTTCTTGAGGATTATTATCAAATCTCTCAGTCTGATTTACTCTTGGCTCGGAATATGAAATATTTATAGTAGGAGGAGTAACAGGAGGTACATACATACTAAGAGCTTTCCTATAGGAACAGTTAAACTCCGACATAAGATTTCTTAATTTACTTTCCTTTTTATAAAACGGACACAGCTTAGAAAGGGCTAGATGATCTCCAGAGCAGTTAATGCATTTAAAAGTTTTAGTCTCACAAATTTTATGTTTATCGCCACATTTTGGACAGAAAAAATTGACTGATGGACATCTGTTGAGGGTATGACCGAATCTCCAACACTTGGAACATTGAGTTACAGGGAATCTATATGGTTCCACCTTAATTTTAAGTTCGTAAATATTAATAAAAGCCGGCAATGACGTTCCTTCAAACCCAAGCCGAATAGTTTCACTTGCAACCCACCCCTTCTCCGTTCTCCGATTTAAGCGCTTAACAGTTTTTACTTTGATAGAACTAGAAATAATATCCAAAATATCTTGCTCTGACATACTTAACTCCACGTTTTTAATAATCCCGAAAGATAATAAGACTTCAAATGGTCTATTGAATCGCCATCCTTTCTCCTTGAAAAATTCCGACGATGATAACTTCGTTGCACTGTCTTCATTATCCATATTAATTAGAATTTTATAGGGATTAATGTACTTAATTTTAGTAATATTCATATTTTTCTGTTCTTTAAAAATCTTAGCCAACGCAAACTGCTTGGGAAGCATTTCTTTACTGGTAATATACATTTCTATTTTTTCCGCAGCCTGTTTTTTTCCTGGCTTCTGTACTAAATGCCAATCATCCCCTTCTTGATCATCATTATATTCACGTCCTCGCTTACTAGATCTTCTACTTGTCTCCATCAAAATATCATTTTCCTCCCTCCTTGAAATATCCAATATATTGTCCTCAAGATAAACATCATTCTCCTCTTCTAATATAATATTATTACAGGCTGAATCTTCCGTCATTATCTATACAGTAACCGGCCTGCCAACCCGCAAGCGGGCCGGCACTATAGCAAACCGGTTTCGCGATCGATAAACAAAAATGCGTATCGAAGAACAAATAACGTGCGTATGCGACCTAAGTGCATGGATGCGCGCTCGCAACTGAGCTATTATCTTTGCATGCATTTTAGAACCCCATGGGAAATGAAAAATTATGTATTATAAAGAACATGAGTTTGACAAAAGGAGAAGGATCTCCGTCTTGATTCTCTATCTAAAATACAAATCAATAAAATAAATTTAGGGCCTAACCAGGAATATAAAAAAAACCTTAACGTGTTTAATTTTTTTACTGCATGACACTACGAAAAGTTGGCATGTGTTCGGCTTAATCTCGAAGATCTGTTATTAGTGATTATATTTTTAATTTAATTTAGTGCATATGGCCAAGTTTTGTATATTCCCGCTCAAGCTACAAAAACAATACCTTATAGTTTATACATAACATTAAACAATTGTAAACATTACTAAGTAGTAGCTGTAGGCTAAGCTGGTGATGATCTCTCAAACGAGATTAATATGTTTCTTTAAGTTTTTTTTTAAGGGGCATCATATATTGCAAATATAATTTAATATTTTATGTTTAAATACAATATCGTTTGCTGTACAATTTGTATGAACTATCACAGATGCTGAAGATACTATGTATTTTCAACTTGGATATAACGCGCCCGCGCTATCAGATATTACAGTACATTTCATATAAATCTTCAGACATCTTAAAAAAATACATAATATCAATATTGGTCTAAGATCAGATATATAGAATATTATAAGATTATATTATTATTTAAAATATAGAAAATTATTATTAATAATATCCATGACTGTTATTCATTTGCGATAAGTTTTATATTAAAGATAAAAATCAAATTAACACATTGCAAATAGGCTGCGTATTTAAATTACGTGCGGATAATATTAATATACATATGCAGTGCTAATTAGATTTTTATCTATCATATAAAACTTATCGTAAATAAGTAACAAATAAGGGTACAATATATTCCTTATGACGTAGCTCGTACCATACAGGGATATACACAGGTTAAATCAAAGGGATAAAGTTCCCAACATATTTTTGTATTTTCTACAAATCGAAAGATATTTTCATAATAGCGGCATTACTAGCATTAAAAACAATAATAAAGATCATTAGCTAGATAAAAACTATTTAAAAAATAGAGAAGAGAGAAAAAGTTTTTAATTTTTATGAAAATGAAAAACTTAAAAGTAAAAAATCTCGAAAAATATTAATTTTTGAATATAGGTTTCATTGTAGACAATATTGGAAATGATGGGAAATCCAACCTTTTAAAGGATCAACATCGAATTAACTTGTAACTCTGTATATTAATGCTTTCTATTATTGGACCAAGGCCTCCCCCAATGACCTCGTTCCCGCGCCATCCCAAGCCTGATTGCAGTGCATCTTGCACAACGGAACATCTCTTTCTAAGGGCGGCCACGTCGTCTTCGTCCATTCTCTCAACCAATGCTTATTTTTCTCCCATATTCGGGATTCAATTCTTGCTTTGGCTTTGTTAATGCTTGTTTTAGTGCCCAGAATTTCATAGATTGATTGACATGTTGAATTCATAATACTGAAAAATAAAAAGCAGTGGTTTAGTGTACGAACTATTAAGTAACTTTATGGTTTTATGATGATATGATTTAAAAAATTGCATGGTGTACTAAAAAGAAAGATGATACCTAATCTTGAAGTTCAGGGATTCACAAAATAATTTGAACTGTTTAAACCCAGCCTAAACTAATATAAGTATTATCTATTAAGTAGTTGTACACAGCAGTTGTACAGAGCAGTCCTGATAACTTCGTCGGCTTATAATAGGGCATGAGATATATCCATTGGTAAAAGTTATTTGCTTTTTATATTTGATAAAATTTTATTTTCAATATTATGATGACTATTCAGTCACAACTAACAAGTAATAAGGGATATTTCTTCTTTGACACTGAAAAATGAGAAATTAAACGTTAGAAATGATTATGTATTTAAAAGATTATTATTTATTTTGATAATAATGTAAAAAATTCGGGCTCCGTTTGTTATACCCAAACGAATTGCAGGCAACAGCTAATTTTTACTAGGTATATTGCCTATTACAACTAATAAGTACTAATATTAAATTCCACTAATATAAATTACAAAAGTAATAAAATACCGTTAGGATCAGTCGAGCCGTTATGGAGAACTTTTATTGACAGATTAAAGATTTAAAAAAAAACAGTTTGCTCACCTTCAACGGTTGTTCTTGTTTATTTTAATGATGATTGATGACCAGCCCAGCAGGCGTTGACTTTCGATTCCACGAAGAAAGGTTCGTTCGTTCGTTTAACCTATATGAAGCGCCCACAATTATGCCCTCGATGCTGAAAATAATTAATAATCAGAGAGTTAAACGAAAATCTTCAGACAAATGGTCTGAAGTGGTTTAGTGTACGAACTATTAAGTAACTTTATGGTTTTATGATATGATTTAAAAATTGTATGGTATACTAAAAAGAAAAATAATACCTAATCTTGAAGTTCAGATATTCACAAAATAATTTTAACTGTTTAAACCCAGCCTAAACCAATATAAGTATTATCTATTATGTAGTTGTAGTTTTAGTAGCCTTATACAGAGTGTATGCAGAGCAGTCCTGATAACTTCGTCGGCTTATAATAGAGCATGAGATATATCCATTGGTAAAAGTTATTTGCGTATTATATTTGATAAAATTTAAATATCCTGCTTACCTTTTTATTTTATTTTCAATATTATGATGACTATTCAGTCACAACTCACAAATAATAAGGGATATTTCTTCTTTGACACTGAAAAATGAGAAATTAAACGTTAGGAAAAGATTATGTATTTAAAAGATTATTATTTATTTTGATGATAATTTCAAAAATTAGGGCTCCTATTGTTTTACCTAAACGAATTGCAGGCAACAGCTAATCTTTACTAGGTAACTTTAAAAGGCTAATTACAACTAATAAGTACTAATATTAAATTACACTAATATAAATTGCAATAATAAACAATTAAACAATACCGTTAGGATTAGCACAGCAGGTGTAGACTTTCGATTCCACGAAGAAAGGTTGCACCTTGATGAATCTATATGAAGCGCCCACAATTATCCGCTCGATGCTGAAAATAATAATTATTACTTATTTTTTACTCTGGTTATTTATTTATTATTCTCTGATTATAATCAGAAAGTTAAATTACACTAAAGTTAAAAGTCAGATAAGTTTCTTGCGCTGTCAGTCAAGACAGTCAGATAAGTTCAACTGCACAATGTTAACACAATATGTTAGAAAGAGTATGTGAATTTTATAATTTCAAAAACTCAATTTTGACAGCATTTTTGCAGTAGAACATTTATATGTTAAAAAGTAATAAATGCATTAAAATGTGATAAAATATTTTTGTACGTTAAACACAACAACACAAAATAGCACAAAATAGCACAATAATGAATACATATTCTTTCTAACATACTCGTATTGTGTTAACAAAATTTGTGCAGTTGGACTCATTGCAAGGACAATATTTCCCAGCTTATAATGTACTTTTTAAAAAGCCAATAAAAAAAATATTTTTAAACAAAAAATTAAACCGACTTCCAAAGTAAAAATGCACCTAAGCCGTTGACATCGTACGCGCAAAAACAAATATCGCGAAAACCGTACATTTTTCCGCAATAAAAGTAGCCTATGTGTTAATCCAGAGTCTGTATAATAACTACTATCATACCAAATGACATCAAAATCGGTTAAGTAGATTCTGGGATTAGCGCATACAAACATACAAACAGATAAACAGAGACAAAAATTCTAAAAATCATTGTTTTGGGTTCTATGTCGTTCATAAAGCTTTTTTTATGTTATTTCTTCATCTTCATCAGACAGCGACCAGTTACGATTTTATTATATACAGTATAGATTTGTTGCTATAGCGGCAACAGAAATACATCTGTCTAGCTATCGCGGTTAAGGAGATACAGCCTGGTGACAGACGGACAGACAGCAAAGTAGCGGTAATAGGGTTCCGTTTTTAACATTTAGGTACGGAACCCTAAACATTATTGTAAAAATCAATAAAAGGAATGTTTGTTTTAAAAGCATTCTTTTTTTCTTACCGACTGCGATTCATACGGGAATATGCCTCAGACTGCCGAGGTAAAAGACGAAGATGATGTTGCCTAACTCGTAGCTGCTGGCTATGAGCCCCGACAGGCTGGAGGGAATCTTGAAACGCTTATTGATGGTCGTGATCACCGAGTCGATGTATCCCAAGCTCAACGCTTGTTGTAATGTCACAAGGATTGATAGGAAAAATATGAATACCTGGAACAATATATAATCTCAAATGCACCATCTATATATAAGTATATATTGCGGTATCTCAGTAATCAAAACCTTTAGTCGATACGGAGGTTGTGTGTAAATTACAATTAGTCTACCTTTTAACTCTTGTTGTATTGGTCCAGAGTTATATTTCCAAAACCCTAAATTGTACTGGTATTCCATATTCCGGATCATATAGCCCCAGCCTAAGGGCATACAATACATGTCGAAGCAATTCCTCAGTCCCATCAAAAGATTATACAATACACACTGGTCTAGGTGAATGTAAAATAAAGGTGTTTCTCCAATACAGTCTGAAAAAATTAATTATTAAAAAAAATCTAATCACCAGAGAATAATTTCATTCTGGATTGTACATATTATGTAGATAGAAATTTAAAGCACATATGGACTCTCATAAATATTGTTTCATAACTGTGAACATAGAATATGCTTTTAAAATTCTTCAAATGTTATGGCCTATTTTAGCCTCCTCCTCAAGAGTTTTAAGCATGATATATAAGCATGAAAGGTACAAACTATGTAGAACCTTTTATGCTAGTGGAATAAAAAATGAATCTTTAATAAAAATCATCACATCTAATAAACCTCGCCTTTAATTTATATCTAAGCCTATTCGACAATACCCCACATAATGGGGTAGAATGGCAAAACATCCCCACTTTACAAGCCACCACTAAAATAAAATTATTGTTATGATTCCAAGAATTCAATTCTATACATATACCTACAATGTAGGTATAGTTTTATCGGCAGAGTAAAATTATAAGGGTTCCTAGAAGTAAAGATACTTACCAAAAGCATAATAAACTTCTCTGCTATATGGTAATAGATATATCATATTTTACAAGTCTACCCCAAGTACTTACCTGATAGAAAAATATTTGATTTTAATTTTGTATGAAGAAGTTTGATTAGTTACAACCTTTTATACACTGGCCACATTCTGAATGACAAATAAAATGTATTCTATTGGCGACCATTTTTTTTCAGTCATTTGAAAAACGTATGTTTTCGGGTGTGTCTCGTGTGTGTTGTTTTTTGATTTTTCTGGATTACACGAATGTAAGTACTGTTTTGTATTGTTACATAGTTTATTTTACTCATAATAAGTATTTTTAGATAATCATTTGTAAGAAATACATCGTAATAACTTATATTTTACACTTGAAAAAATCGGTTTCTATGGGACTGATTCAGACGTGATTTTCTTACTATCTTTGTAAATAAATGAAGTAATAAGCCTAAAGAAGTAAATATAACTCGTCTACAAAACGATTTATCGTCGTATTATGCCTAATTTTAGTAAAATAACCAAAGTAAAAATGGCATACAAATGCATTCAAACCGCCTCCTGCCGGCCGCGGCCATTTTGAACTCTATTTGTACTGAACTAAGGGCGAAGTTTGCCTGTGAGAATTTTTTCGTTCGTTTTCAATAGGGATAGGCGTAGAATCGATAGATATCGATAATTTTTTTATAATGTCGTAAGTGATGGTGGCCTCACGTAATGAATTTACATTTACTTCTACGTTATTATTTTGATATTTATTGTTACGTTTATTGATTTTTCTTATTTGTTTTATATAGCATGTCAACCTGGCGCGTCGGTGAGGATCCACCTGCAGGATACCTATCGATCCTGTATGGAGAGGATCCTGAAGGTGGATCCGATAGAAGTGATTTTTTGGATACGGACCTGGAAGACGAGGTTAGTAACCCAGTTTTTGTTATGTGGTTATAAATATTTATAAAACTCATGGGTTGCAGTGTATTTATGCTTCTTATTTTGGCCTAGGATGAAGACGTGGAGGCTCCTCCGTACTCGCCTGTCACGTCCCCGGAGCGCCGCGGGAGGCTGTCTCGAATGGTATGCATTGGTTATTTTGTTACGTTTACGATGTGTGTGTCTGTCTGTATGTGTGTGTGTGTGTGTGTGTCTGTCTGTCTGTCTGTGGCATCGTAGCTCCCAGACGGATGGACCGATTTTGATTTAGTTTTTTTTGTTTAAAAGGTGGTGGGAGTGTTCTTAGCTATGTTTGATAACAATTGGTCCAATATGGCCGCCGCCACAAAATGGCGGATTACATATTTTTTCTTATAATTTTTTAATTTTTTATAATATGGGTATCAAATGAAAGATCTTGGCTAGTAGAATACTATAAACTATGATAAATTTCAAATCCAAGATGGCCGCCACCACAAAATACCGATTTTTTTCACAACTCCCTCAAAATGGATATCAAATGAAAGGGCTTGATTAGTAGAATACCATACATGATGACAAATTTCAAATCCAAGATGGCCGCCACTATAAAATACCGATTTATATAAATTATTATCGGGGGCTTTTTAAATTTTTAATTTATAGTTATTTAATTTTTTTTTAGGATGACCCAGTGACGCCTCCAGAAAGAGAGTTCCGCCGGTCACGATCGCCTTTGTCGCTGTCAGCAGAACCGTAAGTTTGCTGTTGTATGTTGTTCACGAATTAATTTTTGCCTGTGTATAAATCAATTCTATTTTATTCCTAATATATACATAATATAATGAAAATTGAATGTTTTTTTCTATTATAAACAAACATTTTGTTTATAATTTGTGTTGGAAATAAATATATTGTTGTATAAAATTGTATTTTTGTAAATAAATATAATGTTGTAATAAATAATAAATATAAATAAAAATTAAATGTTTTTTTCTATTATAAATAGATATTATGTTTATAATTTGTGTTGTAAATAAATATATTGTTGTATAAAATGAAATTTGTTTTTTCCTTCTATTACAAATAAATATTTTGTTTATAATTTATGTTGTGAATAAATATTTTGTTGTATAAAATTGTATTTTTATTCAATACCTATACTAAATTATGCAAAACATGTAATGCCTGCTCCACACTCTCGCGAGATACTTTTATATAATCGTCCATAGATATTATTATATTATTATTATTATTCGTGAGAATCTTCAAGATATTTTTAAGACATTTTGAAGATTCTCACGAATATCTATGGAGCGGGCATAAAACTATCGATAAAATCAAATCGAAGTGAAGGACATCCCTAGTACTTAGACATTCGTCGTAGTGTCGCAACTCAAGTACTTTTTTTGTAAGCATCTCAAGTTCTTTCTTCGAATTATTTACATAATTAGAAAGAATAGGTCCTTGTTCTTTAGATAATAATAAATTATTTGTTTATTTCTTGTAAAACAGCCAGCAACATAAGTTTCAAAGTATAAACGCGTGAAACTAATATCAAATCAGACTAAGAACTATATTTTGATGGATTGATAGATAGAATGTTTATCAGTTATTACAATGTTTTTTACACAACCAAAAAATATGGTTTGGTTGTAAAGTTATTACATAATTTGTACCACGAAGAATTTTACGCGCCATCTTAGCTTAGGCGACGTGCTGCCATTATAATGCTCATGGACAACTGTCAACGATTCACGGGTTAAAATATATAATATTTGTATTATCCACTCAATACTAATATGTCACTTACAATAACTATGACAAATATCTTGTGTATCTCAAATTATTTATATATTACTTAAATTATTATAAAATTATATTCTACTATTTGTAGAATATTTTGTGCAATATTATAATACATCTCTTCTGCGATAAACAGAGTACATTCAGTTGACGACCTCTGTGGCTCAGTGGTTATAGCGTCAACGCTTTAGGTTGCGGGTTTGAATCCCGCTGAAGGGACAAAAAGTTTTTTGTGTTCCTGGGTATTGGATGTGTATTATTATTAAATATATGTATAGTATAATATCTATATCTATAGATAAATCTTAAATATGTGTATTGTACAAAAAGTATTAAATAAATTTCCGTTGTCTGGTACCTGTGATACAAGTTCTTCGGTTACTTGGTACAGGACCAGATTGACGTGGTGTGGAAGCATCCACAGATTTTTATTGTTGTAGTAAGTCAGTATGAAGGCAAAGATGCATTACATTATCTTTTGTGTGTGTGTGATACTTTAAATTACTATGTAAAGCCATACATCCCAGGATGTAATGATATAAGTTATAGCTGCCGTCTCTGGACTCCTAGATAAATTATAAAGCCTTACCAATCTGACCAGGAAAGTGCGATTTTGGAATTATTGCCTATTAATACGCCTATTCCATGTGTACCTATTTTCTTTAAAATATCGATCACTTCCAAGTGCATGGAATAGTCAAAAATTTTCTTTCTCGATGTCGATTAGGGAAACGATGAACAACCTGACCCTGAAAGAAAATATAAATATTAAAATAGAATCGAATAATAAATAGACTGAACTGTAAAGATAAAATCTATATTGTATTTTAATTACCGATTGCAAATGATAAAAAAATTCCAACCTAAGTCTTAACTGTGTACAGTTGTCACATGTCATATTTTTTGGATTGTAATTTAATTAATTTAATAGTAAACGAGCAATGCTTTGTTACTGTTGTGTTTTTTACTACTTTAATTTGACTTATTATACTTAAACAAAATAAAAGCTAACCATTTTTCGTCGACTTACTATTTTTAGGTTATGTTCAATACATTATATTCAATATGTATTATATTTACTTACTTTTTGCTCGAGGGCAGCCAAAAATGCATCTAAAGCTCATGGTGATTTCTTTTTTCGACTTTATTATTTAAATTCGCTTAAGATCTAACTACGTATATCAAAGATAGTCATTTTGAGGAGAGAAAAAAAGCCAAATAATTTGAACATATACTATTACAGTACTATTTTGTATTTTGTATACACCTCATAATAGATTTAATTTTAAAAAATCATTAGTTTTTAATAAAAATTGGTAATTTAAGCCATTTTTGTGACATACGTTGTGTTTTCCTATTTTAATATCCGTTAGGGCTGACTTACGTCTTTTTTACGCAAAATTGGAAAATAATATTTTTTTTATCCTTTATTTATTTATTAAATAGCACTCTTCTTCCTTTCTTTTCTTACCTCATCAATATTTATCCTTAACAGTAAATACTTTACGTTTAATTACACTTTTTAAAGTATTTAATCAAACTTATTATTTACTGAGATCCATACTAATTAGAGAATCGAAACCAGAAGAACCGGTTCTCAGAATATTAAGAACCGGTATTTGCGTTTTCTTCGAGTTTTTTTTTAGTTACGATTAAATTTAGAAAACCTACCTAACCGGACTGTAACGTTGAGCATAGAAGTAGCGAAACCCTACAAAGGTCATAAACATGGTGTTAAGGTCTTCCAGAGTTTGTCTCATTTCACGATGTCATCGGAAAATTGAAGGTGAGTAGCTATATATATTGAGGTCAAGTCCTCGCCAGTCAAGGAGGTTAAAGGCATCCAAACCGAAAACAGTTTCAGAGTGATGACGTCTCCTTGTCTCACACCACCGCTCGGTGCAATGGAATCGCCTTTGCGCTATGCTCGTGTACTCGGAAGTCGGACTGACATAGTGGCTATGTCGTATCAACACTTTGATGTAACGGTAGTCGATGCGGCATCTCTGAAGAGGCTGTGACGGGCCGTGAAGGTAATTAAAAAGAAGAAGGATAAATAGTGCGGTAATTCCCCGTTGCATATGTGTGAGTGTGGAACTTACGTTTACACGAAGTGTCCTACCCCTGACTTTGTTTACGTTGCGTCAAACTGTGGTTGCGATTTATTTTGCAATTTTCTTTGCGATACATGTATTCTTTGATGACTGTGAGCAAGCTACAAGCTGAGTTTCGAAGGAGAAATACATCAACGACTGACAAAAAAGCGGATCTGATAGAAAGGTAAATATTTAATCAATTTGAGGTTAAGTGCTCTTGCAACGAATTTTATCGTGAACTTACCAGTGAGCCCATGATTTTTATAGTTTTATGTTCTAAAGTAAAGCTTTTCATTTCTAGATTGGAGGCTTACGATCGTAACCAAAACTTTAGTGGCAATTTGGATATTCCAGAAGATTCTATATTATAGGTTTGTCAACCATTAGATTTATTTATTATATTCAAAGATATACGCTCAGTCGTCTCTTCCGAATATCAGTAAACATGAAATACAAGAATACTTCCAAAGGTATTTCGAGATCTTCGCTAAAACACAGTTCTAAACTTTTTTAAAGCTTAAGTAATGAAATAGGTTTTATATAGCATTTATAACCTTGTTATAGACTCAGTACTCGTCCAAAACTCCTTTATGAATCTCGGCATCTTATAACCGCCCGTTACTCTTCTGATGATACATATACATATTTATGATACATATACATATTTAAGAGAACATTGTAAAGCCAGTATGAAGAAAGTGGCTTACCAGGTGGATGCTAAAGTTACTTGACGTCACTTCTATTACACTAAGGTGTAATAGAGGAGTGCCACTGTAAATTTGCTGCAGGAAGTGGTACATCAGCCAACTGCAAGCATGTAGCTGTGTTGTTATTGTTATTGTTATTGGGTGTTCATGACATTGTTAATAATAAAACTATAAAATTACATCAGGCTTGCATGCAGGAATTGATGATGTTCAACATAACCTAAAAAAGTGTTTTAAACACATACGGATTGTGTCGCGGTGCACTTTTCTTTTTCCCGACGTTTCGGATACTTTCCAGCAGCCGTGGTCACGGGAGGACTGAGGTGTCAATTGTCCTTTTTGTTGAAGTTATTCAAACTACCCGAAGATTCTTCAATTATTATTTGTGTTCCGATCCACGCAAAACATACTAACAGTATCTTGAAGCCGCGGTGATTTTAAATTACATTTGATTTTGTTAATTATTGGATCCCAACTAGATGGCAGCACCCAGCCATCTTCTCGGTTAAAATTGGGGTACTTTTTAATTTCTACAGCCTCGCGTATCATTCTTGGGCGATAACGGTGTTCCTTTGCCAGTACTTGTGGCTTATCAAATCTTATGTAATGGCGAGGTTGATCCAGTGTGTGTTCGCAAATTGCAGATTTATTGTTGCGACGGTGTTTAACATCTGCGATGTGTTCCTTTACGCGGGTGTTGATGGATCTTTTAGTTTGCCCTATATAGGAGAGACCGCAGTCACAGTCGAGCTTCTAGACTCCTGCATCTTGAAAGGGAATGTTACATTTCACTGGTGGTAAAAATTGACTTATCTTTTTAAAGCGGCTTGAAATATGTTTTTATAGAATCTTTCCTTAGAATATAGCAAACTTTATCAGTGACTCCTTTCATAAAAGGTAGAACTGCAGGTATTCATTTGACAGTGGCTGGTTTCACTCGGTCACTGTGATGCAGGCGTGGGACTCGAAGCTTATTGTCACGTAGAACTTGTGTGACATGATGAAGCTCGGTTTCCAAATGCTGCTGATCACAGATTCCTCGTGCTCTTCTAAACAAAGTTTTGCCAACGGTAGATAGCTGTGAAGGATGGTGGTGGGACTCACCATTTAAAAGTCTATTAGTATGTGTAGGTTTGCGATACACAGTGTGACCTAAGGTTGCCATTGGGATTCCTTATTATTAATACGTCCAAGAAAGCTAAAGAGTTATTGGTCTCTAACTCCATAGTGAATTGTATTTTGGGGTTGAGACTGTTCAAATGATTAAGGAATATGGTTACTTTGTCAGATGGTAAAATTGTGAAAGTATCATCCACGTACCGCTTATAGAACCTGGGTTGTATAGGTGAGGTCTCGAGAGCAGTCTCCTCGAAGTCTTCCATGAATATGTCAGCAACAAAAGGAGAAACTGGGGAGCCCATCGCTACACCATATACTTGCTTGTAGAAGTCATAATTCCACAACATGTAGCCAGATGTAAGGCAGTGTTCTAATAATTCTGCATATTCAACAGGTAAGTTATTTTCTCTAAGCTTTCTTGTTACAATTTCAATACATTCCTGTAATAGTAAGCAAGTGTTATTAAGGATTGTATATCAAAACTGACCAATTGTTCATTGTCTGTGAGACATAGGTGTTTAATCTCATCAACAAAGTGGTAAGAATCCTTTACATGAGCTCTAGTGTGTCCACGTAGTGGTGAAAGTACATTAGCCACTAGCTGAGCCAATTTATAGGTTGGTGAGTCAATTTGGCTTACAATTGGGCGAAGTGGAGCGTTAGGTTTATGTATTTTTGGCAAACCACACAACTTAGGGTGTTTAGGACATGAAGGCAATAAAGACTTGGTGTCTAGATTCAGTGAGTCGGAGTATTTCTTTATGAGACTTTGAGTAGTCTTTAAAACGTTGTTAGTCGGGTCGGTTCTGACTTTTTTGTATGTGCTTTCGTCCGATAATAGATGTTGTATTCTATCACTGTAATCTGAGGTATCCATAATCACCGTGTCATTACCTTTATCCGCGCGGAGAATTGTCAAATCCGATCTGGTGCGCAAGTTTTGTAACGCTTTCATTTGTTCACGAGGAAGATTTGGTTTGGGCGCCGAGCTTCGTCGTAAGACTGACGATATATCCTGTCGTATGGCCTCCAAATCATCCTTGTTTATGTTATTATTCGATAAACAATCCTCTACACTGCAGATAATTTCCTCAAAAGGTATCTTTCGCGGTGTTATTGCAAAATTCAAGCCATTTTCCAAAACTTTTAGCCTTCGTTCAGACACGGCGGGAACCGCGCGATTTCAGAATCGCATGGAAATCGCGCGGGTCTTATTTGTATGAGTTATTAAGTAATCGTTCAGACATACCCACGCGGTTAATCAAACCGCGCGGTTACCGCAACCCAACCGCCAGAAAATAGAACCGCGCTGCTCCCGCGCGTTTCTATTACTATGGAGTCTTTACTTCGTGTTCAGTTGCATTGCGGCTACCGCGCGGTTAGCCCGTCCACAGCTCCGCAATGGATCGTTTCGACACTGAACTATTTATTGATGAGGTGGAGAAGAGACCTGCAATATGGGATATTCAGTGTAATGATTATTCAAATAAAACAATCAAGAACCGAGCTTGGCAAGAGTTGGTGGAGATATTTGGAGATTGTGAAGACACGTTGGAAAAAAAGAATATTTTCAGTAAGTAAGTTTATTGACTAAAAATTAATTGACAGAATTATTAGCTATTACAATTATTATTATGAAGCGCTAGTATAATATACTATCCGTATATTTTAATATAAACAAATTTCGGCTGTTTTACGGTCACAACGTTATTACCTTATTCTGTTTGTTTACATTTATGTACCTAAACATTACAAGTACGGTATGTTAGTTGTAGCTATATTTTTGTGTCTTGCCATGGAACACGCCCATCGTTCACAAAGTAATGAGCGAATTTATCTCTGATATTCAAAGATGACGGTGTCCCTCTTCCCGCATGCAAGGTATTAAGGTTAATCAATGGTGCAGTATATAAAGTATCTTTAAATTGTAGACCATCTCTAGTCCGCACATAGTTATGTAGAATACAACAGGCTTTTATTATGTCTTCGGCAAAATCTATGTTTACATTTATAGGCCTATGAAAGATTCGCCATTTGTTTGCCAAAATACCAAAAGTGCACTCAATGTTACGTCGGGCTCTCGATAACCTATAGTTAAAAATTCTTTTTTCATGTGGTAAACATTTGCCTGAATATGGACGCATTAAATTTTCTGCTAAGCCAAAGGCTTCATCTCCAACTATAACATAAGGCATTGGTGTTGGGTCTATATTAGATATTGGTTTAGGTGTTGGTATTTTTAATGATTTTTCTGTTAGTCGTTTATAAAATAACGATTTTTTAAATATAGCAGAATCACTGCTTTTGCCATAAGCCCCAATATCAACATAAGTAAAGCAATAGTTGGCATCGCAAAGTGCTAAGAGCACTATGGAAAAGAAATGTTTATAGTTATGGTACAAAGATCCCGAATCAGCAGGCTTTATAACTCGGATATGCTTGCCGTCTATAGCACCAATGCAATTTGGAAAATTTGCATATCTCTCAAAGTCTTGTGCTATTGTCTTCCAGGTGTCTTCAGTCGCTTCGGGCATGACTATGTTTACCAACTTATTCCACAATGATTTACATACTTCGCGGACAATTCCTGTAACCGTCGATTTTCCAAGGCGATAATTGTAGCTAAGTTCTCCAAATGAACAACCCGTACCAAGATATCTGAAACAAGAAAATTATTAATAATATATTTTTTTTAGGTACACAACTCCAAAAAAAATGGAAAAACATACGAGACTGCTACAATAAAGAATACAAAAAAGGAAAAACGACTCCTTCTGGTTCAGGTGCTCGTAGAGGAGCCCAATATATGTATTTTTCAAGACTTTCTTTCCTGCAGAATAGTGTAAGTAATAAAGAGACTACAACTAATATTGAAGAACAGAATGAAAGGCAAAGTGAGAAGACAAGTCAACTAAACGCCAATGTAACCGAAGCCACTGAAATACGTCCTCCTAAACGAAAGAAAACACGAGTGCCAGAAGAAAAAATAGCTGTTTTAATAGAAAAAAGCATCGAGTCACGAAAAAAATTCCAGGATGAATTTCAAGAAAATAGTATTGCCAAACAAGATGACGACAAACTCTTTTGCTTATCGTTATACAAAGAAATCAAAAAAGTGCCAGAAAATAGGCGTTTAGCGACAAAAATTGAATTACTTCAAGTAATACAAAAAGGACAAATCTTACCGCCCCCTGTTCGCTACAATACTCAGCAGATCACACCTATGTATTGGCAAGGACATGGATAACAGTATACAAGCCAGCAAGGATATTTTACATCTGGATCATCTCCTCCTGTTATTCCGTCACCGTCACCATCGCGATTAAGTTCTGGCTCTCAGTCGTCTACTATAGAGAATATTTATGCTGATTTTGAAGAACAAAATTAAACTTACCTTAAAGTTATTACGAGTTTCTCTTCCGGTGACACGCTTGGCCTTAAATGCGTTTCAGAGCTTGAAATATCTTGCCTGATCAGTTCAATTAGTTCATCAAAAGATTTGATTGACATTCTCAAATAGTCAAAAAATTTGTTATCATACATTCTTAAATTGGGATATAACGTTACGAACTGACCATGTACTAGTCGGTCACTTAATACTGGATGCACCCAATATCGCCTTTTTCTTTTCTTTTTTTTAAGGAGCAACCACAGTAACACACACACTTCTTCGTCGACCTCCATTTTGAAACTGACGCTATACCCGCACGAAAATCGCATACCAACCGCGGTGTCTGATTAGCATCACAATTTTTGCGGTTTCAAACAGCGCGGTTCGTAAACGCGCGATTCCCGCATGTCTGAACGAAGGCTTATTGTATTTATGTCAAAAGTTTGTTTTGACAGATTGACAACTGCGCCAGAGACGGTCTTATCTATGGTTGAATTGTCTATGGTATTTTGCTGTTGAGTTTATTGAATTTTAAAATCTGATTATTTTTACAGTTATTATATTTTTATGTTTCAAGTTTATTTAATATTTTAATGCAATTTTCAAAATCAAATGTTGTCAAAACTGTCTTAAGGTTATTTGTCAAAACTATTTCTTTTTCAAGGGCAGCGAGATCGGAACGTTTTTGATGAATCATGGTTTTAAGTGAAAGTATTTATTATTTTATCGTGCGTAGCTTCTGTAGAATAATTCCTAGCGCTTGGCTCACACTGCACTGAGTCACTTAGAATTATCTTCGTTAATATTCCGTTTTGCACTGAGATAACACTTCCACTTGTATGTTGTGCTACTCCAAGCGTTATTGTTCACTTTTTAGAATAAAACTACTAGAAATAATAATTTTAAGAAATTAAAAACACGGAGCTTATGTGTACTTTTGCTAGTGTTGCCACATGTGTTGTATACCAACTCTACTAAAATTGAAACTTTTTTGAATCAGTATTTTAAAAGGAACAGAGTTTTTTATTAATAGTAGCCCCACCGTATCAGTCACATTTGTCATCTCGTACTGTAACATAGGCTGCAATTCGAAATGCAAAACTTGGATTAAACCAAGTCTCTGATAGATCAATAATTAGTGGATTATATTTATTTATAATATAAATTAAGTCAGTCTTTTTAGGAATAATACTTCAATAATTGCACTGTATTATGTTGGAATCCATAATTAAGAACATCACTTGTATTAATCATTTTATCTAGAAGCAACGTTGGACGGTTTTAATATATTATCTCACCACTCCGACGGGCACGGAGGTGTGGCTTGAAGGCCGTGCATCGTCTAACGTCGTTTCAGTTCGGCAGTCTTCGACACGGCGTTGTGTGCGTGCGATTAGACGTATTGTACGACTCTACGAAACTCGCACGAATCGAGACGATATTAATATTAATTATTAATAATATAATTTATAATATTATATTAGTATTACATATTATATATATATATATATATATATATATATATATATATATATATATATATATATATATATATATATATATATATATATATATATATATATATTATATATTTCTATGCAATAGCTTTACCGCGGCAGTCCCCGAGTGCCACACGTATTTTTTTATTTTTTTTATTCTTGGGCGATAACGGTGTTCCTTTGCCAGTACTTGTGGCTTATCAAATCTTATGTAATGGCGAGGTTGATCCAGTGTGTGTTCGCGAATTGCAGATTTATTGTTGCGACGGTGTTTAACATCTGCGATGTGTTCTACTACATAAACTACAGTAAATACATAAACCTAACGCTCCACTTCGCCCAATTGTAAGCCAAATTGACTCACCAACCTATAAATTGGCTCAGATAGTAGCTAATGTACTTTCACCACTACGTGGACACACTAGAGCTCATGTAAAGGATTAACCACGGCTTCTGGAAAGTAGCCGAAACGTCGGGGAAAAGAAAAAAAAAGTGCACCGCGACACAATCCGTAAGTGTTTATAACAATGAACAATATTCGCGTAAACCTAAGAAATCAATACTAAAAAAGTGTTTTATAGCTCTCCTATCGTTGCTTACAACAAGTCAAGACATCTAATTATAATCCATTAAGAGCATCATTATTCTGATATTATGCATAATTATGAGGATTATGTGAGGAATTTGGCTATAGGATATAGCGAGTGTTCGATGCCTATACTTCAAACTTATGAGCCTGCTAATCCATATGGGATTGAGTGTGATCATACATATGGATATGATTTAAAGTATGAAATATTGGAAAAGTCATATTTAAAAAATGTAACAAGTGTTAAAATTATAGCTGTTGAAGAAAGAACAAGGGGTCAACATGCAAGCAAAGAATGGCGTGAACTTAGATCATGTAGGATTACTGCTAGCATGTTTTATGTTGTGTGCCATAGTACTGCTGTAGGAGATAAGACTTTTCTGCAAAAAATATGTCTCCACACCAAGTTAAGACAAGAGCCATTTCTCATGGAAACATTCATGAACCAGTTGCTTTTAATAGATGTCAAGACAAGTATGTTTTAAGTCTGCAACATTGTGGTTTATTTTTATCGCAGCAATGTCCATTTCTAGCAGCTTCTCCGGATGGGCTTATAGGAGAGGAGACAGTAGTAGAAGTCAAGTGCCCATATTCATCGCGGTACAGCCTGATCAGTGAAGTCACTGTACCCTTTTTAAAAAAAAATTGGAGTTTTGCATTTAAAAAAAGGCATCCATATTATGCTCAAATCCATATTACACAGGTAGGAGATACTGCAATTTAGTTATTTTTACATTTAAAGATATGTAAGTAATATTTGTGAGCAAGGATGATGCATATATTAATGAAATGTTGACTCACCTAACAAATTTTAAGCTATTGCATGGCTTCTATCGCGGGCCTTGAGCGCGGGGACCGAATCCACAAATTCCGTAACGAAAAAACCTCACGCTCCCGCATCGTCTAACGTCGTTTCAGTTCGGCAGTCTTCGACACGGCGTTGTGTGCGTGTTTAAGATTTAAGACAGAAGTAAAATCTATCTTTGAACCAAATATTATTAAAGCAAGGCTAACGCCGTTTTAGTAAGGACGTGCGCCGATTATCTAAACTATCTACTATCTATACTATCTACTATCGGCGCTTTTAGTCTTTTAGGCTTTAGCCTCTGAATGACTAAAAAGTGTAACTTGAATTAATATCAAAGAAAAAGAAATACTGCATAAATAAAATAAAATAAATAAATAATTATAATTGCATAAGTTGATACAAAATTCTATGCAATAGCTTTACCGCGGCAGTCCCCGAGTGCCACACATCTTTTTTTTTATATTCACCACTTAGAGCCAGCAATTATAAATAAGTATTTGTACAAGGATTACTTATCATTAATAAAAAAAACAGTAGCTATAAAGTGTGTTTTTATTTATTTATTCTTCATGATTGATTCTCTAAAGTTACAACACAAGAAACACAAAAATATTTTACTTGCTATTTCAACATAACTATGGTCTAGTTCAGATTTCAGTATTTTGTATGTTTTTGTTAGACCTATAATTCTCTCAATATGTACACGTTTACTGGACAATTCTCTTTGTCTTTTACTATTGTTAGACCAGGTAACTGGGATTTATCTTTCAAAAAAGTTGGTATTTTGACAGCAATATTTTTATTTGCAAACATGTCTTGCACTGTAAATCCTCTATCTGCAAGTATGCTGTCACCACTCTCGACACTTGGCAATGAGTCCACTTCGTTCCACTTACGGATCCTGCATATGCTTCAGAACAATATGATAATAATCCACCTGGTGTAGCTCCAACTAAAACTTTTAAAGTATTACAATGTTTGTAACTACTCCAAGAAGCTTGCTGAGAAGTAGGATTTTTTGGCTTCTGGACTTTTATTTCAGTTTCATCTAATATCACTCGGACATTTTCGTCATACTTTTTAAAATGATCAGACATGTAATACTTAACTCTTTTCTAGGCTAAATATTTAACCTGCTCCATAGCTGATAAATGAAATTCACCCAAGTTATAAATATGTTTGAGACTGTTGTTATGCTAATATTGAAAAACTTGCTGAGTTCAAAATTGCACTTATTCTGTCTTAGTTTCATTAGTGTTAGAAAGTATCTTCTTTAGATAAATTAATTACATTACTATGATAATATTGATTTTTATGGGCCATTGGACTAAGCGTTGCAAATACAAATATTAATTTCTTATAACTTTCAAATACCGTGTACAAGTGAATTGATTAGTCATCCTCCATGTACCTCTTTATTGATCCATATTATGTATGCTCATGATCGACTTGAGTGCTTTTAGATGAAAATTCAAGATTATTTTTAGTAGTAGTGTCTGATATTTGATACACAATCTCTGACACTATTTCTTCTTCATGAGCCACCGGTAGAACTAAATCAGTTACATCTTTGCTTGTAGGTTGTGAATCTAAGTCATTAAACAGTTTTCTTTGACTTTTTTTCTCAAGACGATGCTGGCGTTCAAGAGCAGCCGGATTTATTGGTTTCAATTCAGTAAAACTGAACATAGATGGTACTGCAGTTTTTTTACGGCTTAAACTTCGCCAACGGTATCAGCACCTAAAAATTTTGGGAGAAAATAAAAACATTGACATATAGAAGAGAGGTAAGGTTTTATTATTTATTATTTGGGATAACAACAACCATCATTTTTACAAAAATATTCATAAGGTTATGGAAAAGCTATAATTAAAAATGTGTATTTTGCATAAAATAGTTCTAAACTCGAATGTTTACAAAATAACCATACAATTTGACAGTTCTTACATCGCAACAGGGTACAGTCGCTCATGCGACATCTAGAGGGAGAAAAGGGCAGTTTTTCTCCTCATTGCGTCTACGGGGCTAATGCGTCCTTTTTGAAATTATTCGAAAACTGTTTAAAGTATTTTTACAGATGTTACTGATACATGAAATCATTTCATGAACATTTCATTGAAATGTCAAAATTTAACACCTGTCGTTCCATTATTCCCTGAAATTCCTAAAAACGAAATTTTCTAAATTTTCATTAATTTCGTTATTTCTATAAAGAAACACCATTTTGTGGTAAAAATTATCGTAGCGTTTTGGGCAAAAAAAGTGTCTAATGGAACACGCCTGGTCAACAAAATAGTACGAAATGTGATGAATACAAAAAAATTAAACATAAATAGGTATATTCATTTTGGTTTTTTTTTAATTGTGTAAATAAACTGATTGATTTTATTTAATTAAAATTGATTGAAAAGACGCATTATGTGATTTAATATGGCTTTTATAGTCATATTGATTTTATGGATAAATAGTTGTGATGATTTAGTAGATGCAGTACCATGAAAAAGATATTTACTTACATTGAAGTGATTTTCACAATTAATATACAATCAACTTTTAGTTGTAAATGATTTAGGATATATTTTTGCGAGTTTCAACTTCCAACCAATATTTCCTCATTTCGATATCTTCCGGCACTATAATGAACACCTTTTCTGGAGTTGCCATTTTGTCATATTTTTACAATTTTATACCACACACGAATAAAACTCATTCTTGCCACAATGTAGGTACTAATTACTATTTGAGTTTAGAGCATAAAAACCGACTTCCAAAGTAAAAATGCACAAAAAAGTATGAAATAAAACTTATTTTATGAATAACTAGCTTTGTACCGCAGCTCCGCCCGCGTAATTATACTGGTATCTCACGGGAATACTGTACTTTTTCGGGATAAACAGTAGCCTATGTTTTAATTTCATTAAAATCCGTTCAGTAGTTTTAGCGTGAAAGAGTAAGAAACATTCATCCATCCATCTTCACAAACTTTCACATTTATAATAGTAGTAAGATTCCCCTTTTAAATTCGGCTAAAATTTTAAACATTTCCTAGTTCCTCCATCTCTTTTTCTCTCTTTTCTCTCCATTTCCTCCATCTACTTAAAAACTGTGTTTTATTATAATAAGTGCGTGACAAACCTTGTAAGCTATTATATTATTTCTTAGTTGCATTACAGATGGCTAGTAAGGATACTTATTTTATGTAATAATGAAATATCGCTTGCTATTCAGTTTGTTTGAACTATCACAGACGGCTAAGATACTATACATTTTCATATTACGTACTATAATAATATGAAATAAATATCTTCATTTTAAGCTAAAAAAATTATATTATCTTCGACGTCTGTAACATCCTTTACTCTGCAGAAAAATTTAAATAAGTTAAACTGAAAAACTTCTTCAAATATTTATTTAAAAAGTATTTAATAAAATGATGTCCAAAAATGACGATTTTAGAAACACTTGGGAGTTTTCTTTTGAGACAAATAATTTAAACTGATTTTTGTTTTACTTCAATATTTAATTTACAATTTCGCTTAGTGTGCTATAGTAAATACGTATTAAAATATCTCTTCTTGTTATCCGCCTGTACTGTAAAACATGAAGCTTCAAAATGCTGTGAGCGAATAATTGTTCTCGTACGTTTAGTCCACGAAACATGATTTGCACAACCTCGAATCCAGACATCCCGACTCATTGTATCCTTAGGGAATCTCAAAAATTAATAGTCAGCTAACTTAATGATAAAGTCGATGTCGATATTTTTTGTGCTGCCACTGCCCTCATTTTTTCTGCAGTGTGGCTGGTTTATAAATTAAAAGTGCATAATTACAGGATAAGTTTATCCGTATATATTTTATTGTAATAAAGAATAACGAATTAAAACAAAAGTTTGATAGTTTATTTGAATAATTTGCAAATTTTTAATGTGTTGAACGAAGACGACGAACGAAGTGTTGAAGAACAACAAAATTGCAAATAGTATACAAATTAATTAGTTATGTTTCTTCATTTTGAAACAGTAACAATAAGTACGAATATGTAATCGTGCCATTATTTAAGGGAAAAGGGTCACGGCAGGACTGCATAAATTACCGCGGTATAAGTCTTCTCAGCGTCGTCGGGAAATTGTATGCTAAAGTATTGATAGAAAGGGTTGTGAATGAAACAGACGAAAAAGTATGGGATGCACAAGCGGGATTTAGAAAGGGAATGGGATGTACGGATCAGGTCTTTTCATTGCGATGCATAGCCGAAAAGTATTTGGCTAAAAACAAGAAGGTCTATTGCACGTTCGTGGATCTTGAAAAGGCTTATGATAGAGTGATGAGGAATGAATTGTGGTCAGCATTGTCCGTGAACGGAGTGAGCAATATCCTCATACGAGCATTGCAATCTCTTTATAGAGATTCTAGCGCTTGTGTAAGGATAAATGGGACATACACTGAATGGTTTAATATCGACAAAGGTATTAGACAGGGATGTGTACCGTCACCGTGGCTGTTTAACCTGTTCATGGACAATTGCTTGGCAGATTTAAAAGAGAATGAAAGTGGGTTGAGAATGAATGAACTACTCGTCAAATGTTTTCTCTATGCTGATGACCAAGTATTACTTGCGTCTTCGGCCGAGGAGTTGCAGGAGATGGTAACTGCTATGAGTGGAGCTTTTGTTAGAAAAGGAATGAAGATGAATGTAAAGAAGACGAAAGTGATGGTGTTTGAAAGAGATGAGGCAGTAACAGACTGCAATATCGTAATTGGAGATGAACATTTTGAACAGGTGATTGAGTTTGTGTATCTAGGATCAAAGTTTACAAGAGATGGAAAGTGTGAGAGTGATATTGAAAGAAGAGTGAATGCAGGAGACAGGGTGAATGGAGCTTTGCACTCCTTTATGAACAGTCGGAAGGTGTCTAACAAGGCTCGTTTGGCTGTGCATGAGGGGGTGTTGGTTCCGACACTCATGTACGGAAGTGAAAGTTGGGTATGGCAGAAGAAACATGAAAGCAGAATAAATGCAGTTGAGATGAGAGGGTTAAGAAGTATGATAGGAGTTAAACTGAGTGACAGGATAAGTAATAGTGAGATAAGAAAACTTTGTGGTCTGAAAGAAGATGTAGTGACAAAAATTGAGAAAGGCCAAAAATGGCCTTTTTGGCCATTTGGCCAAACCATCTTAGCATACTAAGATGGTTTGGCCATGTCGAGAGAATGAATGAAGAACGATTGACGAAAAAAGTGTATAAGGCGAGTGTGAATGGAAGTGTTGGAAGGGGTAGACCTAGGCGGACGTTTCGAGACCAAATCGGGGATGTCTTGAAAAAAGGCCAGGTCAAGAGTACCCTAAACCGAAGAGCATGTATGAAGGGAATAATGAAAGTGGACGAAGTGAAACAAATATGTAAGGATCGTAGCAAGTGGAAAGAAGTGATCTCTGCCTACCCCTACGGGAAAGAGGCGTGAGTATATATATGTATGTATGTATGTGTATGAAATAGACATTTTTATAAATGACTAGGTACTTTAAAATATTACCCTAAGTTAGGATCTAGTAGGATTCATTAGCAACACTTATTAATATTAAAATATTTTATGTGTAATTGCTTGTACTTTTTTATTTTTTGACAATAACATTGCCAGTAATTGATGAAGATGATAATTGATAACGTTCATCATTTTCGTTACCGGTTTGTAAATTATTTTATTTCTGTTAATACTCGTATTCTTTCTTGTTATAATTTTATGTTACTGTTTATTGCATTTTAGATTGTCTGAAGTATTTGGATATACGAATAATCATTATATCGCCTACTGTTGAAGACTATCTGGGGCATGGATAAGTTACGATGATACGACCGAGAAGCCAAATTCTGTTTAGAAGTCTGCAATAAATACTATTTTTTTTAACAATATTTATAACAGACATAATATCATAGATGTATGATTTGTAAGGTTACCTACACATTTCAAAAATGCCTCTTATTCTTAACTAGCTTACTCATTTGTAGGCTAATGTGATGATTCTATCGGAAATTTTTCTGTTTTTTATGATTTGTTGTTTGTATGTTTAACATTCACAAAAGACTTACTATTATTAATTTATTAAAAGTGTTTAAAAAAAACAACACTGTGTATCACTAACTTATTGAAAAAAAAATTTAATTCACAATTATAATTTTAGAAGTTCAAACTATAAAGACTAATAAATAAAGTATTTAAATTCATAAAGCATACTTTTTTCTTTAAATACTTGAATAATTACTCGAATAATTTATTGGAAATTTTCAGTTGACTCGTCAATAAATACCAGCTCGCCTTAATTTGTCCTAAAATAAATATACATAGTCAAAGTTATAAACGATTTTTAATTCGTAATACTTAAATTTTGACAGACATATGACAGTTTTTTCGATTTTTATATCTTAATTATTATGAAAAAGAGATAGAATAGATTAAATTTATTGATAGAAGATATTTTAAAAATTTAGCATTTAAATCAGAAGCCTGAGACTATAATTGAGGAATTAAATAATTCGTAGATATTATGAAGAGTAGATTGCAGCAAACCAAAAATTATGGATATGCTGAAATAATTGTTCATATAAATAATTTGATTTTTTTCATTACTATCGATTAATCTTAGGAACATACCAAACTTTTATGAAAATTCCGTGAGTAGATGCGGAAAAATTAATCTCCATGTTTAATTAGAATTATAACCCCATATGATTAATATTACATGTACATTAGGTACTCAGGTTGTCAAAAATCAAACTGATTTATTGAAGTAGGTACATGGATACGTTGATACCACAATTTGATGTTATTTTTTGTGGGGAATGCTCTATTATCTTCGACAATATGATGGAATCCTTCCAATAATTAATAATAAATACACCTCAATCATTTCTTGTAATGACAAGAAATGAATTTAAGAATTGAAATAACTTATTTACAAATTTAAAAAACAGAGTTTTTTTCAGAGTTTTAGCTGATAAATAAAAAAGTTTCATTAGGCAGCCGAAAACGTAGTAAATTTCCTTTACGAAAAAACCAGAGTCCTGCTAATTTTTAAAAACTTATCCTATTAATTAGTACCTTCTAGATGATACGAAAATGACATCATTATTGAAAATTTATTCAAATTTCTGCTACATTTAGAAAAGATAATAGCCGCAGTGCTACCTAATGGATTGTCAACTAATCAACTACGTGAATACATACGTCATTATGTGTATACACAAGTGGTAGTGTTGTCATTAGCCGGGTCCACACCAAACGATCCAACGCGCTCCGATCGCTCCACGGAGCGTTTGGTGGACGTGCCGCGCGCGATTCATGCGCGTTTTGGAGTGCGCGCTCCCTGGTGCTCGCGATCCGTACGTTGTCGGTTTTTTTGCCAGCTTCAAAGGTACCTCAGTTGCGTGGCGCGCGCGGTGTGGACGGTTGTGTGTGATTCGCGCGATCCATCACACCATGGATATTTCGCAAAGTCGCCGTCTGATATCGCTTTATAAGGAATTTAAATGTTTATGGGACCCAAAAGATGTTAATTTTACGAATTGAGGTGCAAGAGACGATGCTTGGGCTCAGATTTCTCGCAAAATGGGGAACAAGCCAATAGAAGATCTAAAGAAAAAAATCGACGGGTTGCACTCCGGGAGTGCCGGCAGAAGTGAAAACTTGAATATTAAAGTTGTGCATTTTTGATATTTTGGAATGGTTAGAGAATAATTTTGTACGAATTGCTTTCATTATCAGTATAAAAGTACTATTATTTATGTGGTGGAATACAATATTCATTTATTGCGCTATCGTACACAAACATGACAATTTATATTACATTAAAAATTTAACACTTCAGAACTATTACAATTATTTTACATAATAATAATAAATAATAAAGTAAACAAAATAAATTAATAATATTAATCTCATCCATGGATGCGCGTGGCACGCTGTAACATTAACACACACGAACATTCGCGCAAGCGCCCTGCGCCGCCTGTCCTCACTCCATCCGTCTTACGAATTTTCGATCAGGTCACGTGTCCTGACGCGAGTTTAGAAATTTTTACCCATTCCAAAAAAAGTACTTACACAAAGCCGCTAAAGAAGTTTTCACTTCAAAAATGCGGTCTCTGGCGGGAGGCTACAGAAGGGAGAAATATAGAGAGAAACAAAGCCCTATAACTGGATCAGGTAAGAAAACAAATCTACTTATGCAGTAAAATTAAGGAATATTTATTTTTTAATAATTAGTAACATTAAGGTGCAATATCAGTACCGCGGTACGAAATTCAAATTTTTGGTAGTTTTTAGCTATTTTTGGTTAAACTGTGTCAGTTTTATGTACCCATTTTTCGTGAATTCATTGAATTTAGACGTTATTTACTGCATTATTACCTACATACGTTGTTTTGATGATTAGTCAGTTGTTAAGCTATATTTGTAGTATGGAAAAATATTTTTAATAGTTTTTACACAAATGTATTTTAACAGCAATCTATTTGTAAAAAATTGTGTAAGCATGTAGAAATTAACGTTTTATTTCCGTCAATTTAAACACCGCAAAGTAACAGAGTTTACCCAAAAATTTGTATTACTCGCCGCGGTACTGATGTTGCACCTTAATGTGTGATAATAATACAAGTAGTAGTAAATAAACTTATAGAATATAAATACACGTGGTTATTTATTGAGTTACTTGTTTATTTCAGGTGCTCAAGATACGTATAAATCAAAGTGGTTTGCGTATGATGACTTCGACTTTATGGTGGATAAAAATGAACCCGGAACCACTCGCGATACTTTTGAACATGTGAGTTAAGTTTACTGATATTCATTTGGCAAATTATTGAATGGTTTGTAACAAAGTGTCTTGCTAAGTGGGACCATATTGTATTGGCATTTTCTGTTGCTCTTCTTGGTATAACGGCTATTGGTTGTAGTGATTGTGATGGCGGTTCATTTCGCCAGCTTCCAGGTATTCTTCATCTCTCTACATCTCCATTCTCCTGCACTGTATCAAACGTTCCTGGCGATGTAAAGTTGGAATTACTGCGTAAGTAGTTATATAGATGAACCGTCGCCAGCACGACTTTAGTCGCAGTTTCTGGTTCCAAAAGCATAGGTTTACGCAGAACTCTGTACACCGAACTAAGTACTCCAAACGCGTTTTCTACTACCCTACGTGCTCTTGACAGTCGGTAGTTGAAAATTCTTTCACACGAATGGTTATGGTTTCATTGTATAATCATTCAGCTGAAAAGCTTTATCACCTAGAATACAATAGGGTACCTCAATTTTATAGGGTACTTGCAATATTTCGGTGCTGGAATGTTTAGTTCATTTTTTTTCAAGTTTTTTATATAAATTTGTGCTTTTGAACACGCCTCCATCTGATATTCTGCCTTTAGTCCCAACATTTACATACAGGAACTTATAATTTGCATCTACTAATGCAAAAAGTACAATACTAGGAAATGATTTGTAATTATCAAAGTCGTTGCCACTATTAAAAGGTGATTGCAAATGAACAAGTTTGCCGTCCATCGCTCCTATCGCATGTGGGAAATTCCATTTATTCTCGAATTGCTGAGAAACTTTACGCCACTCTTCTTAAGTTGACGGCATCTGAAAATAAAGATGCCGTGAGATCCTCAACAATATTATAAAGCTGAAAATAAGAATAAGTAGCAATAATAATGTTGTTACAGGAAGCTGATAATACTGGACGGGAACCTGAAGTAAATGCTATAATGAGCGAAAACGAGAACTGTAACATTGTTAGTAGTAACACACAACCGGAAAGAGCCAACCACCACACAGATCAGAATAGTGAGCAGTGTACAATCGAATGTCCAAACAACAGGCAAACGAACGAAAAAAAGAAAGAAAACTACTTCTAATAATGCAGAAGAGATTTCAGACGAAACTATTTCAAAAGCTTTTCAACTTCTGCAACAATGTGCACAGCCACCACAACCAGACACAGATCACTACATAACTTTCTGACATTTTATATAGTTTCGAATTGCGGAAATATGATGCTGGAACATTGGCTTATGTCAAAAATGCTATATGCCAAGTTATTTTTCAAGTTGACACAGGAAGATACGGTGATAGCAATTATGGATATTACACTAATTTAAATCCTGGCACACCTTCAGCCTCCACTTCATCGCATACTCAGTCTCCTCATCCTCAGGATTTTGCACCTCCATCTCCACGTTCATCATCAACTGCTCATCTAGCCTCCACTTCATAGCAGTCATAGTCTCAACCTCAGAATTATTCAGTTCCACCTCCACAGGCACCACCATCTTCTCATCTAGCCGCCACTTCACCACAGTCCCAGTCTCAACAACCTCAGGATTATTCACTTCCACAGTCATCACCTAATTAAATAAGTACCTATATCATTTCTTTTTTTTTGTTTTCAAAGAATGTTGATTAATTGTAAACATGTTACTTCTTTATGTTACAATTATAATACACTACTTTTTTATCGAGTAGTAAAGTATGGTTTTACTTACCTTCACATAATCCTTTAACAGGTCAATGATTGCTTCACAAACTTCGGGGATAATTTTCGATATAGACTGTTTGGAAATGCGGAAGAGATACTGCAAACTGACGTACGAATCTCCAGTCGCTAAAAATCTCAATGTTAGTAGTAATCTTTCCTTCACAGTAATGGCATCTCTATAATTTGTATCATTCTTTCTTAGCTTGTTATTCAATAATGAACACAATATCTCAAATTGATTAACATTCATTCTTGCAAAATTGTGTTCAACTTTATCTGACACTAACTCTGCGTAAAGCTGAGCCCCAGATTCCAAGCAATTCTGATATATTTTTTTTACCCAGAACCGTCGTTTTCGTTTTTGTATTTTTTGCGCAATAATTTAAGCAAAATAAAGGTTAATGCTGCAACGGCATTCGCCGCCGCTGTACGTGTGACTCCATATCGTGCAAGATTGACTGACTGACTGAATAACGGATCGCCTTAGGATCGCTTGGAGCGCATATTTAGGATCGCAGTTTCCAAGTTCCAGATCGGTCTAACGCGATCCGCGATCCACGCTCCACGATGGTTGGCTGGATCGCGGATCGCGAGATTGCCGCTCCAAGACGGATCGTCCGGTGTGGGTCCACACCGGAGCTATTCAGTTATACGACAAATTTTTCACACGAGCTCCGATTTATTATTTCAATTAATTTATTGCGTATTTGATTCAGAAATTTATCTTATCTTCCATGGTTTATTATTTAACTGACCAAGCTTTGTCTGTCTATTATAATAATATTATGAGTAATTTTCGATCTTAGAACTTTACGGAGTGAAGTGGTTTACAGTGACAAGTCAAATAGCTCTACGTAAAATAATATATATTAGGTCTTTACCTATGAAATTGCCGTTTTGTATGAAAAAATTTAAACTATTTTTTTTCATGTATTTTTTATTTGTATTAATCGAAGTAATCACTGCATCTTAGCCAATTAACGCAGTGACAGTTTATTGATGTCCTTCTTAAAGAAATCAGCTGGCGGGAGGCAACAAATTCTTCAAAGGCATTTTGTACTGCCTCTCGGGTATTGAATTTTTTTCCCGCCAAGAAGTTATCCAAATTCTGGAAAAAGTAGTCTGTCTGGTGCAAGGTCTGGTGAGTAGGGCGGATGACGGAGTACTTCCAACCCCAGTTCTTGCAACTTGGAGACCGTCTGCTGTGCAGTATGAGGTCGCGCGTTGTCGTGCAGGAGCAGCGGAGACGAGCGATTGACCAATGCTGGTTGGAGATGTGCCAGCTTCTCCATCATTGTGTTCAGTTCTTCACAGTACACATCTGCAGTAATGCTCACCCCGTTTGGTAAGAAGCTGTGATGAATCACACCGGCGCTAGACCACCAAACAGTGACCATCACTTTTCTAGGGGTAAGTTTTCGTTTAGGGCATTGTTTAGGTGCTGAACCAGGATCCAACCAACTTGCCGAGCGCTTGCGGCTATCAAACAGAATCCATTTTTCATCGCAGGTAATAATGCGGTTCAAAATTCCTTCATTTGCGTGTCTGTTGAGCAGTGCAAGGCACGTCTCGACGCGTACTTCGCGCTGGCGATCATTGGTTCGTGGGGCACCCACCCACCCATGACAAATGTCAAGCTTTTTTATCTTTCCAATTTGTCGCTAATGGAACAATATTGTTTTAACGCTAACGTCGAAAGCTGCTGCTAATTCAGCCGTAGATTGTGTATCATCAGCTTCCACAATCGCCTTTAATTCGTCATTGTCGACCAAGGTCTCCGGACGACCGCGAGGTTCATTTTTCAGGTCGAAATTTCCAGAACGGAAGCGAGCAAACCAATAACAGGTGGTGCATTGGTTTGTTGTATTAGCTCCGTAAACGTCGTTGATGTTGCGTGCCGCTTGTGCCGCGTTGCTGCCACGACGGTACCTACTCATATTCCATAATTACTCGAATTTTTAACGTATCCATGATGACGAAAAATATTCAAATGCGATGAAAATATAACACTAATCAATAATAAATGACTAAGTACCTACTTTTAGAAAAAGAATTCCATGTTTTTAAAATAAAATTAATTTGAAATTAGAATTCTTAGCCAAACAAAAATTATTTTGATTTGAAATGGCCAGTACTGCAGAACGGCAATTTCATAGATAAAGACCTATTATATGGAAGATAGTTTTTCGGAATTAATTTCTAAGTTAGAGTATGTTTATATTTATGTAATTTTTTTAAAACCTTAAAAATTCAGTAATTATTTTTATGACTTCATGATAGTTACTCTTTTCAAATCTAGTTGATGTTTCATATCGGATATTAATTAAAAAATCATGAAACTGGTCAGAGGACATGACTGTTCAAGGTTACTCCATTTTGGATTAGGTACGAGAGTTTAAAGTTAATGAACATTCTAACTCCAGTTAATTACAATATAATACTCCGGCTACAAAGGAATCATAGTTAGTTCAAATCTTCCATTAAACCACATGACCGTTATTCAAAGCTTACTATTGAGATAGGCACATCCGTTTCCCGTCTACTTTTAATGATTTTACCGCCTTGTGACGTCACATCCGGTTGAAATCAGGTTCTCCCGCAATTACCAGGTGCTTTTGGAGCGAAGAATTTTCGCCATCTCATTGGCGTTTCGATTCCCGTCGCGTGTTATAATTTAACAAAGTCTGCCATTTTGTTGGACACCCGCAAATAAGTTCATGGTTTTATAGTGATCATAAAAGGTTTTAATAAGTATTTTGTTAAGTATTTCATCATGGATGCGTGAGTTTTTCCTTTTATTATCTAATTTTTAACGGAGTTTCCGTTCGTAATAATTTTTACATTTAGTCTTTAAGTTTATATAATTTTCAGTGGTCCTAGTGACGATTTGAAACAGAATAATAGCGCTAAGAAAAAAACTGACGCAAAGGCAAAAAAGTAGCTCTAGCGATGATAGTTCGAGTTCGTCATCGAGTTCATCGCCAGGGAAGCGTAAGCCTTCACACCGCCGCCGCGGACGTCGCAATAAAAGTAAGCACCGTTGGAATACCGACCGAAAGCTTGAAAAATTAACAAAGGAAATTGGTGAGTTACGAAAATATGTGTTTTATAATAACAAGCACATTGAAAATGAAAGTAATAGCTATGATAATATTTCTTTAACTTCTGAAGTCAGCCGTGATCTTTATAATGACACATTTAATAAGCATGCTTCTTCGGAATTCACTTTTAACATTGAAACTAAATTAAAGGAACCTTCTATTCCTAAAACACCAGATAGTTACTTAAAATATTTACTTGAAATTCAAAGGTTCGATAGTTCAAGTTGGAACGAAGTTTGCTATGCGGATAAGCAAAAATTGTACAACCACATGCCAGGTTACTGCGAACTGGAAATAAACGAGGTGAAGGCGTATGGTTCAAACCGTCATATGTCTCATTCCGATAAATCATACGCAGCATTAACCTTCTGTGTATTAAAACAACGCGAGATTATCCAAAATAATTTGCGTGATTTGATTACTTGGGCTGATTCAAACGGCTTTAATTCTGAAATATTAAGTACTAAGCTTGAGGAGTAATTTGTTAAAGGTGAATTCCATAAAGTTTCTAGTGACCTATTACAATTAGCATGTGGTCATAGATCGGAAAGTATTGAAATGCGTCGTGATGCCATTCTTGCTCATGTTCGCGATCCTTTTATGAAATCGACCTTGAACAAGATTCCACCCTCTTGTAGTCATTTATTTAATGCTGACGCTTTTACTAGTGCTTTAGAAAAAGCTGGTGGTATCCGCAAAACATTTTGGCCTAATAATATTACAGGTTTTGCCCGCTCTTCACAACCTGGAACTAGTAAACGATCGAACCGTCCCTCGGTTCGGCTCCAGGTTCTTATAGGATTCCATCTCGTGGTAACTATAGATCGTATGATATGCCTGCAGATCGTAGGCATCATTGTTGTCCACTCTCGGGGAGTGGTTCACATAATCCTGGCTTTTCGGGAGAGCCCAATCAACAGGAGCCACATCACTATAATGGCCCTAAGCATACAAAAGGACATAACGATTCCTTTCGTGGCAGAGGCACAAGACCCGGTCCAAGACCCTATGGGGCCCAGCGAGGTGGTCATAAGGGGCATTATTCTCCCTCTGCCAGTAGAGGAAATTCTAAAAGATCGAGACAATGACTCGAGACATTTTCAGGCCGGTCAGTTACAAAAATTTCTACCCAGGTGGCAAACGATCGGCGCACCTAATGTAGTTTTAGAGATGATTCAGAAGTATCGGGTACCCTTTGTAAAGAAACCTCCACTTACCTTACCAACCTTGCGGAAACGATTTGTCAATACGAGCGAATCGAGAGAGATGACTTGTATAATACGAAAAATGAAATCCCAAGGTATCCTAGAACGAGCAAAAATCTCTCCAAGTTTCGTTTTCTCGATACTTTTGGTACCAAAAAGCGATGGAACAATGAGGCCCATTTTCAATCTGAAAAACCTCAATCGGTACATCCAGCCGTATCAAGTTTCGATTAATAAACATGCATCGAATACCGGACTTTCTACAGGAGAACGACTGGCTATGCAAAATAGACATTTCACAGGCATATTTCCATCTTCCGGTTGCGAAATGTCACAGACGCTTTCTGCGGGTCATTTACAAAAACGAGTTGTTGCAAATGACATGTCTTATCCAATTGGATAGCTCAAGTACTCCGCAATCAAGGTGTAAGGAATGTCGTCTACTTGGACGACTATTTATTAGCGCATCTAAACCAATCCACCCTGCGCAATCACGTAAACATGCTGATAGCTCTCCTAACGCATCTCGGATATCAATTTCGAGAAATCCACACTAATTCCTCAAAAGAGCTTGGTGTTCTTGGGAATTCAGTGGTTTCCTTGGGAAAACAGAATAGCACTGCCAAAAGACAAATGCAACAAGATCATTCAGAGTCTAACTATGATCTTGGAGAAAAGGTACGTTACCTTCAAACAGGTACAAAGCATGGTGGGACTCCTAAATTTTGCCAGTTTTGCAGTTCCTCGCGGCAGGTTAAATCACCGTTTTCTTTTGAATTTTCTGAACTCTCTTACAGAAGATCCAAAAATGCGGCATTGGTTACCTGCAAATGTCAAGAACGAAATTCTTTGGTGGATAGAGAATTGTCATGCCAGTACAATTTTGCATCCCCCCCCCCCCCCAGCGAAGCACTTCCTGATCACCGATGCTTCAGACATAGCTTGGGGTGCCCAACTCGACAATCAGTCATTAACGGGATCGTGGCTAGTGTCCGAATAGAACCTTCACTGCAATCGGAAGGAAATGCTGGCTATCCTAAGAGTCTTCCAAGCCAAAGCTGCAGAACTACGCAACAGCTCCATACTTATACAGTGCGACAACAAAACTGTCGTAGCTTATCTACGGAACGAAGGAGGCACTCGGTCATCCCCACTGAACGATTTGACTTTTCAGGTTTTACAAATAGTAGACAGATACGGTATTCATTTTCGAACTCATTACATCCCTGGCAGGCTGAACAATCATGCCGATCATCTTTCGCGACATCGGCAACCACCCGAGTGGCATCTAAGGCCCAGTTGCGTAGAAAAATTATTTCAAAAATGGGGGACACCAGTAGTGGACCTCTTTGCGTCAGCCCGAGCTCACGTAGTGTCGAATTATGCAACATTGGATCTGGCCGATCACCAGGCAATATACACGATTCTTTCAGCATTTCATGGCACATCACCCTAGCGTGGGTTTTTCCACCACCCTTTCTAATTCCCAAGGTCCTAACTCATCTGAATCGGTCGTCCGGGGTCTACCTCCTGGTAGTCCCGAGGTGGGAGAAGGTTTATTGGCGAGCCGACGTGAAATCTCGGGCGCTGGCACCTCCGTTCGAGTTGCGGAACCTCAATCGTTGTCTAATAGACATCTCCACGGGAGAGCCGCCTCCGAAAATCGACCAAATTCACCTGGAGGTTTGGAGATGTGGGGGTGGTCTGAGGAGGTAAGATTTTGGAATGCAGAACAGCTTAATTTATTAAAATCATCGTGGCGTCCATCTACTCTTAAAACATATGAGGTGGCATGGAATCGCTGGAAAGAATGGTGTAGAAATCAAAATATTAGCGAGATAGGGTGTAGTGCATCCACTTTGGCAAGATTTTTAGCCGATCTTTATCTAAAGTACATTTTTTCTTACAACACTATACCTTTACATAAATCTGTGGTTTCAACATTAAGTAGTGCCAGTTTTTCAAGCCAGTTAAGTTCACACGTTATGATCAAACACATATTAAAAGCTATTTCACTTAAAAAACCTAAAATATCTAAGCCTCCAGTATGGGATGTAAATGAATTATTAGTGTTTTTGAATAACATGTCGGTCGATGTTGATAATCTGTTTCAAATGGCTAGACATACTGCGTTATTGTTATTATTGTGCTCAGGTAGACGCATACACGACCTTACGTTACTATGTGTAGATTCTAATCATTATCTTTCTGTAAATAGTAGTATAGTTTTATGGCCTAAGTTCGGGTCAAAAACAGATTGCAGTTCTTCAGGCACACAGTCAGGCTGGAGACTATCACCGAATTCTAACTGTCAAAAATTAGATCCTGTTTTCTGTGTTAATCTGTGTATCTTTGTTTCAATGTCGTCGAAATGAAGGCAATTTGTCTCACCTAATTATAACGCTTCGAGGTCAACCGAAACCAGCCTCTCGCGCAGTAATAGCTGGTTGGATAAAGTCTATTTTTCGACAGGCTGACATATCAGCATCTCCGGGTAGCATCAGATCAGCTGTGGCGTCCAGAAATTGGGTCGACAACGTTGATTTCGATGAATTATTAGCGCGAGGGAATTGGAAATATGCTAATACTTTTAAAAATTATTATCGTCGTGAAATCTATAATAAGAGTACTAATTCTAGATCTAGCATTACGAATTTATTTCAACCTGTTAATTAGTATTAATTTAAATCATAATTAACATGCTATTATATTTCTATTTTTGTTGTGCAAGCACAACATCTTTATAATTATATTGTGAAATTAGAATAAATGATTTTAATGTCATATTTAAACATTTTGTTTTATACCCAGCTTTAGACTATCACATTGGCGTTTTTGGAAACCACCGCCATCACCAGGCGATAACAAACACGTCTCAATAGTAAGCTTTGAATAACGGTCATGTGGTTTAATAGCAGCGTTTTACCTCACAATAAAACGCTTGTTAAACTAATTACCTTATTCAAAGCTTAACTTTTTATTGCTGCCCGGTGATTTTCGACGCAATGATTGAAGATGGCGAAAATTCTTCGCTCCAAAAGCACCTGGTAATGGCCCTGGAGAACCTGATTTCAACCGGATGTGACGTCACAAGGCGGTAAAATCATTAAAAGTAGACGGGAAACGGATGTGCCTATCTCAATAGTAAGCTTTGAATAAGGTAAGTAGTTTAATAAGCGTTTTATTGTGAGGTAAAACGCTGCTATTTTATTAACTTCGAATAAAGCTTATCAAATACTGTCATTATGAACTGTTTATTACCATTTACAGAACTTTCTGCTTAAAATTGTCTACATTATTGCAAAATAAATGGCTTCTGCAGTTTATTGATGACATGTATAATTCTGAAAAAACATCAGATAATTCAATAACATGAAAAGATGTAGATCGAATAAAAATATAGGAATAAAGCTATCGTTGCCAGAACGCCAAATTCTTAACGAAGTGTGTGGTGATCGAAACGGAGCAACTGCTTCGCGGTATAAATTTTGGTAATATTATTTTGTTGAAATATTGACTTATTAATTATAATTAAAAAGAATTTAATAGATCATATTGACACCATGAATTTATTTTAGCCGGAATGAACCAATAGATCACCACATAGATACACCAATAGATTGCAATGCCTAGGAATATATTGGAACAGTATTTCAGATTTTACTTGAAAACTTAGTGCAGTAGTTACTACGGTTTATTGGTATATGTTTGGAAAGGTCGTTTCCTATAATTTTGTCTCAATTATGTAATTAGGTAATTGAAATTTTTGAAGCAGTACCTTTCATTTTCATTCAAGTATGAGAAAAATTTTCGATATCAGGTTGTATATAAATAAATTTTTTTATGAAGAAAATTGTAAATATTAGCTACTTAACGATTCTTTTTTTTAGGATGCATCGAGTTAACTATATTAGTGAACAGCAAAATTAAATCAAAAATGAGTATTGATATGTAAGTTTGAAATGTTTTATTATCATTAAATTAAAATTTATCGTTTTTTTTTGTTCTGTGAAATAAATACTCGTATACAATTTATAAGCTGCTTAATCACTTTTCGTTAGGGGACAATGTTTTATATTTCAAGTTAATTGTCCATTTATTGAACAAATATTTTAATTTTAATATTTATAATGATTCTTAAATAACTAATGTTTTTTAAATAAAATATTTTATTAAATTATTCATTTTTGCAGATTCTATACAATTCTATATTCTATAAAGTTTAGCTTGCCAAATGTTAGGCATGTTCAAACCAATGTACTTAATATTAAATGATGAGAAAATTAACTTGGTGTGGTGTTCACCACTGTATTCGTAGGTATAGCACTATTCGTGCTACAGAAGCAATATGTATAGGTTGTAGGTGGAAGTAGTATATGTGGTAGAAGTATGCAGTAGAAGTAGGAAGTATGAGTAGATAGATTAGGTTGGTAATGTTAAAAGGTTTCAATGGTCAACGAAATGGTCATCTAGTATGTTATATAGGTCAATGTATACACCTATACAATAGAATCCCAGAAATCATTCAAAATCTTTTCATTATAAAATTTAAAAAGTACCTATGTCAGATAAAGAATGTTTGTGTGTCAAAGCTTTATTATGCTCAATGATTTTATTAACGACTAACAGATCCGTGCCCACTTCGTTGGGCGTTATACACCTACTATATCCACCTTACTGCTACCTAGGCTAGGGCTAGTTTCCGAACTTGTGGCAGTGGTGTTGAAGGCATCATATAGAACAATTCTTTGTCATATTTAATAAACTAGAAATTAAAAAAATGAGTTTCGAGTTTTGTGTTTTACTTTCATCACAGATATCATAAAAAATAGTTATAGACGGCCTTTGTGGCGCAGTGGTTAGCGCGTTGGCGCTCAAGCCGGGAGGTCGCGTGTTCGAACTCGCCGAGAACAAAAAGTTTTACACCATAACCATAACAAAATATATATTGTTAATAACAACAGTCTTTACATTTATCGTATACACAAGATACATTAAAGAATTATTAATAATACACTTTTATTAATGCCACCTGACACAAATTTTAAAAACAATTACAAAATAAAACCAAACAACACTAAATATTTTCAAGGAGAGAGTGCTTTTGTGTACTGCGCACACACTTGGGCACTAAAATTACTCCTGCGTAACTGGCCTGGTTTCAATGAAACTGGCCACTGTCACCGAAATCGGTGTGGGGTGTTAAATTAATTAGTGACACAACTTTTAAAAATAAGAATATTTTTTTTATTAAAAACATTATTTGGTTTCAATTTTTTGTTTTGGAATCAGTCTTTACAATTATTGCACGCACAATATACATTAAAGATAATTAAACTATTACACAACTTTTAAAAACAATTACAAATATTTTTTTAAAACGAGACAACAATCAGTCTTTACATTTGTGTCGATAGATATCAAACTCGCCCAAGTCCAGTAGGGGAAAATGGCTCCTAGTGGACCGTTCTTTTCTAGAAAGCAGCTAGAAAAGAACGGTCCACTAGGAGCTGTTTATACATGTTCTCATAATGGTTGGACAAATGAAAGCATATTCATTAAATGGTTACGACACTTTATTGAGTAAGCTTTCGAGGGAAGATAAAAAGAGGCAGAATAAAAGACCCTGAAGCACTCATAGCACAGATAGCCGTGACGTTTTTACCTCTTTCCCATGATGTGACTGATCCAATACGTTTTTGTCCCTTAGGTGCTATAATTTTTTCAGTTTCTTGGACCGTCGTTACGCCAGTCTCATCCATATTGTAAATATGAGACGGCTGAAAGTGAAACTTTGTCATGACATTTTCCAGATTTCCGAAGAATCGATCCACTTCCACTTTATTGAATCCGAGTATCCTATTGATGCTTGTCGCTTCTGGCTTTCTAATACTGAGATCAGGGTGTCGTTGGAAAAAGGCCACTAGAAAGTCCCTACCCGCAGACTTCTTAGCTTCATTAAATCGATCTGCGACACCAAATTTTTCAGCCATGGCGTAACATACCTTACAAAACTGAGCTTTCGTCAGTCCGTAAAATTTATTGCACATTTTACGAAGATGCTCAGCCAGAATGGCTTCTTGTTCCTCAGTGAACACAGGGGGCCTTCCTAATTTTGGAGGACATTTATAGCTTGTATCGTCTGCTTTAGCTAGTCTAATCCTCTTTTTTAAAGTGCTGTAGGGTATTCCGGTCTCTTTAGATACCTTGTATACGGATGTATTATCACTATGAAGTATTTTGATTGCATTTTGTAAAGTTTCCACGGTCCAAGAAGCTTTCGTAGTGGTGCGTTCCCTTTTTCTTGGCATTTCTGCACCTTAAAAAAAAAATTTCAGCACAGCCTTTCATAAAATAACAAATATTATATAATGTCATGATTAATATTATTCATTAGTCACATACAGTCTGTCAAGAAAGTAAAGAAATTAAAAAAGTGGCAACATCGTAGTGTCCCTTTCAAATCAATCTAATAAAAAAGGGATGACACTACGATGTTGCCACTTTTTAATTTCTTCACTTTCTTGACAGACTGTAAGATAGATCATTAAGATACAGTTCGACAAGGCTTTAAATGAATGTGTCAATGATGTCAATTATAGGCGCTGTTGGTAAAGGAGAACTGTCAAACACATGTCAAAAATGACGTTTTTGTATGATAGAAGCATTTAGTTCCATTTCTCGCCACGTTCATATAAAGCCTTGTCGGACTGTAATAGGTACAATTTAATATATATTAGTGATAGTTGTAGGTATGGGGTAGACATATTATCCTAAAGTGCATAATATGGGGCAATTGGAGCTACAAAGTAAGGGTAATTGAGCCTAGGCTCTGATTACCCGTGACTATTGCGCTCTGATTACCCGACTACCACCATTTTGAAATGAAATAAAATAATATACTGAATCTAGCTTGTAACCAAATTGTACTCACTGATACTCAAAATTAAAAGCATTAGTTATAAAATAATACAGTATTGATTGTAACAAATGTAAAACTTCATACATACCTGGGTCGATGAAATTTTGTAAATTTTACAAGCGTGTAGCACAAAATCGACAACCGCCCATGGTCACACAACGCGCGGCACTGGCGACTCTGGCGCCACGGGGAAACACAATCGCAGTGTATCGATTCCGCCCGAGTCGCAACCGAGTGAATACGAGATATAGTTTTGTCTCTATTTGCACCGCTCCCATTACCCTCTAGCTCTCATTACCCTCTGTTCCCCTACTGGCCATTTGAAGTTTTATTTATTTCTACGATTCAGAAAAAAAATTGCGATTTTTTCGTTTAGATCAATCCAATCAAAGTCCTCGGCTTCCCAAAGAAATTAAGGGCGAAAATTGATAGATTTTTTCAATCCAACCTAAGTCACACACGCGTTTCAAATCATATCAGCCCAAGTCCATTACAGCCAATCACACGTCGTCTTTACTCTGTCATGGCCGCCATTCCTGTTGAAATATTACGTGTTGTATTAATTTTTCATAACAAGATCGTACCTCGGGACAGCGAAGTCATAATCGTGAACAGGGCCGGATTTGATTTGAGTCTTATGTATATACATTTTATTATGTTACTAAGAGCGCCCCGCGGCTATGTCCGTGTAGACCACGATTTACCTGACTTCGTTGGCAAAAAGTATTATTACTCAGTTTTTATTATTTAAAATTAATATATATTAATTTATATTTACTATTATTTAAAGTGACACAAAAAAATTATATCTTAAAACCGTTCCCGAACCCTGAGTTATATGTATAAAATTTCGTGTCAATCGATTCATTGGGGTTCATTGCATTAGTCGTAAAAGAGTACTAGACAGACATAGTTACTTTTGTATTTATTAAATTAATATTTTTTCTTAGCCTTTCTTACTTTTAGTTCACAGACTAATATTAAATTTAATACAGGGGTTTTTTTAATTAATACTTTTTAATTAACCTTGTGAAATAAGGAGATAGTACATACTTAATGCATATTTGTAGACAGTAATCAATTAATGTAGTGGAATTTTAAACGGGATAAATATTCCGATTATCTTGTGTTAATCAGATTTTATTTCTATTTCTTACAGGTACTCGGCGAAATCTTTACCCAAAAATCCCACATGTAACCACAGAAAAAAAGGCAAATACAAATATGAATTTTTAACTTCTAATACTATTTTCTATTTCCATAAGAATTTCTATCACAGTAACTAAAAAATTGATCAACATAAATTTTTACTGAAATATATATCTGTAAAGCCAGTACAACGAAAACGATCAAGAACAAATACCAGGAACCCAAAGTCTTTTTCCAATCATTTTGTTATTCCCGACCACAAATCCAAAGAACTTATTCCAGTCTGCCTTCGAGCTTTTTGTGATGTTTTAAATATTAAACAAGGAAGAATAAAAGGCGTCACTAAAAGATTTGCAGAAAATGGGACTAGTGCATCAGAGAGAAGAGGTGGTGACCGTAAAGAATTTGCATTTAGATCGAAATTGGAATCGGTCCAGAAATTTATTATGAAATTTAAACCTTTGGATTCTCATTACTGTAGGGGCAAGATAAAACATAGAATTTATCTTGACCCAAGTCTTAACATAACTAAGATGTACAAAATGTATGAGGATCAAGCCATACCCGGTTTCTCGGTATCGAAATCTTATTTTAGAAAGGTATTCAATACCTCTTTCAACATAGGATTTGGAACGCCACGACAGGATGTTTGCTCCGATTGCCTTCAACTTTTAGAAAAAATGAAAAGATCTCAAAACGGCGCTGAAAAGGAAAACATACGTGCACAGTACAGAATCCATAAGTTAAGAGCAAAATGTTTTTTTCAGCTTTTGAAAGATAATGATCCGGATATACTTATCCTTTCATTTGATTGCCAAAAAAATTTACCTATGCCCAGGGTACCAGACCAATCAACCTATTATTCGAGGCAGCTATACATTTATAATTTTACGATTGTTGTGGGCAACTCTAAGATAAATTTAACATGTGAAAATGTCTTCTCCTATGTTTGGACTGAGGATAAGGCACCAAAAGGCTCCAACGAAATATCATCTTGCGTCTATCACTGCTTAAATAGTTTAAATATGGAAGGGAAAAAAATCGTCAGGCTTGTGGCGGATGGCTGTGGTGGTCAAAATAAAAACTCGATTTTGGTTGGGATGGTTTCAAAATTGCTAAACGAGACGCAAAATAATATTTCCAAACTCTAGATAATTTTCCCAGTTACAGGCCATAGCTTTATTCCTCCTGACAGAGTTTTTGCTATTACCGAAAAAAAATTCGGCGTCTAGAAAACGTTTTAAATCCAAATGACTATATTAATTTGATGTCATCTAATGCTACCATCTATCATGTTGTTGATCAAGTATTAGTATTTGACTAGAAAGAAGCATGCAAGAATGTGCTTAAAAACACGCAGAGCCTGCACTTCCAAATAAGTAAATGCAAGCGCATAATTATTGAAAAGGTGGCCCGAAAAATTCTAGTACGTGGTGAATTGTCATACAGAAATGACATAGGTCAACTTTTACCAATTACAAAAAGAGGTAAAAAAATATCGCAAATTTTACCTGACAGAATAAACCACACAGTCACCATCAAACAGGAAAAGCTTGACGATGTAAATAAACTATTAAAAAAACACTTCGGAGAACAGTGGCCAGAAATTTCGGAGTTAAATTATTTTAAAAATGTTCTAGCTCTTCCCGGCCATGAGGGCGAAATTGCGGACGGTGAAGAAAATGACTGTATTCCTGAGGAGATATTTTATTTTGTTTAGTTTTTTGTTGTTGTATTGCAATATTTCAAACTCACTCAAGTCCAGTGCCCTATTTTTTCAATATTGACCAAGTCCATAAGTATTACATCATATGCACCTAAGTCCTAATAAAACTCGTTGAAAATGTTTATTGACTTAATGAATTTATTTCGCTTTTTACTTTGTCAGTGTTGCCGTGTATAATATGCATAGCACAAACAATAATCACAGTTTTTTACTAGCTAAAAGTTCCAACTAGAAAAGAACATCATTATCCGAAAAATGTTTAATCGTGACTTGGGCGTTTTTGATATCTATCGGCACACTGTATGCACAAAATACATTAAATATATACATATAATTAACTATTAGTTAATATCACGTGACACAACTTAAAAAAATAAATTATTAAAACCAAACAACAATCAGCCTTTGCATTTAGAGTATGTCCAATATAGAGTATAATATAAATTAAAGATTTAAGGTGGGCCTACGCTAGGCGGCAGCGGAGCGACACGACGCGACGCGTCCCTACGTCTAGTAATACCGCAATCGGCCATGGAGTTCCGCTGCCGCTTAGTTACGCCTAGTGCGGTCCTACTATTATAATTAACTATTAATTAATGTCACGTGACAAAACTTTAAAAACAGTTACAAAATAAATGTTCAAAAACAATAATTTACGGCTCCTTGTGTCTTCTTTCTCTGTTTTTTTCGTGTTCTTCCTTTTGAGCTATTTTCTTTTTCAGGAGTTCGGCTATATTGTCGAGCTTTCCTGAAATATTAACATTAATTATTATTATTAATAATGACAAAAAACACTTAAAATGTAATAAAGCACATAATTTATATGCTATAAGTAAATTTTAAGTGAGTATACCAATTACGTAAAATTTAATAAGACAATTACCTACCATCTACTGATATCCTTTTTCTCGATGAACTAGTTGAAGGTGCCTCTGCAGGTGGTGCAGTTGAAGAGCCAGGTGACGGAGTTGGTCTTATAATATGAGACTGTTTATCTGAAAAATCGCACAATTAAAACTAGGCCACACAGACTGGAATATTGTCTTAATTGTTTCTGATTTTTTTCCAATGTAATCACAGCATTAAAATATCCCAACAAAATGTTTACCAATAAACAGGAAAAAATACCAATACAGACATCCTATATAATCAAGTATTACATGGTTTCCAGTTTATATGCCATTCTATATTGATGTTTCAAAATATTTACCAGTAAAAGTCAATTGCTTGCTGGTGCCTTGCATCCTGCCAGCGGGATCACTTGAGATTATTGCCACTGGGTTTGCCCATGCCTGATTCCCAAATATTTCGTCCATCCGCTGTAATAATGGTATTTCCAAATATTATAATAATAACACAGGAGTTATCTCAGCTTTTGAATAAAAGTTATAACATCTTAGATCCATAGGTCCACCTCTGGCTGCACAGATTGAATGAAATGAAATAATACAATTATAATAGTCAGTAACAGGACATAACTTACTGAAAAGCACCCAGCCAAGTTGTATTCCAATGTTAATCTCTAATTATTATTATTGTTACTAACATAATTATAACAACATACCAAATTGAGTAACAACATAATAGAAAAAAATACTTACATACTAAAAAAATAATATTTCCAATTTTTTTTGTCATTGCCTGACTTTGAATTGTGATCTTTAACAGATTTGTAATATTTTTGAAGGGCTCTAACTCTAATTTCGTCCTACACTGTGGCCCTGTCAAAGGTGGCATTCCAGCAGCAATCTGTAAACAAAATGCGACATCTTTCATCTTATGCAAGTAAACAATTTCCAGACAAACTTAAACAAAGGAACAAGAGCACTCTATAATGCTATCAATTGAAATAGTACTTATTTGTAATAATATACGAGGGCGGCACTGAAAATTTCGGGAATCAAGGAAGTGACACAACATTACTATTTAAAAATGTATTTATTGCTTTTCGAAGTATTCTCCGCGAAATTTGACACATTTTTCCATACGATGGAACCAATCATTGAAGCAACCATTCTATTCGGAAGTTGGGGTCTCCAAAATGGCCGTTTTGTAGGCGTCCACAGCTTCTTCAGGTGATGAAAATCTCTGACCACGCAATTTATTCTTTATTTTAGGGAAAGTATAGAAATCATTAGGGCTTAGGTCGGGGCTGTACGGCGGATGGTCTAATAATTCTATGATTTCTTGCTCTAAAAACTCTTTTGTTCTGTGCGCGGTGTGAGAACTCGCATTGTCGTGATGGAGGATGATGCGGCGGTTGCAGTTCTCTTTACGGAGTTCAGAAACGACCTGTGGCAAACAAATGTTAGCATACCATTCTGCATTAACCGTTCTTTGTCCCTCAAGAGGAATAGTAGCAACATGGCCGGTTTTGGAGACAAACGTGGCCACCATTTTTTTGCAACACTCCGTGAATGAACAATATTTGTTGGCTTTAACTCATTTTCGAACACCCAAACTCGTGACTGATTTTTTGTTTCGGGTTCGTACGCGTATATCCAGGATTCGTCACCTGATACGATGTTGTATACAGCATTTGAGGATCCTGCGTGGAATCTTTCGAGAGTTCTGACGCACCAAGTAACGCGAGCCGCTTTTTGCTCTTCACAGAGCAAATGCGGTATCCATCGGGAAAACAACTTTTTTACACCTAATTGTTCATGCAAGATTATTTGTATTTGACTCATGCCAATGTCTAAAGTTGCCTGAATTTCGCGGTATGTCACATGTCGATCTTCCTCAATCAGCTTACGCACAGCATCAACGTTTTCTTGGGTGACTGCAGTTTTTGGACGACCTTGACGGGGATCATCACTGAGCTTGATACGTCGACGTTGAAATTCAGCAAACCAGCGATAAATTGTGGTTTTGGATGGGGCTTCATCACCAAATGCAGAAATCATCCGGTCAACACACTGTTTTTGTGTTAAACCACTTCGAAAGTCATAATCATCGCTCTAGAATTTTCTCGAGTCAATTCCATTTTCTCAACGACTAAACAAGTTTGACAAGACCTTGTGACAAGACCGGGAATCTTTTTTTAAATAAATAAACGGTATTAGATTTTTAAAACCAAGGAGTTTTAAATTAAAAAGATTTTAATATGAGAGGAACAGTGGAAATATTCCATTCCCGATACTTTTAGTGCAGCCAATGTAATATAACTTACAAGTTCCGAGAACTTCTTTTTACTTAATTTGGGATCTTCAAGCTTCGCCTGGTTCTCTTCATACAGGCTGAGCAATTCCAGTACAGTACTGTCTCGCCATCTATATATATCTATATACATAATTAGCTATCATGTTATAGTGATGATACTAAGCCCAAAATTACTGAGGGCATCATAACTATACTGAATGTAACTTTTTGGTTAGGTACTTCATGTCTTTGGTGGTCCATGAGTTGGTATTGAGATGGTGTAGACTAGGTTTATGATAAACACTCTACCAATTTAATGAAATCTAAATGTTAACAAACCTCAATATGATCAGCTAAAATTATATATTATAGCCATAATAATATTAACTTACCATGCAATAAATAAATACACAATTTTGAAACAACAGTTGAAAAAAATTGTTCACATTTAGATTGCATTGAATCAGAACGGATTATAGATAGCATCTCATTACATCTACATCTCATTAGTGAGGATAAGAATATAGAAATTGCAACTTACTTTCATAATTTTCCAAATTTGTATTCTCCGAGTTATCATTTTCAATAGGAATACAGTCATTTACTTCAACTTCAGGGAATATGCAGATATCAGAAGTATTCTGGCTTTCATTCTGCATTACAATATTTCTAAGATAGGTACTCTTGATCTGCAAGTCATTTTGTACACTAAAGTGGAGATCTATAAATATAGGTATTCTATTCCATTATATGAGCAAAATTATGTATGTATTTCCAGACACATGATGCTAAACATTATGAAAAATCTATAAATAACTTACTCACCGATTCTGCATCTTTCAATCACTTCTGGCGACATGAAGAGTTCCAAGGAATGGCCAGTATTAGCGTCGTTTACAATAACTCGTTCCATTACTATAAAAAAGACGTGTGGCACTCGGGGACTGCCGCGGTAAAGCTATTGCATAGCATTTTGTATCAACTTATGCAATTATAATTATTTATTTATTTTATTTTATTTATGCAGTATTTCTTTTTCTTTGATATTAATTCAAGTTACACTTTTTGAGCGTGGTGACCGATAAGAAAACAAATTTTTCTTTTATTAAATAAATAAAAAGTTAATATTGTTTAAAATATTTTTATTATTTTACCATACATGTGGGTTTTAAATTATTATTTTTTTATATTATAATATCACGTCATCAATCCAGGAACCTACCATTTAAATACAACTTTTTAAGTACCGCGTCATAGAGTCGGTAGCCGTGTACATTACATGTCATGGCTGTGTAAGCAAAGTAACCCAAGTTCGATTCCCACATTTCTTAGGACACCTTTTGAGCTTCCAAAATCTAGTGAAAATCATACTACGTACATGAATTACAAGCTGGGAACGCTATATATTAGTAAATTATTGAAGCAAAAGAATAGATAGATAGATGGCGCTAAAGCGCCATCTATCGGCGCACGTCCTTACTAAAACGGCGTTAGCCTTGCTTTAATATTTGGTTCAGAGATAGATTTTACTTCCGTCTTAAATCTTAAACACGCACACAACGCCGTGTCGAAGACTGCCGAACTGAAACGACGTTGGACGATGCGGGAGCGTGAGGTTTTTTCGTTACGGAATTTCTGGATTCGGTCCCCGCACTCAAGGCCCGCGATAGAAGCTATGCAATAGCTTAAAAATAACTATGTAGGTATAACAATCTCCGACATGATCATATCAAGGGACTTATTGATTACAATCACTACAGTGATATTTGTAGGTCGAATATCGAGATCCCAGGATGTAAGTACTCCTAAGGTCATTTTCAAGAGGAAATAAGTATAAGTACGTAATTTAAAAATTACCTTAAGTTAGGCCACACCACACAACACAGAAATTCTTAAAAGAGAAGCTCATAAGCTTTTTTTATTTTATAATTTCGACAGGAGCAAGTAAGAAAAACAATTGTGTATAGTAAATCTATGTTCTAATAAACAAAAACATTTCCTAATCCTATGTATAAATTTCTTTACACAACCTAAACCTGTCAAATCTTGTAAACATCAAAAATTGCTAATTTTAACCCAAGTAGGGAGCTGGGTTTTTTTAACAGAATGTTGTGATCATTCTTAGCGTTTTTAGCAGTTTTTGATAGTTGACAGTTGCGTGTGGAACAAGGGTGAAAACAGTTACGAATGATCATGTGGCGCTAAAGAAACAGAAAATGATTGAAAATAAAGAAAATATCGTTTTGACTGTCCAAGTGGAACGCGGCAATATACTAATACAATACAGTAGAAAATGGAAGTTTCGAGTGTCGAGCTGTCATATATGACATTGACATTGACTCGACACTCGTGTGTTCGATTTTCAACTCCATTGTATTAGCGCATAGATCTATTTTCAGTGCTCCGAATTCTCACCGGCGCGGTGTGCCGGATTCCGAAGCATATAATCCCAGCCTTATTGTTAGATAGGTTATTAAAACTAGTAAATGAAAATAGTGTAAATAGATGTCTAAAGACTGAAAATCTAAAGTACTACACAACAAAACTTCGATTTGTATATAAATATTTCAATTTGTCATTCCAGGAGTTTAATAATAGACGGGACCACAGTCATACAGGAGTGCTGCAAGGCAAATCCGTCCACACCCGTACTGGAGGACAACGTGTACCGGCAGGTGGAGTCTCGAACGTTCTACCACACGGCTCCGATCACCGACGTCACGCTGGTCGAAGGTAACAAGTGCTACCTCGTCAGCGCGTCAGCTGATGGCGTCATCAATGTGTGGAAGTAGTGTGATATAACAGCGATTTAATAATGGTTAGTACTAGCCAGAACTGCGATCAAAATATAATGCTTACCGTGGAGATGCAATTGCTAACAGATGAGACACAATGATGACAGTCAACGTACTTCGGGCAGGCTTAACAATAAGTTTATCTTTTGGAAGGAAACTGAAATACAAAAATGCTTATCAACAAATGCTTGTTCATTATCACATCTTATTATCTTAAAATAAATAATAATTTACTATTTTTTCATCCAAAATAAATAGAATACCTATTATATGCTTGCTTATTTACTCGCATTTTCGTGTGTTCTTTTGAATCCATTCAACAATATTTTCCCAGTCTGCAACTACATTTTATAGCAATAAACATTTTCTTACAAAACTTGAAATAAAACTACCTACTCTTTAGAATTGTATGAAATATCTTTTGTCAAAAGTGAAGTCGTTTTGGTAGTGGGGTTTTCAAAAAATATGTAAGTACATGTTTTATCTGTGGCAGATATTTATTATAATATTTATTATAATGAGCGTTTTCATGTACGTAAAAACGATATCCGATATCGCGCACGATAATGTGAGAGGCGTGTAAATTATGTTTATTGCGACGGTATAAGTATATGATGTTTAAATATTGAAACATTACACCAAGCTTTGTCATTCATGACATATCTGCGTGATATCGGGTTGGATAATGGGAAAACGCTCATATGCCGACAGCATAAGATCGTCTACCGTATCGCGTAACGTGAAAACATGTTTAATGCCTATTATTTTAGTTTATTGCTTAGTTTTTGTTTATGACCTTGCTAGTTATTAAAGATATGTAGGTTGGATATAATATTTTTTGAAGTGAAAACTTCTTTAGTGGCGCTGTGTACTTTTTTGGAATGGGTAAAAATTTCTAAACTCGCGTCAGGACACGTGACCTGATCGAAAATTGGTAAGACGGATGGAGGAGGACAGGCGGCGCAGGGCGCTTGCGCCAATGTTCGTGTGTGTTAATGTTACAGCGTGCCACGCGCATCCATGGATGAGATTAATATTATTAATTTATTTTGTTTATTTTATTATTTATTATTATTATGTAAAATAATTGTAATAGTTCTGAAGTGTTAAATTTTTAATGTAATATAAATTGTCATGTTTGTGTACGATAGCGCAATAAATGAATATTGTATTCCACCACATAAATAATAGTACTTTTATACTGATAATGAAAGCAATTCGTACAAAATTATTCTCTAACCATTCCAAAATATTAAAAATGCACAACGTTAATATTCAAGTTTTCACTTCTGCCGGCACTCCCGGAGTGCAACCCGTCGATTTTTTTTTGGTAATCGCGGTTGCAAAGGTTTTGCACCATTCTGACAGTGTCGAGTATTTGTAAAAATATTTCGATATTATTTATATATTTATATTAAACGAATTACCTATTTGATTTTTATTGACTTGATTTGACACTTGACAGCAGAACTTTTTTTCGCTGCCCAAAAAACAATCCTCATTATGTGATCCCTCCCTCCTACAATTCCTCGCCCTATCAACCTTAAATCTGTTCTGTGTTTTGTAAATACTCCTTTTACTGAAACTTTATGTACATACTGTGGTACTGGCCCTAAATGTTTGTGTCTGTTCTAGGTTTTAGATTATTCAACAGACTTCCTCCTGTACACCGTGCCCTTGTTTATTCATAAAACCCACTCATAAGGCAGAGTTTTCGTCAACACAACACATTGGCGAATCATTAAGGAGCCACTTTAAAGAATAAGAAGAAGAAGAACTTTTTTCGAATGGCAATGGACCGCATTTCGTTTTACGTAGTTTTCAAAAAAATATGGATAATATTATGCTAGACAATAATAAATAATAATATCTACGTAAAAATTAATGAAAATCATTTTTTTTAACCAATTTTTTTCAATACAAAAATACAGACTAAACTATTTTTGGTATTTATATTATTAAATATTACATTTTTTAAAAGAAATATTGAAGGAATGTATAATCAATAAATCCGTTCTTTGTAGAAGTGTAAACGAAACGTTATTTTATTCGTACTTTGTCATGTAGATGACGCTTAAAAGTTGAGTAAATGATCTCAATAACGTTATCAACTGAGACGGTTTTGAGATCATACTATGAATTAAAGACCATCTTGAGAAGCTAAGCGTTTCTTGAGACTGTCTCAGCCAAGAAAGGTCTTGAGAACGAGTTTGAGAACGGTTTATTAATACGGGCCTAAGATCGGCGGTATACATACAACACCTGAAATAACTACAAGTGGGATTCGGCCTCCATCACCATCTTCCCACATTTGTACGCAAATGCACGCATGTAACGCACCGCGGCCCTGCCCCCTTACTCCCGACACAATCGAGAATCGAATCAGTTCGATCTCAATAGCTTTTAATACTCCCGACACCTACACTAGCGCACGATCGTGCGGTGGCTCAATTTGTAACTAACCTGGATCAAGAAGTTTGTTAGATCGTAACTTTTGGTACTCCCAACTAAATCAATCGACTGAGAATCGAATGGCAGGATCGAAAACAAACGTCAAATTACACGATAGCTAAAAAGGTCTTATTTACAGTATCGATTCTGCTTGTTTTAGTGTATTTGAACTAAATTACGTGATTTTTATTGCAGTATTGCAGCATTATTAAATGTTTTTGTAGGAGCTAATAGAATACGCGTTCGGGAAATACAAAATTTACGAAGTTTCACCAACTTCAACACATTAGCAATGGACATGGATTGTGAGAAATTTCGATGCAATTATCGCCTTAAAAATGATTTATTTGACGTATGAACTGCAGATTTAACTACTCATACTTCATATGATCGAGTCACCGAAATTATATCACTGTTATTTACGCATTTGTTTACACATTTGGCCGATGAATCATGTATTATGTTTTCACTTAAGACAGGGAGTGGTCTATTTAGTAATCTGTGAACTGTGGTGTAGGTAATAAATTAGTTTTCACCTTCTTTCATAAGGAGACAATAAAATTTTATTATCAGACCGACATACATCATTTTATTGTTTGTCAGCAACCGATGTTAGCTTTTGGATATCATTACCTATTATTACAATGCTTAAGCCTATTTCAAACACTGATATTAAAAAGTTAGGTATCATTACCCTTTGGTAAAAATTTAAATACATATTTAAATTTCGAAGTTTTCGAACGATGTAGACAACAATAACTTTTTAAAAGGAATTTAAATATTTGATTGTCATTTGCCGATTACCTACTTTTTGTAACAATGAGGAAAAAAACTGCCCTTTTCGATCATCTCATCGAATCAAGTCGATCATGAGCATACATATGGATCAATAAAGAGGTACATGGAGGATGATAAATCAATTCACTTTTACACAGGATTTGAAAGTTATTAGAAATTAATATTTATATTTGCAACTCTTAGTCCAATGGCCCATAAAATTCAATATTATCGTAGTAATGTAATTAATTTATCTACAGAAGATCAATTCTTTTTAACACTAATGAAACTAAGACTGAATAAGTGCAATTTTTAACTCAGTATGTTTTTCAATATTAGCATAACAACAGTCTCAAACATATTTATAACTTGGTGAATTTCATTTAACATCTGTGGAGCAGGTTTAATAATAGGTCTTTACCTATGAAATTGCCGTTCTGCAGTACTAGCCATTTCAAATCAAAATAATTTTTGTTTGGATAAGAATTCTAATTTCAAATTAATTTTATTTTAAAAACATGGAATTCTTTTTCCAAAAGTAGTCATTTGTTTATTGATTAGTGTTACATTTCATCGCATTTCAATCTTTTTCGTCATCGTGGATACGTTAAAAATTCCAGTAATTATGAAATATGAGTACCGTCGTGTCAGCAACGCGGCACAAGCGGCACGCAACATCAACGACGTTTACGGAGCTAACACTACAAACCAACGCACCACAATTGGCAGCAGCTTTCGACGTTAGCGTCGAAACAATATTGGTCCATTTGCGTCAAATTGGCATGGTAAAAAAGCTCGACAAATGGGTGCCCCACGAGCAAGTAAAATATTTTTGTATGTTACTTGTGTTGTAACTTTAGAAAATCAATCATGAAGAATAAATAAATAAAAACACACTTTCTAGTTACTTATTTTTTTATTAATGATAAGTAATCCTTATACAAATACTTATTTATAATAGCTGGCTCGAACTGGTGAATATAAAAATTTGTTAGGCGAGTCAACATTTCATTAATATATGCATCATCCTTGCTCACAAATATTACTTTCATATCTTTAAATGTAAAAATAACTAAATTGCAGTAACTCCTACCTGTGCAATATAACTGCCCCCGGATTTGAGCATAATATGGATGCCTTTTATTTTAAAATGCAAAACTCCTTTTTTTTTAAATAGGGTACACTGATCAGGCTGTACCGCGATGAATATGGGCACTTGACTTCTCTTACTGTCTCCTCTCCTATAAGCCCATCCAGAGAAGCTGCTAGAAATGGACATTGCTGCGATAAAAATAAACCACAATGTTGCACACTTAAACCATACTTGTCTTGATATCTATTAAAAGCAACTGGTTCATGAATGTTTCCATGAGAAATGGCTCTTGTCTTAACTTGGTGTGGAGACATAATTGTTTGCAGTTTGCTGCAAAAAATTATGTCTCCACGACTTTAGTCTTATCCCCTACAGCAGGTCTCTGGTTCTAGAAAGTTCTGATGTCTTCCACTCACTTCTATGACACTGTTGTGAAATAAAATAGTGCGTATCTCCTTAAAACGTGTTTGTGCATGTTTAAGTTTAAGACATCTTTGTAACAGTATTTTGATTTGAATCGTTGCTTTTGTGTGTGATTTGTGTGTGATAGTGAATGCAGAAAATTCAAAGATCAGTGGAACATTCAGTATTTCGTAATGGAGTCCAGTAACAAGGCGCTATGTTTGATTTGCAATGAAAGCATAGCCGTTCTCAAGGAATATAACATTAAACGTCATTATAAAATTAAACATTTTCAAAATTACTCAAAATATACAGGAAGTTTGCGGACAGAAAAATTCGAAGCTATTAAGTGCAGATTGAAATCGCAGCAATCTTCATTTACAAAACTCAAAACTGAACAAGAGGCTGCAACTCGTGCCAACTTTCGTGTGGCTCTTGAAATTGCAAAACGTGGAAAACCATTCACCGATGGAGAAATGATCAAAGAATGCATAATTGCAGTAGCCGAAGAAATGTGCCCTGAAAAGGTACATTTATTAAAAACTGTATGTCAGCAAACACTGTGGCTCGAAGGGTAGAAAACATCGCTGAAAATATATCCTCTCAACTGTTCGACAAAAATGGACATGTTGAGTGGTTTTCTTTGGCCTTGGATGAGTCAACGGATGTGTCAGATACTGCTCAGGTGTTGATTTATATTCGAGGAGTAGATAAAAGCTATGAAGTGCATGAAGAACTTGATATGTATAGTATTCATGGCACAACTACTGGTAACTGGTACAGATATTTTTAAAGGAGTTGAAATGGCCATTAATCAAAAGAACCTTTGATGGAAAAACTTGAAATGTATTACAACTGATGGAGGCAAAAACATGAGTGGGAAAGATAAAGGAGTGGTCGCTCTTGTGTCAAAGGCTGTAGAAAATGACGGTGGTTCAAAACCATTAGTCTTCATTACATTCTTCATTATCTTACATTGTATCATTCATCAACAGTCTTTGTGCGGAAAATGTTTGGATGTGTCTGAAGTTCTGAAACCAGTCATATCAACTGTTAATTTTATCAGATCTTTTGGGCTGAATCACCGAAAATTCCGACAATTTATTAAAGAGATTGTAGAAAATGACTTACCTTATCATACTGCCGTACGTTGGCTTAGTCGTGGGAAAGTCCTTCAGCGCTTTTTTGAACTTCGAGCAGTGATCGAAATTTTTTTGAATGAAAAGCATCGCCCTCTTACTGAATTACAAAACAACGCATGGCTGTGGAAGTTAGCATTATATGTTGATTTGACAAAACATGTGAACGAACTGAATTTGAGATTGCAAGGAGAAAACCAGCATCTTCCTGATTTATACACTAATATCAAATCATTCCGGAACAAATTGATACTGTTTCGATCACAACTACGAAGTAAATGTTTTTCACATTTTAAAACATGTGAAATATTCAGCCACACCAATGAGACTGAGTTTCCTATCGATTTTGCATTCGAAACTTTGAGTGCTTTGAAAATAAATTTTGATACTCGTTTCTCGGACTTTGATGCCATTGCGAATCAAATTAAGATTTTTTAGAATCCTTTTGATACCGACATTGAAACCCTAGCCCCGGAACTTCAAATGGAAATGATTGCTCTACAGTGCAGTGATATAATTAAGAACAAAATATATCAAAACTCATCTTTGTTGGAATTTTATAAGGGTCTTCCACTGACACAATTTGATAATTTGCATAAATTTGCTCGTGGGCTATTTTCTGTTTTTGGTAATACTTATTTGTGTGAAAAGACCTTCTCCAAAATGAAGTACACAAAAAAATGTTTACAGATCTAAATTAACTGATGAGCATCTTAAATCTTTTTAATAATTGGTACAAGTAAAATTAGTCCACAACTACAAACTATCAGTGTCAGTGGAAAATCTCAATTACATAAATCTCATTAGTATTTCATATGTCATTATGCTTGTTATAAGTTATGTTTTTATTTAAAATGTATAAAATGTTAGTTGGATTCATTTCAATAATTTGTTAGTTGTTATATACTGAAGATAAATTTTCTGCATATTATACATGTCTTTACTCATTACAATTCTGTGTTTCTTTATCCAACTTATCACTAAAACAATAACAATAAGCCTACAACAATGTTATGACTAGTTAGCCCATGACCATATCAATTTAGATGTCATATTAATAATTTGACAAATAAACTTAACAAATAAACACTGTTCTTATAAAAATCAAGGTCTTTGAAACATAAAATTCTGACATACAAATCCCGTAGATGTCGCATTAAATCTATACCTATATATATTTACATATATAGCTATGTAGTGCGACTGCATCTTAACCAGGTGGCGCTAGGAGCTACATCAAACCTTCATTTTTGAACCGTCAAACAGGGGAAGTTGTAATCTACTTCAGTATTACTACTTATCATCTATGATCAATGTATTTTGCTGTTTCAAGAATATGTTATTATACTTTTTAGTTTTTAAATCACTAATTAATATAAAAGGCATGATTTGTGCTAATTTACATAAATAAAAGAAATCATGAGTGGTTCAGAGTCAGACGAAGAAAGTGTTATCAAATACGGTACACCATTGGAACCCTACGATGAAGGTACATTAGCCTCTCGAGCGTCTATATTTCAATATATAGGTCTATATATCTAGATAGGTCTATATATCTTTATCAAATGAATATTTTATATTTTGCTGTCCTATTTTTAGTTATTATATTCTTAGGCCTACCTCATAGAATTTCAACTGTTACTTGAGATCTTATGATAGCTTACTTATAATAGTTTACATAAGATACTTACCTCTCCATATTTTGGCCCTAAACTATTGTTTCTGTTTTCAAATAACAATTAACAGATTCCAATACGTAACGTAAATTAGTAACGCATTCGTGAAGTTATATTTTATAATTATTGTAATATTTCAGATGAAATTCCATCAAAGCGTAAATTTCAACAGCCATCTGCCCAGTATGCCGTGGACGCTCACGGTCGGAGACGCTTTCACGGTGCATTCACCGGAGGTTTCTCGGCAGGGTACGGCAACTCTGTTGGGACTCCAGCAGGGTGGACTCCGGCCAGATTCAAAAGCTCAAGGACCGAGAAGGCTAAATTATCGGTAATCTTAGTTTTATCTTTGCCCAAGGGTGGCCCCACGCGATTTTCGTATGCAGGTTATTCTCGCTGGGCTAGTTGCCATACCTGTGGCATATGATGACCTACTCATCAAGTAAGAAAATTGTGAAATTGTTAGCAACTTATTAGGGTATGTTATTATTCAACAAATTTGACTATTCGAATAATTCGAATATTGGTAATAAACTATAAATAAAAGTAATATAATGCATTAATATGACCTGCATATTTTATAATATTAAAATGTAAGCAATTCATTATTAACTCACAAAAAATAAACGTATTTTTAAACAAAAATCTTCTTCTAACATAACTTAAGATACTGGCCTGCAAAACTAACTTAAAAAAACTAAATTGCAATAACTTTTTATTAACACACGTACGGATTTGGTCTGGAGCAGACCACGGATTTAGTCGCCAACTTATGGGTTTCTCCCTCAAATTATGGAAAAAATCTTCTAGATATTTTTAGAGGTTTGTATTTACATGTTTTTAATTAAAATAATAAAGCTATTTGCTAATATAGTCAATCTGTAGAAAATATAAATGGAAGTATATGTTAAACGACTCAACTAGGTATATATTATGTAACCTCATTGTTTTTTTAGACTTGACAATGAATGTCAACTGTCAAGGGAATGAGACTTATATTTAATTTCTTATGAATTATTTGTATAAAATATTATTTAAATTGTGAAATAATAGCATTAAATGTTGTTTCTTTAGTTGTAAAGCAACACATTATCTTTTATTTCCATATTGTTAAATAATCTTATTATAAAACAACATTTTTGCTATAACTTATGAACAATGGAAAAACTGAGATTTGAATTTGTAGTAAAGGCAAGTGATGATCCAAAATCTAATATTATCTGCTTAACTTCGATTACTGATACTGATAAAAGAATATACTTGATTCCGCAAGAACTTCAGCCGGCTAAATTACATGATGCTATTCTTAATACGCAAGTATATGATAATATAAAAAAATATTGATGAAAAGGCATGAGAGGGGACAAGTATGGATTACAATGACACAAGAAATACATGATACCTATATAGATGATGATGGAAACATTCAATTTAACGGATATTTTTTTGGAGGAAATAACTTCAAAAATTGAAAGAGCACCACAGCATATAGGAATTTCGGAAGAGTATTTGACAGAATTATTACATAAATGCATGGAATCAAATAAACCACAAATTTCGAGAAATACAGTAGTCAAATTTATATTGGAAAAGTTTAACAAGAGGACATCTAATGCATCTCAATGGATGAATAGATTTGAAGAGGAATGTTCACTATTATCAATTGTTGAAGATGCAAAGAAAATTGAGAATATAAGAGCATTTTTAGAGGACCTAGACTGGTATACCTCCATGATGATTAAATATACAATTAATTCGGAATGGAAAACATGGAAGGAATGTTTCTGTGAAACTTATGCTGACAAAGGTTGGTCACCAGTCAAGTATGCAATTTTATTTCAATACAGACAAGGTTATTTATTAGACTATGCCTTGAAAAAGGAGAGACTTTTATTGGAAGTGAACAAAAACATTGATGTTTGTACATTGATTGATTTAATTGCAACGGGACTACATACGTTTGTGATAAATAAAATCGACAGAAATATTTTAAGAACAACAGAAGATTTATTTAACCAAATAAGAGGTCTAGAATATTAAGTTACCAGAAAGAATTTTGAAAACAACTTTAGAAGGTATGCTGACAAAGAATCAGAAAAACAAAATAAAAATACAAGAAACCCACGAGGAGTAGGAGAAAACAGATACCCCCATAAGAAATGTTAACAATTCAGAGTTAGAAGTTGAATTAAATGAAATTGATCCAAAACACTTGATATCCCGCCATTAATCAAAATTGAAGTTGAATTAAATCACTCCCCAAAAATAAAAGGGATCTATGATTCGGGCTCGAATGTGTCCTTAATAAATTCCAAAATTTTATCATTAAAAGGTAATCAAAATAATAAGAACGGTATAAATGCGAATCTCAAGACGATTAATGGCTTTAAAAAAAGTGTTGGTATGATAACACTCAAAATAAGGATTTTCGATATAGAGAGAAATGTCAATGTATTTGTCGTAGACGAAGAAAACTTCGATTACGATTTTTTGATTGGATTAGACATAATAAAAAAAAATAATCTTGTTCAAGATGAAATCACTTAGAAATAAAACAAAGTATTCCGTTTATGGAGAATAAGACATATTATAAAACAAAGACATTTTATAGAACATAAAACTTTGACAAAGCAAACAAGGAATATGTAATTAATTTTAACGAACATCTTGAGGAAAAAGACTTTACTATTATGGTGAATCACCTTAATGTGTATCAACGGAATGAGATTGATAACCTTATATCAAAATATAAATCACTTTTCGCAACAGGCAAGTACGATGTTGGTAGAGTAAAAGATTACAAAGCTCATATTGATTTATTGGTCGATAAGTACTGTGCTAAAAGACCATATAGATGTTGTATAGAAGATAAAAAAGAGATAGAAATGCAGGTGGCTAAATTATTGGAAGAAAATTTGATTGAAGAATCGTATAGTCCTTTTGCAGCACCTGTTACTCTGGGATATAAAAAAGAAGACGGCCGGAAATCCAGATTATGCATTGATTTCCGAGATTTAAATAAAATTGTAATACCACTGTCACAACCGTTTCTTTTAATAGAAGACTTGGTGGTGAAAACTCGAAATTGTAAATACTTTACAACACTTGATGTTAATTCGGCATTTTGGTCAATCCCGCTCAAAATTGAAGACGGACATAAAACAGCCTTTGTAACTCAAGATGGACATTTTCAATGGACCTGCCTACCCTTTGGATTAAAAACTTCACCAGCAATTTTTCAAAGAGTATTAAGCAATATAATAAGGAAGCACAAACTATCGAACTTTACTGTAAATTATATTGATGACATTTTGATTTTTTCTAAGACGTTTCAAGAACATATTACACATTTATCATTACTACTGGAAGCAATATCAAAAGAAGGATTCAGATTAAAATTTTCAAAATGTAACTTTGCACAAGATTTAGTACCTTGGTCATATAATTAAGAACAACACGATTGCTCCTTTAAAAGACAATTTAATTGCAATAAAAGATTTTCCAGTACCAAAGACGCAAAAGAACGTACGTCAATTTTTAGGAAAAATCAATTTTCATGGTAAATACATACCAAATATATCAATTATTTTAGACCCTTTACATAATTTATTGAGAAAAGGGCAACAATTTGTTTGGTCAAAAAAGTGTGAAGAATATTTTCAGTTGATTAGAAACATAATGTGCCAGAAGTCTATATTAACTATTTTTGATCCTGATTTACCAATACATATTTATACTGACGCCAGCATACTGGGTATTGGCGCTGTCATGAAACAGCCACAGTTTAATGGCGAGGAAAAGCCGTGTGCATATTTTTCAAGAAAACTGAATGATACTCAGAAAAAGAAAAAAGCTATTTACTTAGAATGTTTAGCTATAAAGGAGGCTGTTAAGTTTTTTTTTTTAACCAAGGCAACATTGGTTATTAGGGAAAAAGTTTATAGTTTTTACAGATCATAAGCCTTTAGAAAAAATGAATATTAAATCTCGACCAGATGAAGAACTATGAGATCTTACATATTATCTCAATACAATTTTGAAGTTATTTATTCGCCGGGTAAATATAACTTGGAAGCTGATAGTCTTAGTAGAAATCCAGTATTGGAACCAGATTGTAATCATGATGATAATTTAAAAATTGTAAATTTTGTTAAAATAGAAGATATTCAATGTGATCAGCAAATAAATGAATACATAAGACAAAATAAAAATAAATTAAAATTTGAAAATTTAATATACTATAAAGTCAAAGAAAAAATAAAAAAATTATACTAACGGAAGAATTTAGTAAAAAGCTAATAAAATATATTCATTACCTCTACTGTCACATAGCAGCAGAACAGATAAGGAATAAAATAAGCTCATTTTATACTGCAAATAACTTGATGAGAAATATAAAGAATATGTGTGACACATGTGAAGTGTGCATAAGAAATAAGTCAAGAGGTAAATATAATTATGGGTTATTGTCTCAGTTGGGACCAGCTTCATGTCCTTATGAAATAATGTCAATAGACACTATTTCACTTATTTTAATATTTAGGTAATTAACTTTTTTTTTAACATTCAGCTTTTTGGATTCTGTAATACTCAAGAAACCTTTATAGTTTCGCTCGCTTAGGGGTGGCTGTCATGTGAAGTGGGGATGAAAAATATTTTTTTCATTCAAAACATATTTTTGTTGAATATGTTTTTTAAATAAAGGCAAGATTTCATACATAACTTTTACGAAAGTCAACCATCTTCAAATAATCGGCCTTTAAAGTTACGGAACCCTCCTTATACATGTCCTGAGTCCTTGATCTTGGTTAGGTTATTTTTACATTGCGCGTTCGCTGTTGTCTGTAGGACGTATAATATGTTTAATGTATACACACCTTATTTTTTTTATTTTATTTAAATATATTTATATTCTTTCACAAACAATGTAGTAAAATCAGTTTTCAGATATCATTGACGGCATTGTTTATTAATAATAATAACAATGTATTACATAACGTAAATTTTCCGCTTTATGCAAGACATATTATTAAAAAGGAAATAAAAATATTCGAATTATTCAAATACAGAATCCACTCATGTTCGAATAATAAAATTGGCGAATATTCGAATAAAACGAATATTCGAATAATATCAACAATAACATTAATAAGTTTATCAATTCAGAAATAAAACATTTTTATTTTACCTACTGCAGAGTAATTTTCTAAAAAGTGATTTAAATAAACACTTGAAACTTAAAATAGGTTACATAGATTTAATGAAACAATATTTATTTAAAACTAGCTTTTCGCCTCGCCCGCGTGGGACAGTATTCGTGGCCAAAAACTACTTTAGCAAATATGCCTGCTTACTATATTAGTAACAGCACAGAGTAAAAATATATACTTTGTAGTAAATTTTCACACATAGTTTTTAATTTTAAGATATCACCTAGATATAATCTCCCAGATAAGGATAATTAAATTGTATCCGTCTAAATAGCTTCTGAAAATACCACATTATTCATATCATCATAATTATATCATTTTTTAAACTTATAATGGGTATAGTAACCTATCCTTAAAAGATATACATATCTATGTCATCACGGACTTTTTTGTAGACCTATAAAAGAGAAACAATCCATTATAAACATACATTGTTTGATTATTTATCTGCAACGGGTAAGGTTAGGCAGCGCTATCGATAAAAGTTCCCAGACAATTTGATTTTTTCCGACACTTCAACAATTATCGTCATAAATCAAACAATTTCCACCAAAAACATTAACAAATCATTATCGACCTAAACCTTCCTAAAGAACCACTCTGTCGGTAAATGTAAACGGCATGAACATCCTTTCAGTAGTTTTTGAGATTATCGCGAACATACAGACAGACAGACTCGGCGGGTCACTTAAGTATCCTACGTCCACTTCCTGATTCTAAGCTACCTCCCCACCAATTTTCAGCCAAATCGGTTCAGCCATTCTTGAGTTAAGTATAAATAGAACTAACACGACTTTCTTTTATATATATAGATAATCATTGTTACATATTTTGGTCTCAATATTTCAGGACCAAAGACCAGAGGATTACATGGATGATGAGGACCGCGGAGAATTTGGGATTGCGCCCCAAAGACTGCAGACACACACCGAGTTCTCCGGGCACAAGAGACAGAGGCAGAGATATCACGATGGACCTATACCTGGTAAATGAAATATTCCTAAGAAACACAATGGAAGTCGTGTTATATCAGTAGCTGTTGTAGTAAATATTAGGACTGTGGGTGTAGTGAATGCCCCAAAGGGAGATCTCCGATTGAGCGAGGTGGCATGCTCAGTCAGGCCAAAACCCATTTGTAAGCGTTTCAGATGTTGTATTTATAGATCCGACCTGTGAAAACTTTGATAGCGCGATTCAGGATTGTGGCGATAATTGATCCGCCACATGACCGTACTTAAATCATATTTGAATATTTTATATTTATACCTTTCACCTTTAACATTTATAATAAGTAAACTTTACATTATCAAAGTGTCGAGTGTCATGACATTGACATTTGACTCGACATTTGTGTGTTCGATTTCCAGCTCTATTGTATTAACGCAGAGTTATATTTTAAGCGATCTGAATTTTCTCTGGCCTTCCGGATTCCGGATCATATAGTCCCAGCCTTTTACCTTTAAAAAAAGTGTGAAAATTTGAAATATGGCACACGTATTTCTCATTCAAAAGCATCCATTAAGCATAGATTTTTCAAAATTCAACCCCCAAGGTAGTGAAATAGGGGATAAAAGTTTGTATACATTTTTTTATTCTTTGGACATATTCGCATGAAATTTCGTATGAATTGAGTACGGAAAAATAATGAGTTACGTATTTTAGTGTTTATCAATATTCAACCCCTAAGAAAGTAAATTCCCTACGATAAAAAGTAGCCTGTGTTAATCCAGAGTCTAAACTACTACCATACCAAATTTCATCAAAATCCGTTCAGTAGATTCTGAGATTAGCTCGTACAAACGTGGAGCCTGAATCAAGCAAATATCACGGGGACCGTACATTTTTCCGCAATAAAAAGTAGCCTATGTGTTAATCAAAAGTCTAAACTACTACCATACCAAATTTTATCAAAATCCGATTAGTAGATTCTGACATTAGCGCGTACAAACGTGGCGCCTGAATCGCGCTATCGCGGTTTTTTCGCGAGCTGAGTATATATACCACTTCGTCGAGCGCATGTCTATCACAGCCGTGACGGGTCGACCAGTTACAAATTATATGTACTATATATATAGCCTCCTTTCAGAAAATCTTTGTTTAACTGGATATTTTTTTTTATTAAAGGTTTTGTTTCCTGTGTGCCCCTGGCAAAGGCCTTCGCCAATCCTCTCTATTTCTCTTTATCTCTTGCGAGCCTTGTTCAGGTTTTACGACCAGCTTCACCAGGTCATTCTCCCATCTTTTTACTGGTTTCCCTCTCCTTCTCTTTCCGTCTCTAGGGTACCATATAGTTACAGCCTGCCTCCATTTTTTCTTTCCCTCTCATAGTGTGGCCAGCCCATTTCCACTTCAGAATTCTCAGTTTAGTGGCCACATCTTGGGGCTTTGTAGCAACAAAGTCATATGAACTAATGACCATTCCAGGTGAGTCGGTGCTGGAGCAGCTGGTGCGCGCGGTGCACGAGACGTCCGCGGTGAAGTTACTACGGCGCATGGGCTGGCGGCCGGGGACAGGCGTCGGCGACCCCACCGGAATAAAACAACGCAAGCGGCAGGAGAGACAACAGCGGGTTTATGGATGTTATATGCCACCTGAGATAAGACAGGTTTGTAAAGGCCACTAGGAATATCAATTGTGTCAAAATTGTTAACGATCAACTCACCTATAGAAGACAATGCATAGTGCATATCAATAGTTAACGATCAATAGCTTGCATTTGACGGTGACGTTACCTGGAGACCAGAGTAGTGATAACGTTGAAATACATGTTACTGCAGGCTTAGCATGACCACCATAGAAATTCGCTTTGTCTACACAAGAATGGACACATAATAGACAATATGGACAAAATGACAGATTTCCTTCATCATTCTGTCATTTTGTATACTCTTCCGTCGAAAGAAACATTTCTATGGTGGTTATGCTAAGCGTGCTGGTTGCCCAGAATTCGAATCCCGCCAAGGAGTAACTTTTCTACATTTTAATTTAAGGATCACAATTTCTTGGTATACTTAGTCTAGTTGCCTTTGTCTCGGTTGCGCGCGCGTGTTTGCGTCATATAATCTAAAGTGCTACTGAATAGATAAACTACTGACAAAAGTATACAAAAGATTTATTGTTTACTCAACCCCAGGAGCAACCGGAGTCAGCGTCGGACAGCTCGGACTCGGAGTTCGAGTACGACGCACTATTTACGTCGGAGGACAACGCGCCGTACGCGGCGGCGCGCAAGTGTGACCGCTTCGGCTTGGGCTACAGCGGCCTGAGCCGACACTCTGTGCTGGGCAGCATGAGCGCCGAGTACGACGGAGCAGGAGCCGGGAGCCATCTGCTGATGATGGATAAAGGCAAAAGGGTACATCTTATCATTGTTATCTTCACATAAAATTAAAGGGAAAAGTGTACGAAATGTCGATTTTACAGCAGTTTATTCCAGACGTCCGACAAAATATTACTTAACTGATATTTTAATTTATTTTATTTGGATGGCTGACAGCTAACAATACTGCAATGTGCTTTTAAACAAATAACAAAAAGCCTCCCCAGGTAATGATTGTGCTCGGATGCAGGTGTCGATACGCGGCCAGGCGTTCGGCGTGGGCGCGTTCGAGGCGGACGACGACGACATCTACGCGGCCGCCGACATGGCGCATTACGACTTCGCTATCGGCGGCCCGCCCACCGCCGCGGTGAAGAAGCGGGCGACAAATACTGCGAAGGTTTGTTTTGGACCCCCGAGGGGGTGTTATGAGTTTGACGCGCCTGTGTGTCTGTCCGTGGCAGACTTTTAGCTAGTTTTTTTTTTTGTTTGAAATCTGACAAGATCGAGATTGTTCTTATATATAATTCGTCATCATCAGCTTGCTCACTGCTTGAATTTCAAATTTCGGGTGTTACTTCATTTTTTTTAAATTTTGTTCTTGTAACGAAATTAACCAATTTTATATTCGTTATTCAAAGTACCTAAAGTATTATTTATCTATTTAATTTGTTAATTTTTAAATAACCCCCGATGCAAACTGAAGGGTGTTATAAGTGGTGTTGCCCAAAATCGGTCTTGGTCTTGTTCTGAGACCAAGACTGACTGTGCAAGGTTTGAGCAAGAACAAGACTAAGCCTGCGAGGCTCTTGCGTCTTGCCGTTAGGACTAAGTGTCGTTTCAGGGAGTATAGGAGTTCGGAGTATACGTTTAGGGACACTATATTCTATGAGACGCAAATTTTTTTTTTTTTTTAATTGGACTTATGAGTATTACGAACAATACCATAAACATACATAGCGAATGAAAATATACTTTAAAGGAAAAAAGAGTGTATCCCTAGTTTTGATCATCGGCACTTTATTAGTGCGCGGCGCCTTGGACAAGGACAAGCGACACGCATTTTTCTAGTCACATCTTTCTACACAAATAATGTTCTTTAATATACATTCAAGTATTAACCATGTTTTAGCGCATGTAAGCTTATTAAATGTAAACGTTTATTAAATCTGCGTTCCAGTAGCACATTCACAACAAATTTTTCATTATTTTCATTCACATTCTGTTTCTTTCGCACCACTATGAGCATTCGCAACTGTTTTCACCCTTGTTCCACACGCAACTGTCATCTGTCAAAAACTGCTAAAAACGCTAAGAGTGATCACGCTATTTTGCATATTTTTACCCAGCTCCTTACTTGGGTTAAAATTATCAATTTTTGACGTTCACAAGGATTTGACAGATTTCATTGATTTGATGTTTTATTTTTAGGTTATCATAGAGTACATTTATTTTAGGTTTTGGAACGAAGTTCCTTATGGCGCGTTGCGAACTGTATTGAGGCTAGACGGATTATAGGCACGACACTTTTTGCCACTCGAAATAACGACTATTAAGAATGATACAAAAAACGACCTTATCACCTTGACAATAATGTAGAATTTTGCAATGACACATTGTGACTGTTATGACTGTTACATATTGTGACTAGCTAGCCGAGCCTTAAGTGTGCGAGCGGTGGGACGGAAGAGCGCTTGAAGTTATTACTCAGTACGGAGCCGGACTTCGCGGCGGCAACACTGCGAGCAGCAAGCAACCCGCCCCTCACCGCTGTCCCTACCTAAGGCGCGGCCAACTAGTTCCGCGCGCACTATATATACTTAGTTCAACTATTTGTTTTATATAATATAATATATTATATCTATACAGATAAACAAAATTGAAGTGTCTGTTTGTAATTACAAATTAACAGCTTTTATTTTCACTTAATGCATTTAAAAGTATGATCGGTACTTACTTACAATAAAATATAAATTGTCAACATTTTTCTGTCCATCTGTCAGTCTGTGTGTTTTTTCCGGCAAATCTCTGTATATATATATTTATATATTTCTTCCAAAATATGCTTCAATTCTTCATTATCAACTATATATTTATATTATATATATATATATATATATATATATATATATAATATTATGACTTCGTTCCACCCGTCCCTTGACACCTCTCAAGTTTTTTAGTTTGTTGTTGTTAATGTTAATTTAAAATATAAATATAATACAATAAATCTACATTCTTAATGTCGTACGCGAATCGACGTTTTTCATACATCGTCTGTCATTTTAATAGAAAAACGAAGATTGCCGATACGAACGACTTCATAATGTATTAAGTTAATTGTAATGTACATAAATATAGTAGGTACACCTACGTTTTAATGTCCCTCAGCAATCATAATTTTTCTATCGAAGTGACAGACAGTGAATGAAAGACGAGTCCCGAAAGACATTAAGAACATTTATTTAATCGAGGTAAAATGCATTTGATTCTGAGTTTAACTATAGTCCACGTCCGTTCAGTTGACTGACATGGACTAAGAAATGTCAAAATTTTACACCAGCTGTCAGTTGTTCCACTGGTCACAAAAAATGCTAAAAACGAAATTTTCGAAAGGAGAATGCCCAAAAGTGGTACCAAAAAGTCTCATGCATCAAGATGAAAGTTTTATAGTAATTATTTTTCGAATTTATTTTATTATAGACTAAAACAGTTATTGCAATCGTTATTCCAATATTAATAAATATTACTTGCTTTAATAACAATTTCCGAATGATAATATTATTTATTGATATTATGTATTAGCTTTTCTATATTATGTATGTTAAATAACAGTAAAATTAAGCTAATCCATTACACCTAATCGATTCAGTGCTGCTATTAGACATAAAATCGTTTTTTTTTCATAGACTTCGATTTATCGACCGCATCCCTAAATCAGAACCGTCGCATGTTTTCTGACATCTGACATTGCGACATTTGCGAATACGTCCGCGGTCCGTCTGTGTTTTATTTTTCAGATTAATTTCACATAATATAAATAAGCAGGACTTGTTTACATTTTGTGAACTTTTTCTGCGCATATATTTGATTGTGCAAAAATGGCGAGTCGTTGTGTCACCCGGTAAAAAAGATGTATCAATTGTTCATTTTTGATACCCAGAAATCAAAATACACATACTTTAGAACAAGTGTCTAGTCCAATGATTAACTTATTACAATCGTGGATAACTCCTACTCAGGTAAGCAGACCTTATTTTATTTTCTGAATAAGTAAAGTATATTCAAGTCTTAAGAAGGAACCTTCTATGTATTTCCTGACAAGACTATTTCTCAAAAAAGTGTCCCGTCAGGAAATTGTCAAGAAATCAGTTCGTCAAGAAACGTCAGGAAATTATCGATACTAAGGATGGCATTATGCCAAAAAGTTAAGGGATCAAGTAACGTAAAATGAAACACTTGTTAGTCTTATAGTAATTAATTAATGTATTTTTTTATATTTAAGTTTTAAAAAATATAAGGAGGCAGGGTAACAAATTTAAATTTCTTTTACATTTATGTCAGCCGGAAAAATGTAGCAGTTTCCTTCTATTTTTGGTTGGCTAAGAAATTCGACAATATCTCTATTTTCGATTATTGAAATATCATTTTTTATAGCAACATAATTGTTTTTCATCTTTTTGGACGACTTAAACCCTTGCACTACAATTTTGCCGTGTGATATATCCTCAATTCTGCAAACAAAACGATATTCTTTATTTTTCTTACTGGAAAATCTAGCAAGTACAAATTTTCCGGACTTCATGCTTGTGTTATAATATGGCTCATCTGATGTTGTTTTAATTTTATCATTCAATCCACTTCTTAACGATCCAGATAGGTAATGTATTGGTTCAGGTATCTCGCTTTCATTTTCAGGTATGCTTTCTTTGCCTACAATAATCTTGATTTCAATACTTTTTACGTTTTCAGATCCAGCTGGTGTATTGCTTTTGTCTTGTTTGATGATATCGCCAGTTGCTCTTTTTTCTTCTTTATCAGTCTTCATTTCAAGTCTTTGTTCCTCATCAAATCCAGGTATTTCGTTTACATTATGTTTCATAACGTCGTCAAGTAGTTCGCTTTCTTCATTATCAATCTCCATTATAAGTCTTTGTTTCTTTTCAGATCCAGGTGTTTCCATTACTATTCCAGCACGTTGTTTTCTGTCTTCTTTATCAATCTCCATTTCAAGTCTTTCTTCCTTTTCAGATCCAGGTGTTCCGCTTTTGTTATATTTTATTATGTTGTAAGGTAGTTCTCTTTCTTGTTTTTCAGTCTTCATTTTAAATCTTTGTTCCTTTTCAGATCTAGGTATTTCGCTTACATTGTGTTTCATTATGTCGTCAGGTAATCTTCCTTCTTCTTTATCAGTCTTCAGTCCAAGTCTTATTCCCTTTTTAATTGTTTCAGTCTGTTCTTGTATTGACTTTGGTAAAGTTTTCAATTCTTGTTCTGGTATAGTAGTCTGCCGATCTGGTGATGTCATTTTTAACTTTAATGTACCTGTTTTTTCGTCTAAGATTACGTTTACAACTAACATTCTCTTTGGTGTGACTAGTATTTGGTTTAGGTTTTTGCTCTATGTTTTCTTTATAGCTGCTATCTTCAAGTTGGCTATTCCATGGTGAAATATTTTTCTCATAATTCGTTACAGTGTGATCTGGTTCTGAATCTTCCGAAAATGTGCTTTCGTTTTTACCTGCAGCCTCGTCGAGGTCTGATCTCGCATATATCACATATGTCATATATCAATATCACTTTCAGAGGATTCTGATTGGGTACGATTGGACTTTTTTTGTTTTCTCTTTGTGCTTATTCCCTTATTTTCTTCAAGTCTTCTTTTTTGAGTAACAGTACATTTATTATCAATTAAATGGTGTAATTTTACCTGATGGCACTTACAGAGTCCTTTCATCATTTCAGGACCGCAAAAGCGCGAAACGCATCTGTAATATACCGCAGCGTACTCATTTTTTGTAATTATTTGATGAACGTTTATTGTGCCTGTTACCGCTACAAGACTCAATGGTATCGACTCTTGTATAGTACGAACTGCTTCCTCCGTGATGTAAAAAAGCTTAACTTTTGATTTCTGTGCTTGTAGGATCTTGTAGGCTGCTTCTGAATCTGGTATGTCATTGCCATAGGCTATCAACTGGTCTAGTTTTCTTTTGATCGACCCGCCAACTCCATCCGCAGGCCCATTGCCATGAGAGGCTTCGAAAAAATTCCATGTTGCATATTCAAAAACATTTTCAGAAATCATTTTAGACAATAAAAAGAAATTCTTCTTTTGTCTATATTGGGTTGTGGGCCCATCCGAGAAAAAATGAATAACTCTTAACATGGGGCAAATACTCTTGGCGTAATCAATGACGGGATTCAAATGGGCCCATATAGCACCGGGATCGTGGGCAGTTGATGGAGAAATAGTGCAGAATGATATTGGTTGAGTGTCTTTGGTATATATAACTCCCGTATGTAAGCTGAATTGATTTTGACTAGAGCCAAAGTGTGCTGATTGAACTTGCTCCGACAATTTACACGTATAATTTTCGGAAAGTCACATATTATCGCTATTTCATCATGTCGTAAATTCTCAGTGCATTTTTTGAATTCTTCGTACTGGTGTAGTATATTGTAGTAATGTTTTTTGTATAAGTTTAGCTCCTGTTGAAACTCTGAGACAAGCTCTTTAATATTGCCAGTAACTAATTCCTTAGTAACTTTCTTGGTGGTAATTTCTTTAGGTCCTTCTTTAGTGGCTTTGGAGTATGAATGTTTTTTTAGTACCCATTTTAACCATTGCACCTGCTTATCTTCATCAATAATTTTTATATATTTTACTTTGTTTTTGCATGTGATGCACGTGGAATACATGCAATCTTTAGAACTACTATCACACGCAATTTGTTTAACAAGCTCGGAAAGGTGTTCGGTTTCTATTAAACGAAGTGATTTCAATTTGTTGGCTTTAAAAGACAGATTTGAATGTCTGGTACAGGCACATGTGTTTCTGTCATTGACGTTTGGTCTTTATACATAAAAGGGTTTCAGTCTTGTAAAAGTTGCATATGAAAGTTTCCCTCCTTCTTGTTTGTACTTCATATGCAATTTTAGCATGGAATCAATAAGGTAGCGTTTTTGTTTTTTATTTTTGTGTTTTGTCTTGGTCTCCTGCTTTCCAGCTGTTGCTCTGCTGACGTCATCTCGACAAAAGAAGGATTCAATTTCTGCGGTATGAAGAGTCTGAATTCGCGATCTGTTGTTAATTGGTTATCTTTTTCTGATTCGATTGATACCCAGTTTGGCTGACATTTTGTTTTTCATTTTATATCGACGAATTATATCATTGTCAACAACTCTCTTTAAGGCTTCTTTGGTTTTATATGAATCTGCATTTGAATAAACTGTTTCTAGTGAATGACTCAGTAGGTTTAATTCAAAAAGCTTTTTCTTTATTTTTTCTTTATCTTCAACTGAAGTAGAAGGCAGAGCTTCATCAACGAATAACTAGCTTTGGTTCGCAGCGTCGTGTTATTAATAAGTTGTAATCTCTGTTTGCTTGTCCTTGTTCGTTATTTATTAGTGATCGTATATCATCGTAAGCTTCAATTTGGCTTTGTAAGTTATTCACTTTGAACTTGTATCGATTTACTTTCTTTTTTAGAGTTTGAATTTCTTTATTTAGTAGTGAAACCTTTTTTTCCAAAACTGAATTCTTCCTACGTAATACGATGTTATATTTTAGTGTCTCTTCTTGTTTCGTGTCATGTTGTTTAGATAAGTCTGCTTGTTTCATTTTCGCAGCATTTTTCTTCTTTTTTCTCTTTCCTTCATCAGTTAATTCTTTGGCCTTTTTTTGTCTATCTTTTACCTTCTGCAAATGTTGTTTTCTTATATTTTCGTATTTTTCTGGGTTCTCTCGTTTCAATTTCTCAATATATTTTTTCTGCCGTTCTGCAGCTGTCATTGGCATCTACAACAAATTACAACAGTATGCTTTAAAAAATTGTATTTATAAAAAATATTTCATTTTCATTTGTATGATAAGGACTTTATATTGTATATTATATATTTACGATATTTCACAAAACGAGCCCAAATATAAAACTTCGTTTAATTCAATTTAGCCGTTTAGACTCTAGAGCTGATAAATAGGTAAGTATCTAGCTCGATTTTCTTTTTTCAATTCAAGTTTTTCAAGTCACACGGCAGATTTGTATGGAAATGCGAACCAAAAAAAAACTATATTTTTAATCCATGCTGGTGATCAAAAAACCGATTCACAAATTTTGGGATTATTCATTACGTTTTATAAAGACATACACGGTAACTAGGTAGGTACACATTTTACACACAATTTTACAACGTAATCTTTATTTTACTACCCACTACCTACAGTACTTACCTACTTACTGCATGAAACATCCAAAATTTCTTGACGTCAAGAAAAAAGTCACGAAATTTTGTCAGGAAAATCAGACACGCTTCGTATTTTCGTAACTACATCGAAAGTATCTATTAGATTCAACAACAAAAGGTTTTTTACTATTTATCACCTTTACCAGAAAGTTTAGTACATATATGATCATAATATAACTTACTTTTTGAGCCGAAACACGTCAGGAAATATTTTTTCTAGCACTTTCACTTCGATCGCTCCGGGTGTTTTGCTAAACTGAGGGCCAATACAAAATGGCGGCAATATTGTCTCATTGTCTATGGAATGAATGGGGTTGCCATATTTGCAAAGTACAAATTCCTACCTTGAGAAACGGTTCCGGTGATGGAAATTACGTCAAGAAATGTGTCACGAAAATTATTGAAAAATGGAGGGACATTTAATGTTTTCGACTTTTAAATAACAGAAAGGGTATAAAAAAGCTCAATTGTTATTTTAAATAGTGACAAATATTATATAACTTTAGATAAGATCAAATCCCTTTATAAGAATTTGAAAATATAGGTTTCACGAAGACATTATATACCATGGGGTAGGGTAGGGACATATATCGTTTTTATATGGGCGGATATTTTACTGCTCAAAACAAATTATTTTTTTTAATTTGTTTTAATACATATATGAGTTCAAACGTCTTTAAAGAAACAGGATTGACCCGCACAACAATTTGCGTAATACGACTTCCGATAAGAAGCTTTATTTAATTCATAATAACGTTTTTCATGAGTGGACAACAACATTTTCTGAAAGTGGACAACTTTTTAAGAAATAGTCACAAATGTTTTTCTAAGAATTATAGAGAAATCTCTATCATTCCAAAAAAAATATTTTAAACTAGCACCTGAAAATATAACAACACAAAAAAACATTAAAGGCAAAGACTTATTCTTTGATTTCACAATTATTGTTCTAACAGTCAAACCATTTAGAGTATAGATGTTACTTCTATGAATATATTACAAACACTATTTAATTCATTGTTTTATTACAGCTGACTTCAGATTTTGTGCTCTGTACAGAGTGTTTGACACTGCTTCAAGATAGAGCAAACACAACCAGTGAAGGAAGTTTGTCGTTGCCTGCTTTTGGTCATAGAATAGTATGTTTTTCTTGTGGCTAGTCTATTCTACGTACTACAAGAACATATCCTGTAAGACAAGATCGACATAGGAGAAACATTATAATTAGACTAGTTCCGCTGCACTTGGTAATTATTTTTGTTTATATTAAATTATATCTTATTGATATTTTTTATTTTTAGTCTCCAATATTTGATACTGCTGGTAGTGCTTTTATTATTGTGTCCTAATAAACATGGTTTCACAAATAATTTCATAAAATATTTTTATTTGTTGTCACTATTATTTGTAAGATTTAACATACAATGAATATATTATATTACATAACACTTTTTAGATCTCAAGATTGGAAAGAGTTTGTGCTGATTGCTGGAGGTCAGCTACAAGAGAAGTGCGACGTCATGATGAGCAAGACTCCAATTGCCCTGGTCTGTCAAGAGGTATTTTGACAGATGCTGGATCAAGTGCAGATCTCAATATACCTCAGCCGCCTCCTCTTCCACAATTAAACTATCATACTCCTCAATTACGACAAACCCAAAAATTATGTCTTCTGTGTACTAACGTGCTGCAAGTACATCTAATCACTGTATATTTGTTAATTGTTTTGAAATGGAACGTTTACTGGTACCTTTATGTATAAAGTATAATTATTGTTATGACAATGTTTGTATACAATAAAAATACATTCTGTTTGTTTTATTTTTGACTCCAGTCAACAGTATGAGCATAAGTGTCCATTGTTTTCACATATTGTGACTAAAATGTTACTTACATTTTTGCTTAAATTGCTTAAGAGAAAGTATTCAATAATAATAAATACCCCTAGATAGTAGATACTATAGCGGCGTCTTTCAGTCACGGCACAGTATGCGGGACTGAATTCGGTGATTATACCATGAACAGGTAACGGGTATTAGGTTAATATATAAATGATCATATAATAAGATTATTTAACAATATGGAAATAAAAGATATTGTGTTGCTTTACAACTAAAGAAACAACATTTAATGCTAATATTTCACAATTTAAATAATATTTTATACAAATAATTCATAAGAAATTAAATATAAGTCTGATTCCCTTGACAGTTGACATTCATTGTCAAGTCTAAAAAACAATGAGGTTACAGCTCCCCCTTCATGGCAGACTCCGACCGCTGCAGCTGTAGGAGCTGGAACCATCTTCGTAATGTGATAGAAATTTGATTCACACTTCTTGTGACCAGTGTCTACTCTGTATATAGAGTCAGATATATTTTCCAAAACCTCAAAAGGCCCAATCTTTAATTCATCTAACTTTCTTCTATTAAGTTTAATTCCATTTTCAATATATACGAAATCACTAACTTTCAAATCTAGATCTCTCCTCTTTCTATCAAATTTTTGCTTTTTGTATAAATGTGACTTCGTAGAATTTTCAAATGCCAATTTTCTGTCCCTTTTTAAATCTTCAACTGTAGAATTTTCTTTTAATTCAGCTGGTAGAAGGTTGTAATTTTTGCCTTCCAGAAGATATTGAGGTGTAGACTTTGTAACAGTATGTTCTGTCTCATTATATCTTTTGATACATTCATGAGCAATAGTTGTCCAGGCTAAGTTATTGTTATTTTCATTTATCTTACATCTTATTTTATTTACAATAGTTTGGTTTAATCTCTCATTTAAACCATTTGAAAACGGCGCATTCACGGCAGTAAAAACTATAGTTATATTTTCTGTATCTAAAAATGATTTAAATTCTTTTGAATTTATACCTGGATATTGATCAGATAAAATAATGCCAATCTTATGTTCCTGTGTCACTTTCTGCAATAACTTTATAAAATCATTTGACTTCTGTGTTTTCGAGGTCAAAATGTAAGCATTCTAAAGTGATCCACTAAAATGTGTGAATATTTTTTTGTAGATCGAGATCCACCAAATCCTCCAATAGTGTCTATTGACATTATTTCATAAGGACATGAAGCTGGTCCCAACTGAGACAATAACCCATAATTATATTTACCTCTGGACTTATTTCTTATGCACACTTCACATGTGTCACACATATTCTTTATATTTCTCATCAAGTTATTTGCAGTATAAAATGAGCTTTTTTTATTCCTTATCTGTTCTGCTCCTATGTGACAGTAGAGGTAATGAATATCTTTTATTAGCTTTTTACTAAATTCTTCCGTTAGTATGATTTTTTTTTCTTGACTTTTTATAGTAAATTAAATTTTCAAATTTTAATTTATTTTTATTTTATCTTATGTATTCATTTCTTTGCTGATCACACTGAATATCTTCTATTTTAACAAAATTTACTATTTTTAAATTATCATCATGATTACAATCTGGTTCCAATACTGGATTTCTACTAAGACTATCAGCTTCCAAGTTATATTTACCCGGCGAATAAATAACTTCAAAATTGTATTGAGATAAATAATATGTAAGATCTCCTAGTTCTTCATCTGGTCGAGATTTAATATTCATTTTTTCTAAAGGCTTATGATCTGTAAAAACTATAAACTTTTTCCCTAATAACCAATGTTGCCAAAACTTAACAGCCTCCTTTATAGCTAAACATTCTAAGTAAATAGCTTTTTTCTTTTTCTGAGTATCATTCAGTTTTCTTGAAAAATATGCACACGGCTTTTCCTCGCCATTAAACTGTGGCTGTTTCATGACAGCGCCAATACCCAGTATGCTGGCGTCAGTATAAATATGTATTGGTAAATCAGGATCAAAAATAGTTAATATAGGCTTCTGGCACATTAAGTTTCTAATCAACTGAAAAGATTCTTCACACTTTTTTGACCAAACAAATTGTTGCCCTTTTCTCAATAAATTATGTAAAGGGTATAAAATAATTGATATATTTGGTATGTATTTACCATGAAAATTGATTTTTCCTAAAAATTGACGTACGTTCTTTTGCGTCTTTGGTACAGGAAAATCTTTTATTGCAATTAAATTGTCTTTCAAAGGAGCAATCGTGTTGTTCTTAATTATATGAACAAGGTACTTTACTAAATCTTGTGCAATGTTACATTTTGAAAATTTTAATCTGAATCCTTCTTTTGATATTGCTTCCAGTAGTAATGATAAATGTGTAATATGTTCTTGAAACGTCTTAGAAAAAATCAAAATGTCATCAATATAATTTACAGTAAAGTTCGATAGTTTGTGCTTCCTTATTATATTGCTTAATACTCTTTGAAAAATTGCTGGTGAAGTTTTTAATCCAAAGGTTAGGCAGGTCCATTGAAAATGTCCATCTTGAGTTACAAAGGCTAAGGGTATCTGTTTTCTCCTACTCCTCGTGAGTTTCTTGTATTTTTATTTTGTTTTTCTGATTCTTTGTCAGCATTCCTTCTAAAGTTGTTTTCAAAATTCTTTCTGGTAACTTAATATTCTAGACCTCTTATTTGGTTAAATAAATCTTCTGTTGTTCTTAAAATATTTCTGTGTTGTAATAAAATATTTTATTTATCACAAACGTAGGTAGTCCCGTTGCAATCAAATCAATCAATGTACAAACATCAATGTTTTTGTTCACTTCCAATAAAAGTCTCTCCTTTTTCAAGGCATAGTCTAATAAATAACCTTGTCTGTATTGAAATAAAATTGCATACTTGACAGGTGACCAACCTTTGTCAGCATAAGTTTCACAGAAACATTCCTTCCATGTTTTCCATTTCGAATTAATTGTATATTTAATCATCATGGAGGTATACCAGTCTAGGTCCTCTAAAAATGCTCTTATATTCTCAATTTTCTTTGCATCTTCAACAATTGATAATCGTGAACATTCCTCTTCAAATCTATTCATCCATTGAGATGCATTAGATGTCCTCCTGTTAAACTTTTCCAATATAAATTTGTCTACTATATTTCTCGAAATTTGTGGTTTATTTGATTCCATGCATTTATGTAATAATTCTGTCAAATACTCTTCCGAAATTCCTATATGCTGTGGTGCTCTTTCAATTTTTGAAGTTATTTCCTCCAAAAAAATATCCGTTAAATTGAATGTTTCCATCATCATCTATATAGGTATCATGTATTTCTTGTGTCATTGTAATCCATACTTGTCTTCTCTCATGTCTTTTCATCAATTAAAATTATCATATACTTGCGTCTTAAGAATAGCATCATGTAATTTAGCCGGCTGAAGTTCTTGCGGAATCAAGTATATTCTTTTATCAGTATCAGTAATCGAAGTTAAGCAGATAATATTAAATTTTGGATCATCACTTGCCTTTACTACAAATTCAAATCTCAGTTTTTCCATTGTTCATAAGTTATAGCGAAAATGTTGTTTTATAATATGATTATTTAACAATATGGAAATAAAAGATAATGTGTTGCTTTACAACTAAAGAAACAACATTTAATGCTAATATTTCACAATTGAAATAATATTTTATACAAATAATTCATAAGAAATTAAATATAAGTCTCATTCCCTTGACAGTTGACATTCATTGTCAAGTCTAAAAAACAATGAGGTTACATAATATATACGCTATAATTCGAAATTTTTACTAATATAAGCGCCTTAAACACTCTAAAAACAGTTTAGAGCAATAACGTTCGTTCGTGTATGACAATAGGTACTTTTGAGGTTATTTTCGATTTTATCAAATTACTCTGAAACCCCGGTTTTGTTTACAAATAAATTTTTATAAGAGCTAATATGATAATCATAGACTGTAAGAAACCAAGTTTGGTTTTGACGCAACTTGGTACGGAATTCCATACATTCTCATTCAAGGGCATTCTCCTTTCAATGATTTCGTTATTTCGCTAAAGAAACGCCATTTTGTGGTACCTAAACATTATCGTAGCGTTTTGGGCAAAAATAGCGTTTACTGGAACAAGCTATAAGAAACAGACCGACTCCCACGGTAGATAGCTAAGTGTGTTAGAGCGTCGGCACGAATCGCTTAGGTCGTGGGTTCAAACCCCACCGATGTGTCAGTTGATTTTTCGAATTTCTCATGAAATGTTTAGACATTTACAATTTGATTGGTCTTTACCATAGCTATGTTAATTCAAGCTCAAAATGTACCTACTCTGTTACGTTGTTCTGAGATCTAAAGTAACGTTTAATAAATAGCAATTGACTAATAGGTCATTGCGAGACTTGACGAGGCTCTTGCTGCAAGACCAAGACCTAGACCAGGTGTATTGGCGCAAGACCCAAGACTGGCTAAGTCTCGTCTTGTTCTTGCATTTGCGCGACACTATTTATAAGTGTGTCTATGTGTGTGTGTGGATGTGGATGTGTATTTTGATCTAGTTTATTTTGTTACAAAGGTATCGAGAGTGTTCATAGCTGTAACTCATCATCAGCTCGCCTTTACCGTTTATTTCAGGCTGCATAGGCCCATATTATAAATACCTTATAGACTAACATATATATTACTATACACTAAACTAACACAATGTCCCGGTAAACGTCGTAATAACAATGTGTTTTACAGAGTGGTCAGGTGCTAGAAGGATTCGCGAAGGCGACCAAACCGGAGCGGGCGGCGGCGCGCTACCCCCCGCCCGCGCTGCCTCGCGACTACCACCCTGCGCCCGCCCGCGCCACTCGCTTCGCGCCCAGCGCCGCGCCGCAGCGGGACCAGGGTATGTAACGCTGAATCCTTTATATAAAAGCATGAAATTGACCTTTATATTAAAAGTAACTAGACTGTGCTTTCATATAGATGTCTCTATGTGAAATCACTAGCTTTTGCCTTGTCAACGTCTAAACCCTACCACTATTATAAATGTGAAAATTTATAAGGATGTATGGATGGATGTTTGTTACTATTTCACGCAAAAACTACTTAACGTATATTGATTAAATTTGTTACGGTAGTAGGTAGTTTAGGCTCAGGATTACCATATAGGCTACATTGTATCCCGGAAAAGTACAGTGTTCCCAATGGGATAAACCTAGTAAAAAAATATACTAAACTAGTGAAATTATTTCAGGATTGGGTAGACACGAGTTGACGGCGGCGGCTCGCGGAGCCCTACTCGGCGAAACTCCGATGTCGAGGGACGAGGTGCGGCCTCGACCCCCCGTCACGACCGCGCCTACTGTTAAGGTCATCGACTTCACGACAGCCGTCGCAGCGTCCACAACCAGGAGCGAAGACTTCATCCCGTTAGGGGGCGGTGGAGCACCGCACCGGGTGTTCCGCCCCTTCGCCGCCGACCCGGCCAAGCAGGCGCGCTACGAGCGGTACCTGGCCGGCGCGGGCGAGAGGGACGCCGCGTGCAAGAGGGACAGCGCGGGCGCGCTCGCCGCGTGGGAGCGGGACAGGGAGATGCGCGAGTTCGAGCAGGCCGCCAAGCTTTACCGCCCGCTCACCGGCGCCATGAGCGACAGGTACCGCGCCTTCTATACTCCGCCCCGAAACTATAATGCTCCTCAAGTCCGTGCAATAAAGAAATACAATGACACATTTAACTTAAACTTAAACTTGACCAGTTTAATCTGTTTGTATGTTAGGATGAAATTGTAACTGAACAGAGTTTCTCTTTCAACACATACAGGCATTGTATGTGTATAACTAAATGCCATCCTCTAAATATGTTTCCGTGCAGGTTCACTCACGCGGCGGAGCCGGATGACACGAACCCGCTGTCGGCGGTCGCTCGGAGCGCGACGAACTACGGGCTGGCGACGCCGGCGCAGGTGGACGCAGCTAAGGCGGGCGTGTACGGCGTCATGACGCGCACGCAGGCGGCCTGGCGACCCGAGTCGCTAGTGTGCAAGAGGTTCAACGTGCCCGAGCTGGGTGGAGCCAGGTGGGACAGCATACTGATACCTATACTCCTAAACTATGTTCAGATCCAATCTAAACCTAAACCAAAACATTAAATTCATTCCAAGTCCAGACTGAGTGTCATTGTATTTAGTTGTTGCTCGGGAAATGAATGACATTTAAATTGGGAGCACTATAGAGCGCTATAGTGTATTTGTTAACGTTCAGAGTCAATTAAATCTGAATGGAGTATAGCTATTTACCATCATCATCTGCTCAGCCACAGGACGTAGGCCTAGTTTCTTTACATTTAACGCTTGCTTATTTTGCAGGACCGAGCCAGTAAAGCAGGACAAGCCCAGGGTCTCGTACTCGATATTCTCGTATCTCGAAAATTCGGTGCACGATAAGGAAAGTTTCACGAAGGAGCAGAGCAAGTTCAGCGGATCCAAATCCTTGGCGGACGCGGCACCTAAACCACCAGTTGAAGCGAGCGCGATTGTTAGAGCTGCCTCTCACAATCGCGCAGATGAAGCTTTGCGGGAGCCCACGAAATCCAGCAATCACAGTGCGGCACCTAACAAAAGAATGACTGTGGCGGAACTATTTCTGAAAGAGTCTGAGAAGGATCTGGAAAGTTCGGAAAATGTGGATGGTGTTATCGAGAAGTTCGACAAAATAGACCTGTACAAGTCCATATTTTTAAGCGATAGCGAACCGGAGGAGGAAGGTAAAGGACTGGATAGCTTTGAGGACAAGCCGAAGAACACGAAACGGAATACCTCCCCGCCGCGCGGCATCTTCGCCGGGATAGACTTCGATGAGCTCAACTCGTGGAAGAGAAGCGACAAGACAGAAGCACAAGATAAAGACAAAGGAAAACCCTCTAACACTATCCCACAAGCAACAGACAAGAAAACGGGTTCTAATGCAGTAGACGATGACGCTATGTACGGACCTAAGATCCCGGACAATCTGAAGCACAGGATCACAAGCGGTGAGAACAGACTGCTGGTACAGGTCAAGGAAGGAGAGGAGTCTTCCAGCTCGGATTCGTGGGTGGACGCCAGCGAAGTCAGAAAGAAACACAAAAATAAAAAACATAAAAAGCATAAGTTCAAACACAAGAAGGCGAAACATAAAAAGAGGGATAAATAAATATTTATTTAGTAATGGTGGTTATAATTTTGGTTTCCATTTAAAATTTATTACTCATTTATGTACCTTTATGGAATTTGCCGCCGCTGCGGCACAAAATTCATACAAATGTTAGTGCAGCGAAGCGGTAGCATATGTGTGATCGCTCTTAGTGTAGTTTTAGCTTAGGAGCAGAGAATTAATTATAATCATCAAAATACATAATATTTAGTGTCTTCTACAAAACGTTGCGGACGAAAAACAAAGGGATTTTGTTTGCGTACCCGCTAGATGGTAACTCATATAAACGGCCGGGTAGACCGCGGACCGTGGACTAATCTTCCTCAATTCACACTAAAATTGTACCCGAATAATGGAGATGTTTGTTGACAATGATGAACTGATAGTTTTTAAAAGAAGTCCTCAGAAATTTATTGCTAAACCGCCCGCCGTCACCGGGCACCGACCGTCGCACATCAACCGGCAGACCTACGCGACGCGACGCCCAAAACATTGCGTCATACTAGTCGATCACTGTATACAAACAACGGAACTTTTACAGAAAATGCGTAGTTATATTTATAAATTGGTATTACACACGTTACGTGGAAAGTGTAGGTGTTGGGATCGTTTCAAGGTTACGCGCGATGGCGGGAAACGGCCGACCATCCTGCAGTGCGAATCGCTTACGCATCCAACTAGGCGGTGCCATGGTAAACAATAACATTTCAAATCGGATAGATTCCAAAATGAAAAGCAACAAAAAATTTATTAATAGGGTAAAATCATTCATCATTAAAGACGCATTAAAATAAACATGACTCGTTTCTTGACTACGTGCATATAACTAATATAGTAATTAACAACAAATGCCTCTGTAGTCTATTAACAATTAAGACGAAATGTCAATACCTACGTGACGACTGAGAAACGAAAAAGAAGCACATACATTTAACACAGCATTAAAACAATAGAGGAAGGGAGACAAAGCATTAACCGTATGTTAGAGTGAAATGCAAGACAAGCGTGTATGTTGCTAGAAAGGGATGTATGAAAAACAGTTTTACATCATCAAATCTCGCTCTCGTGATTGGTACGCATGCGTTATAGCTTTTCCAGGGCTAGACTACGTTAAACGATTAACTGCGTTATTTTATATTTACAAAGTTCACTTACAAACGTTGTCGTGAATATGTATTTAAAATTGCTTTTTTTGGAGACAATCCAAAAAATTTAGTCATAACAAATCGGGACATACATTTTAATGCTGCAACTTGCAGCTTCTTGGTACTTAACCACCGTTTCTTGTTTTACCCAAATTCAATTTAATTATTATTAGCTGAAGAATTAAAGGATTCCTTACGTTTAGTGAAGTGTCTGACAATGCAATACGTTTTCAAGACCTATGTGGCTTGTTTTCATGACCTGTGTGCGGGTACGAATCCCGCCAGGGAGCAAAAAAAATACGTGTGGCACTCGGGGACTGCCACGGTAAAGCTATTGCATATGATAGTTAGTCTACACGATACGTCTAGTCGCACGCACACAAAACCGTGCCGAAGTCTGCCGATCTGAAACGACGTTAGACGATGCACGGCTTTCAACGCCGTGTAACGTAGTTACATTTTCTCTCCGTAAAATCAATTATTTCAGCGTTACTCGCGTCATCTATGATTTTTATACTTAATTATTTTAGTCATTCAGCGCCGATAGATGGCGCTAAAGCGCCATCTATCGGCGCACGTCCTTACTAAAACGGCGTTAGCCTTGCTTTAATATTTGGTTCAGAGATAGATTTTACTTCCGTCTTGAATCTTAAAAATAAAACGCCGTGTCGAAGACTGCCGAACTGAAACGACGTTAGACGATGCGGGAGCGTGAGGTTTTTTCGTTACGGAATTTCTGGATTCGGTCCCCGCGCTCAAGGCCCGCGATAGAAGCTATGCAATAGCTTAAAAGTTTTCTGCGTTCCTGGGTCATGGATGTATATTAAATATGTATTTATATTATATGATAAAAATCTTAAATATATGTATAGTATAAAAGTATTAAATATATTTCCGTTGTCTGGTACCCGTAACACAAGTTTTTCGAGAACTTAACACGGGACCAAATTGTCTTGGTGTAAAAAGCGTCCATAGTTTTTAACGTCTTATAAATCGATGGAGCCGGCTGCACGCACGAAAAAACATGACTCATGCGTTACCAGTTACCCGTTATCGTTACCAAGTACCAAAGTTAGCTCGCATTGCCTTTACCTTATTATTATTATTATTATTATTATTGTTGTTGTTGTCACGTTCAACTATCATCAGTAAACCGACTTTACAGACAACCGGTATGTTTTTTTTAACTGTACTAAATACATACTATCACACTGGGCTAGCCTATGAATTATGATTTACTAGCTTTTGTCCGCGGCTTGTCACTTAAATACAGTAACCCACGGGAACACTATATTGAATTTTGATTACTTTTTCAGTAAGATGCACCGTTTTTGAGATAGTAGCGATTATATAAAAAAAATATGGCAATGCTCTACTTTGATATACGAGCGATGTATAGGGCTATAGATATGTTGTAAAATGCAGGATTTTCAAATTTCTTTTTCTCTCATCATGAAGAAAATATGTGGTTGCGAGATTACTAAGAGGGAGGAAATTTTCATTAGTTTTTCAGTAGGATGCACCATTTCCGAGATAGAGGCGATTTTATAAAAAAATTGTTAATGCTCTACATTGAGATACGAGCGATGTATAAAGCTATAGAAATGTTAGAAAATTCAGGATTTTCAAATTTCTTTTTCTCTCATCATGAAGAAAATAAGTGGTTACATTTTTTGAATGTCTACCATCTTAGAAATTCAAAATAGATGACTTTTTGTAATCAGCACCCCATATAATATTAATAAAATGAAATACGTCCGTCATCTTGGAATTTCAAAATGAATGTTATTTTCGTATCCAGCACCCCCAAAACCCTGGTAAACGACACACATATCAATTATACGAAAAATGTTATGTGCAATTTTTTAATTTATTCGCTACTTTTTAATTTCAAAATGAATCTACACAATACCCCCCGAAACCGAGAAAAATTAAAAATGGGTATTTTATACGTACCTTTACGTTTTTTTATGTGCGCTCGTTTTACTGCTTATTATGTTTTTTGAATTATCCATCAGGAAAAATATATGTTCTATTATGCCTATTCTTAAATTAAATGTGTACTCTCAAAATGTCGCCAAGATGGTTATTTGTTCGCCAAAATAATATCTGTCTGCCAGTTTGGAATATTCAAAACTGGTATGATTTAGTCGCCAGATTTGGATTTTTTTTGTTCCTTGCATTCTTTTGAAAACTTGGTAATTTAGTATTCAATATTTGGTTTTTTCATATCCAAAATTTGATTATTTTGATGCAAGTTTAAATACATGTCAAAATTAAATTATTTATTATCGAACGTGATTTATATTTACATCTCGCAATACGGCCCTAACTGAATACAATCAGCTGTTTGTAATGACAGTTTCACTGACAAATACAAAATGGTCGAAAACTAAAGTTGGCAAACAAAGAAAGGCAGCTTAAAAGTGTTTTTGTAACGTTACAAACTGTTTTATTGAGTGAAAGTTAGTTAGTTTAGTAAGTGTCAGGTGTCGTGCGCACGATGCTGGACCTGGAGATCGTCCCCGAGCGCTCGCTGGGCTGTGAGAGCTGGGAGTTCGTGCTGGGTGAGCGCTCTTCTGTGTTTATACGTTACGTCAAGATTTTGCGTTTTATTTCTCCGGGATGAGGCTTATGCAACTGTGTAATCCCTGGCCGTGCCGACATCCGCGGGGCTGCGGTCAGTGTCGGTGCCCATGCCCACATTGATTTTTCTAGTCGCGGGTGTTGTCTTTGTGCGATCTGCGATAGTGTTTATTTTTTTTCGTTACACTTGACCATGAAAACGGGCAAGTGGCGTTGTTTTCATGTATATTCATCAGTTTTCCTAATGCAAACAAACACTTTGTTTATGTTGTGCTAGACGTCCTAGATATTTATAGCGAAATAATTGGACAAAACTGCTTTTGACTACATAGCACTTGTTACTTTCCAAATATCTATGAGCCTGTTTCAGTAAATTTACCTACCTCGAATAATCATAATATAAATTATAAAGTTAAAAATAGACATGCATTAAAATATGAATGCTTCTCTAGCATCTGTGGCCCAGTAGCAGGGAACAACGTCACTCAGGTAATTAGATCTTTTAAAACTTACTAAAAATATGTTCAAAGTTAAAATTAACAATGATATGTTGAATAGCTTTATATAAAATTTTAAATTAAAGACACTACCCACTTCATATTGAAGGGAATTGAAGTAATTTGAAAATGCTAAAACAATCTAATATGAAAATCTACTATTAGTTGCTTATCAATTTAAATATGACTGTGAATAATTTATAATAATGAGATAAGTGATAATACAGCTCTAGGCAGGGCAAAATAGGCACCACAGTACCTTTAGATAGACCAGTACAAGACAATGGGCACGGTGAAAATGTGAGGACAGTTGAAATGGAGCATGTTGTAAATCATTACACTGCTGACCACTTAAACTCTTTGAGTAATAATATGCAAGATAAAAATATCTTGCATATTATTACTCAAAGAGTTTAAAACCTCGTAATAATGTATCATACTTTACATAAGACATCAAAAAAAATTATAAATAATGTAAGAAAACATTAGTTTATATATATATGTATAATGATATGTAATATATCTTCTATCCTTGACTTTGAACACATTTCAATGTAAGTAATGCTAATAGGATTAATTAAGATTACTATTATTAGCAATATAATTACTATGTACAAATAGTAATATATAGTATGTATAATAGTACAAAGCACAATAAACAATGATTATTATCAACTTTAGTGAACTGTTTCCTTCATTACCAGTTTTTTTTTCAATGTTGTGTTTAAAATTAAGAACAGCCTACCTATTTGTTGTTGTCACAATCCATTCCGTTCGATGGACATCCGTCTTTCTGCCTGTTACTAAGCTTTATCTCATAAACTGTGATCGCTAGACAGTTGAAATTTTCTCAAATGATGTATTTCTTTTGCCGTTGTGACAAAAATAAAATAAATATTTATGTGGGGCTCCCATACAACAAATATCTTTTTTTGCCGTTTGAGACTTAGATAGCCCTTTGTGCAAATAGTTACAATTATTAATATTATGTAATTACAAAAACTTACTCAGTGACAAGTGATTTTACATGTGTAGATAATCCAATATCCATAATGCATATTGTAACAAATACACTACCTATATAATTATATAAATACTTCCACTGAACAGAAAAGAGATAATGAAACATTAATTACGCTGTTTTAGTTATCTACTGATGTAGTTGTAACACGCATAAATAATAAAGTAGTCTAACTTAAAACTAACTCAGACTGTACCTTAGTTATTACTTTCTTTAATAAAGATAAAATGGATTGCAATTCCAATGTCTCCTTAAAACTTGAGAATGGCTGGCCTGATTTGGCTAATCTTGAAATAAGATAAGTTCAGGGAAGGTTAAGTGGTGAGAAATATTAAAAAATTGCTGGGAAAATACTGAAAATGACAAATGAATTTTCCCAAACTAACTGTTCTGTGTTCACTCTGTTCAATTTGTCACTTGACTGACAATATATTTTGTAGCTGCATTCAGCCAGCCCCAGTAGGGTCATAACCGATAGGTCTAGATGTAGATGTAGGCATAGGTGTAGGTGTGGGTATTTATATATTCCAGTTCATAGTTAAGACAGAACAATGTCTGTCGGGTCCGGGTCAGCTAATTATAAATATTAGTACAGTTAGCTTCCCTTTGCAAGTGAAATAGGCAAAATCTGTTATCAATTATCATGTATGATAGATAGGGAACAATATATTAGTCAGGTGTTTAAACTTAAACCTTCCAATTCATTTTCTCTTACTCTGATATTCGAAGTAAATAAATTAATATTAGTTTATAAATCATACTTACCTAAAACATAAATATTTACGACCTCAATTTTTAAATACCTGCCTAGTGCCTACACAGTGTAGGCACTAGGCAGTAGGTAGTGTAGGCTACACTACGACATCAATAAAAGTCACTACGACTTAAAAATGTAAATTACAAACTCAGCGGGTAGGAATTGATAAAAATAAACTTTTCCCAAACATGTTGTTGTTTTCATGTTGTATTTTGAATGTAATATTTTCGCGAAGATATCGCCGCGTCACGCTTGACCTTGAGCGACAACGCGAGGTGTACCTGCGAGCTACGGTAGGTGCGTTAATTACTACTTAATAATGGTTATTACGTTAGAAATTTCCAAATTACGCGCTAGAATTATCGCTAAATAAATAATGAACATTCATTATTTATTTTAATGTATATATTAGCCAATATAATAATTAGGTAGGTACATACTTACCTATATATTTTTTATAAAACTATTAACTCGACAGGCTGTCGACACGACGACAGCAAATAATATAGCCTTTGCCAGGCTATTGATACGAATCTATTCACTTTCAATTGACACCACTTTCATTAAAATCGGATCAGTAGCTTAGGCGCTACGGTGGAACAAACATACCTACATTTACATATCATATTATATATATACATGGACAGAAAACCTTCCTTCTGGATTCGCCGTAGTCGGGTAAAAAATTAAAAATACACTTGTGTCAACGATGATCTGTCTGCTGCACAAGTAGGAAAAAACCGGCGTCATTCTGTTATTCGCGGTAATATTATGTAGACAAAATTAACTGCTGGCAGGCAACGTAGTCGCGGGTTACAGCTTGGCGCTAGACAACAATAGCCGCCGCGTGTGAGATGCTATACAGGCAAGGCGTCTTGACACTCGGCTATGGCGTCCGTTGGCACTTGGCGAGTGTAAGTCACGTGTCCCGCGCGTGATAACGGTAGACGGCACCATCGATGGTTAGTCAGCCAGGGCCCGGGACAGGTCGGGCCCCCCGTCTGTATCGATTGACAGACGGCTGCATAGTTTTACATGGTGCAACTGCAGCGCGGGTCCTTCACGATTCACAATCGCACAGTGCGATAGGAGGGGTATGGTATTTGGCACAGTTAAAGTTTATGTCGAGGAAAGTGTGCAGAAAGCTAAAAAAATTTAAACAATGCTTTGAATTACATAAAATTAATATAAATAACAACACATGACTACCTTAGAATTCAGATTATTAACACACACTACTGTGCATTTGATATGTAACATATTATATATACGTACGTTAGTAATATATTATATTCTTTGCATATATGCCGTTGACGACAAAAAGTTCGAAATTAAAAATTATATGAATTATTAAGGGCGAATTTAGACCAATGCAAAGGGCGAACTCTAGAAATTATTTAAAATGCATTCATTAGTGTATGTAATATTATATGAATAATAGTTATTTTATAGATAGGTACATTCAGCATACGTATTCTTAGCCTGTTGCCTAGTAGTTTTAACTACCTTCTCTTATGAAAAAGTGTTTCGGCCGCAATGTGCGATCATAACACCTGCCTACATCTACCTAATTAATAATGAATACAGTATGATATCAATTGTATTGAATGCCAGCTGATGGCTGATGCCTTTCCCGCGGTCGGAAACCTATAAGCTACAGTAATATAAGTAGCTGCTACTAGTCCTAGCTCCTATCACAAAACTTTCGCAACCTCTAATAACCTATTTGAGCAGGGGTCTCCAAACTACGGCCCGAGGGCCACATCCGGCCCGCGGACAGATTTTGTCCGGCCCGCAGAGAGCTAGCATACTTGAAAACTCCTTTTAGAGAACATATTTTTATAGCAAATTATATTTATCTTACTGAAGTATTCTAATTTTATGTTGAATAATTATTAATATGACATCTACATTGATATGGTCATGCTAACTACTCAGGCTAACTACTCATAACATTGTTGTAGGCTTATTGTTATTGTTTTTGTGATAAGTTGGATAAAGAAACACAGAATTGTAATGAGTAAAGACATGTATAATATGCAGAAAATTTAACTTCAGTATATAATAACTAACAAATTATTGAAATGAATTCAACTAACATTTTATACATTTTAAATAAAAACAACTTATAATTAGGATTTTCATAACTTGTAATTGAGATTTTCCACTGACATTAGTTGTGAACTAATTTTACTTGTACCAATTATTAAAAGAGATTTAAGATGCTCATCAGTTAATTTAGATCTGTCAACATTTTTTGTGTACTTCATTTTGGAGAAGGTCTTCTCACACAAATAAGTATTACCAAAAACAGAAAATAGCCCACGATCAAATTTATGCAAATTATCAAATTGTGTCAGTGGAAGACCCTTATAAAATTCCAACAAAGATGAGTTTTGATATATTTTGTTCTTAATTATATCATGCACTGTAGAGCAATCATTTCCATTTGAAGTTCCGGGGCTAGGGTTTCAATGTCGGTATCAAAAGGATTCTAAAAAATCTTAATTTGATTCGCAATGGCATCAAAGTCCGAGAAACGAGTATCAAAATTTATTTTCAAAGCACTCAAAGTTTCGAATGCAAAATCGATAGGAAACTCAGTCTCATTGGTGTGGCTGAATATTTCACATGTTTTAAAATGTGAAAAACATTTACTTCGTAGTTGTGATCGAAACAGTATCAATTTGTTCCGGAATGATTTGATATTAGTGTATAAATCAGGAAGATGCTGGTTTTCTCCTTGCAATCTCAAATTCAGTTCGTTCACATGTTTTGTCAAATCAACATAGAATGCTAACTTCCACAGCCATGCGTTGTTTTGTAATTCAGTAAGAGGGCGATGCTTTTCATTCAAAAAAATTTCGATTACTGCTCGAAGTTCAAAAAAGCGCTGAAGGACTTTCCCACGACTAAGCCAACGTACGGCAGATGATAAGGTAAGTCATTTTCTCCAATCTCTTCAATAAATTGTCGGAATTTTCGGTGATTCAGCCCAAAAGATCTGATAAAATTAACAGTTGATATGACTGGTTTCAGAACTTCAGACATATCCAAACATTTTCCGCACAAAGACTGTTGATGAATGATACAATGTAGGACTAATGGTTTTGAACCACCGTCATTTTCTACAGCCTTTGACACAAGAGCGACCACTCCTTCATCTTTCCCACTCATGTTTTTGCCTCCATCAGTTGTAATACATTTCAAGTTTTTCCATCGAAGGTTCTTTTGATTAACGGCCATTTCAACTCCTTTAAAAATATCTGTACCAGTAGTTGTGCCATGAATACTATACATATCAAGAAGTTCTTCATGCACTTCATAGCTTTTATCTACTCCTCGAATATAAATCAACACCTGAGCAGTATCTGACACATCCGTTGACTCATCCAAGGCCAAAGAAAACCACTCAACATGTCCATTTTTGTCGAACAGTTGAGAGGATATATTTTCAGCGATGTTTTCTACCCTTCGAGCCACAGTGTTTGCTGACATACTGACAGTTTTTAATAAATGTACCTTTTCAGGGCACATTTCTTCGGTGCATTCTTTGATCATTTCTTCATCGGTGAATGGTTTTCCACGTTTTGCAATTTCAAGAGCCACACGAAAGCTGGCACGAGTTGCAGCCTCTTGTTCAGTTTTGAGTTTTGTAAATGAAGATTGCTGCGATTTCAATCCGCGCTTCATAGCTTCGAATTTTTCTGTCGCAAACTTCCTGTATATTTTAGTAATTTTGAAAATGTTTTGTTTCATAATGACGTTTAATGTTATATTCCTTGAGAACGGCTATGCTTTCATTGCAAATCAAACATAGCGCCTTGTTACTGGACTCCATTACGAAATACTGAATGTTCCACTGATCTTTGAATTTTCTGCATTTACTATCAATTTTTCGCTTCTTTTCCATACTACTAAATCACACACAAAAGCAACAATTTAAATCAAAATACTGTTACAAAGATGTCTTAAACTTAAACACGCACAAACACGTTTTAAGGAGGTACGCACTATTTTATTTCACAACAGTGTCATAGGAACTGACTTGTGGTTGCGCCACTAGCCTTCTTATATATTCCAATTACTGCCATCTAGAAGTGAGTGGAAGACACCAGAACTTTCTCGAACCAACGAGATTATTCTGTACGTGCTATTAGCGCCATCTGTTAGCGATAGAAGGTACTACCTATTTCCGCTTGTGTCCACCAGATGTCGTGTCACGCTACTCCTCATGGCTCGTACTCTACGACTAATCTAGAAATTACAAATAATGACAGGAAAATTAATAATATGCAGTGTTGCCGTTTTGCGGACTTTAGTCCGATTTGCAGCCTTTTTTAAACGTTGCGTACTTTTTCGGACTTTTTTTTTCATCAGTGGACTATTTCACTTTTTACCACCGGCAACAATGTTAATATGGTTTTGGCCCTCTGAACTTACTGGAGTAATAAGTATGGCCCTAAGGCTGGAAAGTTTGGAGACCCCTGCATTACAGGGTACGAAAGCGTGCCTTCAAGGCGATGCAGTCTGCACCTAACAGTCCTAGCGGTTTTTGGCACCAGTGGCAAAGAACAGAATATTATATCATGTATTACTGTTTACCAGGGGCGTGCGCTCCGTGTAGGCAGAAATGCAGTGCTTTACTTGTCATTCACAGATATTTTAATAAAACGTTCGTACGTTTTAGATGACTTTAATTAATAGTAAATAAATTAATTTAAAAAATATAATAACTTAAAAACGCCTAATATTTTATAAATAGCAACTCATCTCATGCCATTCCGTTCTGCAGGACATATCATCGCATGAATGTGTAATTTTCATACTTCGCAAACGCACACACCCATGAATATCGACATGATTATATAGCTGTAACTCCCGCGGCAGGCGATGGCTCGAGAGCCATCGCGGTTTTCGGAAGCGATCGGATAGCCGTGTCTATCCGATCGCTTCCGGAAACCGCCGAACTTGCTTGTCGGAAATTATTCGTTGCCTATAATCCGAGTAAAAATAATAGAAGAAAATCTAATAAATCACGTATGCACATTATGCATTTTTGCTTAGTAAGGTTTTATTTGTTTAAATAGAAGAAACGTTTTGTGTTTCGCGGGGGCCATATTGCATATTTCATGTGATAAGCATTGTTTACAATTTAATCGCTCCAGTTCATTTATAGTTTTCTCAAAAGATTTTTCATTTTAACATTTGAAAGTGTGTACATTTAACAGTTTATTACTGAGTTTCTATAATAATTGTAGTGATTTGCTTTTACTAGTGCGTTTGTTGATTTTTTTTAAATGTTATTTGATCGTGAGGTTTGTGTTGAAAATGTGTGTTTATTAAAAATTAAAAATAACAAGTTCTCACAATTGGCATTCAGTGAAAAGATTCAAATTCTGTCTAAAGGTAGGTGTGTACCCGAGTTACAACAATTAAACCAGCAAAAAAATAATGTAACTCGAAAATTTCATGTTAAAAGTTATGAAACGTATAACTGGCTGTGTGTGTACACACGATTAAATTATATTGTTTTCCTTGCATATTATTTAGTAATTTACATCGGGATATAGTAATCTCAAGTAACCGGAACCTTGAATATGTGAAAATTGAAGCTGACTGACTGGTGAGTAGTTATAATATTTTAAAATATGCTTATTATTTTACTTATTAGAATTTCTTCCGCCGCGACGATCGATCGCTGTTTTGTCTGCGTTGCCGTAGTAGATGTACATGAATAGTAGAACATCTAAGACACTTGCTCTGTTGGCATGGTTTCGACTTAGAGATCCGTCGCTTGGCTGTAACTATGCTAAAAATCTATAAACGAAAAAGTTTTTGTGACCGAGTACTTCGCCGCATACCCAGTGTCATAATCCTGTGCACGCCACTGGTGTTTACTAACATATTATATAATCTTCATTCAATAGACTTATACATGAACGACAGCCAGTGGATATTGTGCGTGGCTAGACGTACGCAGGAGCCACGCGGCACGCGCGGTTCGCGGGACTACAATATAGTTACACAATAAGAAAGATTTGTCTGACGCTACGTTTGAAATTATTTCGGTGTCAACCTCGCTCAACATGGCTGACATTTGCCGGTGCTCGAGCTGTCATTTGTAGCTAGTGGATGGATCCAATTGAGATGATCGACCATCGTGGTGATTGTGGGCTGTAGAGCAGAGTTTGCAGTTGTTTACTTTATTATGCTAGGTATTAGGTATTGTACCCTCGTCTCTCAGTGACCACTCACCGCAAAAAGTTCCGCAACAGATATCTGGGAGTCATTAACACTGGGCTTATCGGCCGCCGCCCTCCCCGCTCCGCGCGCCGAGTCGCTTTATCAGTCGCGACTCGCGATACAACGGGCAAATCAAACCGTTTGTGGTATCCGAGTCGACTTGAGAAACTGCCAATGCCTACAGCCACGCTCAGTAAAACTAACTTCTTAATGTCTCTCAGAAATCATAGTTTTTCTATAAAAATGTATCGAGCACGAAGATTTCCGAAAGACATTAAGAATGTGGATAGTGGATGTACTATACAGCCTTCTCGGCATTAAATTTTGCAAAAAGAATATCAAAGATATTTCGACGTGGGTATCTAGCATTTTTAAGGGTTAAAGAAACTAACAGAACTGAAAATTTCAATGTTAATCGAGGTAGCCCTGTGGTAAAAATTTGACCATAATTCTTTTTCCTAATTGGCAAATATGGAATGTGGAAGAAATATTGACAAATGGTGTCAAACTTACTGTTAATTGTTATAGTACAACACTACCATGTAATGTGAGTAGCTTTAACTTTCTGAACACCTTCCTGCAACTTGCTTTAACTGCCAAATTTCATACTCCCACAATTCTCATAAAACTACTCTAGTTTTTGCTTCGCGTTTTAATATATTGTATAAAGATGATTTTTGCTGAATTAGAATGCAGATATTTAGGGACAGTCTCAAACGCCCACGAGAACTGAACAATGTCGCGAGAGTACTGATATTAGTCACTAATTATATGTATTATGTAACTTATTTAATAGTTGTAATCTATTTTGGCACGTGCTGCGTGTGCGTGTTGACTTGTTGCGTCTGAATTCTGACCAGACGATGTGTCCCGCGGCGGGCGCCTCCCGCCATGGTGCACCAAATCATCCTCAATTACTTCATTACTTCAAGTAAGGGTAATGCTTTTGGCAGTCTATGTATATATGTTTGTTCCACCGTAGCACTTAAACTACAGGTCTGATTTTAATAAATGAGGTGTCCACGGAATATAAAACACAAGAGGAAATGGGCACGTGGGCGTGGCCGCGAGCCATAGTTAAGGACAGCGAGTCATAACTGGACTCACTTGCTTTGTTATTGCTTACATATTGTGACGTGTACTGCCGGTGATTTTCATACGCGTGTTTTATTAAAAAAACTCTTTATAATGACTCGATGTTCCATCCTTGAGTGCAAAAACAATAGTGGTACGAAGAACTTACTACGATCAGGTCTTTCTTATCATCGGTAAGTCGTTATTGGATTTATAATTAACAAATAATCTTTCAGACAATCCTCTATCCGTTTAAAATATTAGTGAAAATTTAGAATGACACGTATCACTATTGAAATCAAGTCTAAAATTGTATGAGCCTAGTCCTCATGTGTCATCTAGTGTCGAGTAGTACAATCTGAAATAATGCACAGGCGCGGGTGGAAAGAACATTAGGGTTGTGTCTTGTGATAACTGATATCATCGATTTACCGACTTATTAATTTTAGTTATTTTAACTAAAATTAAAATTGTTATGTATACTTCTATATTTATATTAATATTATGAAGCTTAAGAGTTTAAACTATAAATCAGGTATGGGCAACCTTTGACATGTTGAGGGCCAAACTTTAGCGTGCAAATACGTTCGCGGGCCGCGTTTAAAAGTACTTAGTGCATTTTAAAGTAGTGATAATATTGTTGACGTGAAACGTCTTTAAAATCGCGCCGAAACATACGGGTACCAGGTTTAAAAACTGGACCGTAACGAAAAGGTCTATATCATCGTACCTTAATAATTAAAAAACTATTAGTCTTAGAAACAAAAATGTGGTGTAAATATTTCACTTATATAGTCAGCTCGCTGTTATGACATTGAGTTCGTGTCGGGGTCAAGCGGGGCGGCAGGGGAGGGATACTGCGATAACTGTGCGAAACCGGCGCTCACGCTTGTTTCTATTCAGTGTAACTCGTGACTCCGACTTTATAGCGTGGTGATTCTTTCGTGTGTTTGTTGTTTCTATTACGTACCTGTTCTTTTTTATTAAAATACTTAAAACAGCGTCCATCTTGTTTTCATTTCAATCTTTTACTTTAAAAGCGATTCGCTAACATAGACGTTTCACGTTAAAACCAACGGCCGTGTGCCCCGACACAGCCCCACCCGCTTTTTGCGATAGATATTAGACATGAAATAATACGGCAATGTTATTTTAGTACAATTTATTAAAATAACAAAATGAAATTAAAAAAATGGTACATTATAATTAAATCGTTAAATTTGCAATTGTTACAAACTACGAAAGTAATATACACCGAAATCAATAACACACTTGCGCTTGAATTTGGGAAACTGATCCATCGATATTTGGATTAATTCCACTGATACAAAGACGTAAAGAATTTTCCAAATTATCGTCAGTCAGTCTTGTACGATGTGTTGATTTATTAACTTTCATCAATTAAAAGAACTGTTCGCATTTATAAGTACTGCCAAACGCACAAATCAATCTGCGGAAAATTGTCTTTTTCTAGATATTTTTTGTAGAAATCGTACAACTCTACGTCTTCAAATTTGGATTTTAGGAATTAATTTTTTTTGAATCTCGATCAACTTCATTTGTAAGTGTATTGGAGAATTTTGTACATTACATTTTGTAGGAGTAGCAAATAAACTGAATCAGTCTTCCATCTTTTTGAAGTCGCTAAATCTGTTCGAAAATTGTTCCGACAGTAACTTGAGTTCTTCAGCATATTGAGCATAAGCAATATTTTTATACGCAGAGAGCGTGTTGAAATGGTAACTGTTACCAGACAGCATCTGTAACTCCCACAAGCGTAGTTTGATCTGAAACGCTTTCAAATGGCTGTACAAATCATTTACTAACTGTCCTTGTCTTTGAAGTTTCAAATTTAAATCATTCAAATAGCCTGTAAGATCGACCAGAAATGCTAAGTCACATATCCATTTTGGGTCACTTAATTCAGATAGTGGTTTATCTTTTATTTTCATAAAGTCTGCTATCTCATTTCTAAGCTCGTAAAACCGTTTCAACATTTTTATTTTGCTCAGCCATCTGACTTCACAATAATATACGTCGTTATATTCAGCTGATATTTCATCCAAAAACGCCTTGAACTGACGATGGTTAAGCCCTCGGGATCGAATAAAGTTGATGGTTTTTACTACACCTTTATAACATTCTGGAGTTGAATGGACTTAGAACACAAGTTCTGTTGGTAGATAATGCAATGAAGGACTATCAAATCATCTTTTTGCACATTTAATTCTGTTGCTTTTTCATTCAAAATTGCAATGAAACCTTTACGTAAGCCGGCCATACAAGGTGCACCATCAGTTTTTATATCATTAGCCATCATTTCTATACGTCGAACAACAGTTCGTCTTGACAAACTAATTTTTTCAAATTCATTTTTCTTTTCAGGACACAAAATACCACAAACTTCTAACTACAATCCTTGATAAATTCTCCTTCGGCAAATGGTTTTAATGCCTTTGCCAATTTTGAGCTAACTATAAAACTAGCTTTCACAACATTATCAAGTTGTGTTCTTTGTTTATGAAACATTTGTTGCTGTTTTTCCAAATTTGCGGTAAGCTTCTTGATTTTGTCTGTTCTTAATTGTCAGTGAGTGCAACGCTGCACTAGTAGCACAACACTAACACTAACAGCATGCTAAGTTGAGTAATGCCTCTTTATATTGAATTCTTTCATTACTGAAATGGATTCATTACACAGCAAACAAATAGGCTTACCATTGTGCAAGATAAAAAGAATTCTTCAGTCATCAATTTTTCTTGAAACTGGCGACCCTCTGTATCTACTTTTCGTTTCTTGCCACCAGACATCATTTTTGTTTACTTTTCGTTCAATAAACTTAATAACAAACTATAGTTTGTAACCACTCAAGATGCACACAAAGTCACAAAGCAAGTTGACGGCTCGAGCAGTTCGGTAGGATATCGCTTGTTCAAGTTATCACCTGATAGCTCAAATAGAACTGAACTAACGTTCGGGCCATCCACCCGCTTATATAGGCAAAATGAAGGAATAATCTGGAATAAACTAGTTTTGAATAATTGAGAAGCAATAAATCTTTTGATGTGTCGCCCGTGAGACGGCAAACTTCAAAGAATTTGATAGAGCAAGCCGAGTGGCGGCGATTATCAAAGAGTGAGGCGGCAAACATAAAAGGATTTGATGTTCACTGTCACTCCCGTGTGTATAAGTACCTAATGTATTTTTTTTTAATTGGGTTTTTTAAAAGGTCTCGCGGGCCGGATCATATATTACAGCCGGCCGGTTGTTGCCCATATATGCTATACATAAACTAGGTACTGTTTCGAATTGAAAAAATATTTTGTGTTGGGTAGTCCTTAGTATCAAGGAAGGCTTTATATTCGTTGGAGGTGTCAATAGATTCGTTATAATAGCCCGGGTAACAGAGGCTATATAATAATTTACGTAGTCGGGTTGTAGTTTTTTTTATAAAAAATATACCTAGTTATATAAGTAATTTAGAAATTTAGTAAACATGACTGGAAGTTATACTGCTCCTATAATTCGTTCCCAAGCGACATGCTATGCCAAAATAGACTCTGTTGACTGTTGTAACTTAAAATAGGCCGCTATACGCATGTAGTGCTACCAATTCTAATGTTACTTATTTACTGTGCAATAAAGAAATAAAATAACAATTAACATACATAATATAATTTGGTCGAATTTTACATTTTTGTTAACGTTTTAGATTAAATTGGATTTTAACAGAGCATATTATTTAAAAGCGTTAATTGCCCGCGGCTTCTCCCGCGAGAAATAATGTTTTAAACTTTCATCCCCTATTTTACCCACCTAGGGGCTGAGTTTTAGAAAACACTGAAATACATAATTCATTACTTAATTATATATTTTAATAATATTTTATTTATTTATTATTTTTTCCGTACTCAATTCATACGAAATATCATGCAAATAAATATGTCCAAGGAATAAAAAGTTTTATACAAACTTTTAATCACCTATATTACTCCCTTGGGGGTTGAATTTTGAAAAATCCTTCCTTAGAGTGGATGCCTACATCATATGATTTTAAATTTCTAGCCGTAAGGATTTGGCCTGTGCGTTGATACATCAGTCAATAAGCTTATATATATATATATATATATATATTATATGTGGATTTTTTTTGGATCCTGTACGATAATCGGAAACGCAATGGCTGAATCCTGGCGAACCAGCCAAAGCCTGCCCCAACCGAAAATAGATTCAAAAAGAGTTACTTGTGAGCGTTTGGTGGACTAGTGCCGGTGTCGTTCACTACAGCTTTCTTAAATCTGGCCAGACGATTACGGCAGATGTCTATTGCCAGCAACTGCATATCATGATGGAAAAGCTAGGTACTAAACAACCGAGGTTGGTCATTCGCTCTAGGCCACTGCTGCTTCAGGACAACGCTAGACCACACACTGCACAACAGACGGCTACCAAAATAGAGGAGCTTCAATTGGAATGTCTAAGACATTCACCGTACTCCCCGGACCTTGCTCCAACAGATTACCATTTTTTTCGAAATTTAGATAACTTCTTGCAAGGGAAAACATTCAACTCTGATGGGCAGTCCAAAGCGCCTTCAAAGATTCTATTGATTCCTGTCCGAATGGTTTTTTAGTAAAAGAAACAATGAACTACCTATTAGATGACAAAAGTGCATAGATAGCAATGGTATATACTTTGATTAAATAAATATATTGTTTTAAAAAAAACAACTTTAAGTCCTCCTTTGCAAAATGCCAATGTCATATGTAATGACCTAATATTATTGCTTAGTTTTATAGCTCCCCACACCGGTTTCGGTGATGGTGGCCATTAAAACCAAGCCAGCTACGCAAGAGTAATTTTATAGTGCCCAAGTGTGGTTGCAGTACACGAGCACTCTCTCCTCCTTTATTCTCTAAACCTAGTGGGTTGGATGACCGACACGACTGGCGAGAGATCAGACGCAGGACCGACTTTTTACATGCCGTCCGAGTCCGAGTGCCAAGCTCTAAATCACTGGTCCACGGAAGCTGTTAAGTCTACTCTTATAGTCTATACTCCGTTCAGATACAATTGAATCTAAACGTTAATATACCAATTTAAATGTCACATATTTACTGCGCAATACAAAAATACGATGCACATTAACACATGAATTGGGTGGAATTCCATCTTTTTGTTTACCTCCGTTTCTAGAATTAAATAGAATTGGATCTGAACAGACTACAGAGTATTAGGTATTACTTATAAATATTGAGAGGTTTTATCAATGTTCTCTAAAGCTCTAATAGATTTTGTGTTGTGTTCCAGGCATGCACTTTTCACAAGCGGTGTCGATAATACAGAGCCAAGTGGGTACGATCCGAGGTGTGCAGGTGCTGTACAGCGATCAGGTGGGTGATGTCACCATCGCGGCGCCTTAAGCTGGGACTACATAATTCGGAATCCGGAACGCCGGAGAAAATCCCAAGCACTGAAAATAGAAATCTGCGCTAAATGCTAATACAACAGGGCTGAAAAACAAAGTGTCGAGTATCGAGCTGCCATTTATGACATTGACATTTGACTCGAAACTTGTGTATTCGATTTTTAGCTCTATTGTATTAACGTAGAGTTATATCTTCAGTACTCTAAATTTTCCCCAGCCTTCCGGATTCCGGACAATATAGCCCAGCCTTATATAATATATAACTCCCCACACCGATTTCAGTGACGGTGGCCGATTTTAGAAACCAGGCCAGTTACGCAGGAGTAATTTTGTAGTGTCCAAGTATGTGCGCAGTACACAAGAGCACTCTTTCTTCCTTTACACTTATAACACAGTGGGACGGATAACCGACACGACTGGCGAAAGATCAGGCGCAGGTCAGACTTTTTACATGCCCATTCGACGCATGGATCATCTTTCTGTCAGACAATCAGGTGATCAGCCTGCATTGTCCTAACAAAACTTGCTAACAACATTTTTGGAACGAAGTTCCTTATGGCGCGTTGCGAATGGGGGTAGACGGAAAAAATAGGCACGGCACTTTTTGCCACTCGAAATCTCAATGTAACATAATAATAACGACTATTAAGCATGATACAAAAAACGACCTTATCACTTTGACAATAATGTAGAATTTAGCAATTACACATTGTGACTGTTATCGGCATTCCTTTGACGTGCTTTCGGCCATCTTTGACTACTTAGTTCAACTATTTGTTTTGTAATAAAATAATATATTATATCTATACAGATAAACAAAATTGAAATGTCTGTTTGTAATTTCAAATTACAGCTTTTATTTTCACTTAATGCATTTAAAAGTATGATCGGTACTTACAATATACATTGTAAATATATATTATATATATATATATATATATATATATATATATATATATATATATATATATATATATATATATATATATATATATATATATATATATATATATATATATATATATATATATTGTTTATAAATTGTTAACATTTTTCTGTCCGTCTGTCAGTCTGCATATGTATTTCTAGCATATATATTATAATAGGCTTCAATTCTTCATTATCAACTATATATTTATATTATAATATATATTATAACTTCGTTCCATCCGGGTGTCCCTTGACACCTCTCAAATTTTTTGTTGTTCCAATGCGGGAATCGAACCTACGATCTCCGAGTCGAGAGCCAAGCTCAAACCACTAGAGCACGGAGGCAATCCCAGCCTTATAGACACGTTACGTAGGCACTAGGGTAGCGAACCTAGGGGTCGAACACGGACTAAACCGCACTAGGGCAAGTAAATTGGCCAGCAGGGTTTTATGGGAAAAGGGGAAGAGATACACGGAGAGAAGAAAAAAGGATTTATTTGTCACACTGTGAATTGCTTGCCTAGCGTGAAAGTCTAGCAACCATGACACTCTTTCCAAGCTAGGGAGGCTCGCAGGCACTCAGCCTCCGAGGTTGTTGTTCTTATAACTCATTGTGTATACAAAAAAAAATACAAAAAAATGTAGGAAAATAATGGCCTCCCTGACTGTTAATCATACACTACATCATGTGATATTTAATGTAATACTTAACCCAAATAACGCGTATCTTACAAGTAACACATCTTTTGTGAGTCATAGCCTTTATTGCGCCTGCACCAGGGGCATAGCTCATCATCGTCACCGAGTTGTCAGGAGAATGGTGACTTCCTCGTGCCCTGCGATACACGTCCCGAGAGTAGGGTGACTTCGTCGTGACCAGATGCACTTCATCTAGCCACAAAGAAGCCGATAAAATACGTCGAAGATAGTGATGCTCCTATTTCATCTAAACTTAAACAAAGCAAACCAGTAGCGCGCTATAATGCTACCGATTTCGATGTTTACAGTGCATACCGTACATATTTACCGTTCAGTAAAGTAATACAATGACACGTGTGAAATTAATTTGGTCGAATTTAAACTTTTTTGTTTATGTTCAGATGAAATTGGATTCGAACGGAATATAATATGCCAGCTATGTTGACGAAGAATAATCCATGCTCTGAAGTGAAGATGCGTCTGCATCTAACGAGGCGTATGATGTATCTAATTAATGTAATTTATTTTCATCAGAACATAGAGAGTGTGCATTTTTGAGGGGCTATGTACAGCGATTTTTCACGTTTAAAAACACGATTTTATTATCTTACAGTAGCCATACAGTATACACAATACACCATACAATCAATCGTCCAATCGATTTGATCAAATCAGCCCCCTTACCCCCGACACAATCGAGAATCGAATTAGTTCGATCTCAATAGCTTTTGATACTCCCGACACCTACACTAGCGTACGATCGTGCGGTGGCCCAATTTGTAACTAACCCCGATCGAGAAGTTCGATCGATCGTAATTTTTGGTACTCCCGACGAAATCGATCGACTGAGAATCGAGTGGCAGGATCGAAAACAGATGTCAAATGTCGATAGCTAAATAAAAGAGGTCTCATATACAGTATCGAGTTTGCTTGTTTTAGTGTATTTGAACTAAATTACGTGATTTTTACTGTAGTATCGCAGCATTATTTATTGTTATTGAGGGAGCTAATAGAATGCGCATTCGGGAAATGCAAAATTTACGAAGATTCACCAACTTCAACACATTAGCAATGGACATGGATTGTGAGGAATTTTGATGCAATAATCGCCTTAAAAAATTATTTATTTGACGTATGAGTCGCAGATTTAACTACTCATATGAAGAAACCGACTCACTGAAATTATATCACCGTTATGTGTAAAGTTATTTAAAATCTTTACGCATTTGTTTACACATTTGGCCGCTAATTCATGTATTATATTTTCACTTAAGACAGCGACTGAGACAAATGAAGTCTACATAATATGATCTGTATTAACGTATCATATGAAGACTTTGTTTGTCTCAATCTATCTTTGAATAAACAAAGTCAATAAATAGTTATAAAAAGTCGTATGTTGATATTGTTACTATGCTCGGGTTTTCTAAATGTAAACACTAAACACGAATTTATTATTATATCATTTACATTAAGTATACCACTTATATTTTGACCAAAATTAACATTTAACTTCCTTTTTACAATACTACCAATTACCTATTTATGCCCAGTTATTGTAATTATTGAATGTGTGTTGTGCACAACACTTGAGTTTTGCTGACAAGATAAATCAAAATATGACTGACATTTCACAGAATGTCAAAGACTTTAAACAGGAATTTCGAATCTATTAATTACTGTCACAGTTTTTTTTAGAAAAATAACCTAACCTACCATTGCACGAGATTGAGGCTGATTCATTTCAGAAACATACACAAAATGTTATTTAAAGTGAAATATATATATTTTTTCCATATATTTATTAATCTTCGCAAGAGACTACGGCACTCAGCTGTAACTTGTTTACACTGTGGACGTGATGTCAGCAACCGGATACAGCTAACGACGCTGATAAGACATGATCTCAACACGATCTCTATTTCGATTCGATTTTGTTCGGGAGTACGCATCAAGGCCGAAACTGAATCAAAATCGACATCGGATCAGACTCGTAAATCGAAATCGTATTCAGTTTCGGGAGTAAGGCCCCAGTTCCATATTGACATAAACAGTATAGACTATAGAGTATATACCGTCAAGCCAATTCTCCCCCATGCACGGTCAGGTTGCTGAGCGCGAGTTTTTGTCACTACTCGCCGTGAAAAAGTTGACTACAATTTGTATTACATTGAAACAACGCCCCTAGTGGCAAACAATGGTAACTAATTCGATTGATCCTACTTGATCCAATCGCACTGATCAAGTCGACTGGACGATTTTGGGTGACAAGATTGGGTGGAGCGTGGCCCACAGGTTGCTCGCTCATTTAGACAGCATGGTGGCTCCACTGGTATGCGTAAGCTGTGTTAATCTGTCGTCTACTTGTCTACGTCTACGGCTTCTGTATGTCACTTCGGGTGTCGTGACCGTGGCGCGCGTGGTTAGCTCTTTAACGTCCGTAGAAAAATCGCTCGTATGCACAAGGCCTTCGTCTTGAAAGTCGATGATGTCTTACAATCAAAATAAGCCATGCTGATGACGACGCCGCCTGTTTCAGAACCCACTGTCGGTGGACCTGGTGATCAACATGCCGCAGGACGGCATCCGGCTGGTATTCGACCCCGTGGCGCAGCGCCTCAAGACCATCGAGATATACAACATGAAAATGGTTAAGCTCAGGTATAGGTGAGTACAGCTGTTCATTGGAGACATTAATAAATAACATTGTGAAGTGCCACAGGCCCATGCACTATGTCATCTAAATTACCTAGGCGAGAGCTCGGTTTTCAAAGTCAAAGTCAAAGTCAATTTTTATTCGAAATAGGTATTTTTATACACTTTCTGAACGTCGGTCTACATGATGCCTACCACCGGTTCGGGAACTAGCCCGGCGAGAAGAAACGGCGTAAGAAACTCGTGCGGGGCCATCTTTTATCAAAAAGATGAAAAATTGTTCTTCTAAAAATTTAAAAAAGGCATATATATATAACAATGTTATGACTAAAACTACATAACAAGACTACAATAATATATGTAATTTTGAAGTATTGCCTTGAGCACACCAGCAGGTGTGCTATCATTCATAAAATCATTAACTTTATAATAGGCTTTAGCACACAAACGTTCTTTTACTTTTTTAAATTTATTGATTGAAAATTTTTTAACGCTTTCTGGGATCTTATTTTATAGGCGTATACATTGGCCTTTAAACGAATTCTTTACTTCACTAAGTCTAGTCACTGGTACATCAAGCTTATGCTTATTTCGGGTATTTCTATTGTGGTTGTCACTTTTCTTTTTGAATAGGTTAATTTTTTTTTAACATATAAGACATTTGATAGAACATACTGAGAAGCTACAGTTAAGATTCCAGTTTCTTTAAAATTCTCTCTTAATGACGTGTTGGGTGCCAGCTTATAGATTGCCCGAACAGCTCGCTTCTGCAGCACAAATAAAGTATTTATATCGGCGGCATTTGCCCACAGTAGAATGCCATAAGACATTATACTGTGGAAGTAACTAAAATATAAAAGCCTTGCTGTCTTTTCGTCTGAAAATTGTCTTATCTTACTTATTGCAAATGCTGCTGAACTGAGTCTGTCGGCCAACCCAACAATATGAAACGTCTAAAGTTATACCTAAAGAGACAGCTGTATCTACTAGTTCCATACCTTTTCCATTCAATAGTACATTGGTTTCAGTTTGCCTTACATTTGGCAACGTGAACTTAATACATTTAGTTTTTTTGCTATTAAACAAAAGATTATTAACACTAAACCAGTGTACTATTTTTGAGAGAGCATTATTTACTTCGTCATAGCCTGAGTTTTGGCGATTAAAAGTATTAAAAGTAAGCGACGTGTCATCGGCAAATAAGACTATCCCGTTTTTTCCATTAATAAGGTATGGTAGGTCATTTATATAGACCAGAAAAAGAAAGGGTCCTAAAATGGATCCTTGTGGGACCCCCATCTCAATTTTGGTACCTGTGGGTGGATCTTCTTCCATTTATCTCAATCCTCTGATTCCTATTTGATAAATAAGATTTTAAGAGGACGAGTGCTGATTCCCTTACTCCATAGTGGCATAGTTTCCTGATCAACGTTGTGTGCTGCACGCAATCAAATGCCTTAGAGAGATCACAAGAGACTCCTAGAGCATCCTGAGACCCCTTCCAAACATTAAAAATATAACTAATCAGATCAACGCCTGCATCTGTTGTAGAGCGATCATTCGTAAAACCAAATTGTTTATTATGTAAAATGTTATTTATATTAAAGTGTGCTAGTAGGTGAGTAAGTATTATTTTTTCATATATTTTGCTTAGTGTTGGTAAAATAGATATAGGTCGGAAGTTAGATGGATCCGAATTACTACCAGACTTAAACAGGGGTAAAACTTTACTATGTTTCATTAGATCAGGAAATACGCCACTTTTTATACAATCATTAAAAATATTTGCTAAGTAAGGTGCGATAATATCGATTATAGATTTAATAACTTTCATTGATAGGCCCCATAAATATGCAGTATTCTTAATATTTAATAAATTAAAATTTTTAATAATGTCTTGCGGTCCTATTTCTTTTTTAATTAAAGAAGTAATTCAGCATCAGCAGGTGAGGCATACACATTTTAGGTGGTTGAAACTGGAATGTCAGCAAATAATTTCTTAAAAGCAGTTGCAACTTCACTGTCAGAATTAATTATTTTATTATCTATATTCAATTTAAAATATGTGGTGCGGCTGGTAACTCTTCCAGTTTCATTTGCAATGATTTTCCAAGTTTTTTTAATCTTATTTTTCGAATTCTTAATTTTATTTCTAATGTGAAGAGATTTTGCTGCAGAGCAAACTTGCTTAAATGTTTTTGTATAATTTGTAATTGTATTTGTAACTTTACATATTTTTTTAAATTCTTCACTTTGATTTGTTGTTCTTCACTACATAGTATAAAACAAAGTCGTTTTCTCTGTCCCTATATCCCTATGGTATGCTTTAATCTTCAAAACTACGCAACGGATTTTGATGCGGTTTTTTTTAATAGATAGAGTGATTGAAGAGGAAGGTTTATATGTATAATAACATTCATTAAATAGTGGAGAAACACTGTTATTTTTGAGGTTTCTAATGTGATGTCGTAAATAATTACATTTTTTCCGCTTACATTGCAAACGATGGCTGAACCCTACGAGATAGATCAAAATAATGTACTACAGTTTTGTTCATCATAAAAAAGCCTACAAAAAAGTCCGCAATAACATATATCTATCTCTTAGGGATAACCCACAATAACCATTTATCCTTTACTTTGATTGAAATTTAATAGCTTATTTACGAAGCGATTTTAAGCAATACAGCATTAATCCTTATCCAATTTAGTACGTTAAATACATTGTGCATTTAATATAGATCAATATGGCTCTTTATAGCATGTAATTTAAATGAATATTTTCGAAGATATTACAGATTTAAAATGCAGGGACATGTCTCGGCGGCACTCGCGAGTCGTGACTCGGTGCTCGCTCAACGAATATTCTGTACTGCAGTTCTTATGGAATATCCATAGAGGTAGTTTAGTTTTAGTAGTAGGCCAGTTTTGTTGGAATATCAAATTATATTTGAATGGCAAATTAAATGATTATTCACTACGTAGTATAAAACAAGTCGCTTTATCTGTCTGTCCCTATGTACCTATATTGTATGCTTAGATGTTTAAATCTACGCAACGGATTTTGATGCGGTTTTTTTAAATAGTCTTTTTATACTCTAGCGCGATAGATATAATAATATAATGTATATGAAGCGGTCGCGCATGTCGCGTCGAGGTGATAGGGTCCCATTTTTAACAATTTGCATTGGGTAAACCTATAAACATTTTCAATATTGTATCAGAAGTAGTATATTGCTGTTAATAGAGAGTTATTTGCCGAAGTAGTTTTTTCTCCAAGAACACTATACTACGCGGGCGAAGCCGCGGGCAAAAGCTAGTTCATTATAAAGTTCATACAATTTGAATCTACTTTTGACGTGATAACGTCTTATAATTCGATGGAGCCGGCTGCACGCACGAAAAAATATGACTCATGCGTTACCAAGTACCGTTACCAAGTACCAGCGTTACCTCGTATTTTATTATTATTATTGTTGTTGTTGTTGTTGTTGGTGTTGTTGTTGTTGACGTTGTCACGTTCAACTATCGTCAGTAAACCGACTTTACAGACAACCGATATTTTTTTTAAAATACCTGCCGTAGTCCATTCACCGAATTTACTTTTATTGTTTGTTCTCACTATCTTACAGGTGAAAATAGTATCAAATTTATCTTAATAATATCTAATTAATTTAAACATTTTACCAAACGATATCCGGGCTACTATAATACTCTAAATGTCCAATATTAGCTATAATTTCACCTCTAAACTTCTCAATATGTTTGACATTTATTGGTATATATGTGTTTCTGTCCTTGTGTAATTGTTTGCAATTATTATCTATAGGGAAAATGGCCCGCTGCCCACAGTGATCAGAGCTTAATATGTTGATGACTTCTTTATTTAATGGATCTATGTTGGTAAAAATATTATCAATGCATGTAGCAGAGCTGTCACTGATCCTTGTTGGTTCAAAGAATAAACGAGTTAAGATATATGATTTTAACAATGAAGTAAATCTAACAGTGGTGGCATTACTTCTTAAAATATTTATATTAAAATCACCACACAATATTATATGTTTGTTAGATACACTTATCTTAGTTAATAACGTTTCCATTATTTTTTCAAATGAATCATGTAACCCTAAAGGAGGCCTGTATACGCTAACAATAATAAAGTGTCCCACTTCTATACAGGCTATTTCAGTTGTTCGTTCTGTAGAGTACTATGTCTTTACGTTCTTTATATTTTAAATTATTCTTAATTAATATAAGTGAGCCGCCTCGAATGGTTTTTTCTTTGCAGAAATAACTAGCCAGCTGGTGCATACCGAGATTTAACATAATTTTATTTTTCTTAAACCAATGTTCAGCTATACATAAAATGTCTAAATTATTGTTTGAAAACAACTCAATTTCTAAATCCTTACTAGACATACTTTGTATCTTTTGATGCACCAGCGTTAGTTTAATAATTAATTAATATTTTTTATATCATAATTTATTATTGGAACGAAGTTCCTTATGGCGCGTTGCGAATTGTATGGAGGCTGGACGGATTATAGGCACAACACTTTTTTCCACTCGAAATCACAATGTAATAACGACTATTAAGAATGAAATAAAAAACGACCTTATCACCTTGACAATAATGTAGTTATGACTGTTACATATTGTGACTAGCTAGCCGGGCCTTAGGAGCGCTTGATGTTATTACTCAGTACGGAGCCGGACTTCGCGGCGGCAACACTGCGAGCATCAAGCAACCCGCCCCCTCACCCCTGTCCCTATGTAAGGCGCGGCCAACTAGTTCCGCGCGCACTATATATACTTAGTTCAACTATTTGTTTTGTATAATATAATATATTATATCTATACAGATAAACAAAATTGAAGTGTCTGTTTGTAATTTCAAATTAACAGCTTTTATTTTCACTTAATGCATTTAAAAGTATGATCGGTATTTACAATAAAATATACATTGTTTGTTAACATTTTTCTGTCCGTCTGTTAGTCTGTGTGTTTGTTACGGCTAATCTCTGTGTGTGTATATATATACACACACAGAGATTAGCCGTGTGTATATATAAGATACGGCTAAAATTATTATTATTTGGAACATTTTCCGAGGTGTTATAATAAGTCATATTATTATTGTAATTCATAATACATTAGAGGCTATACGGTGGGGCAGCTAACTTACAGGCTCTGGCCTAGAGTCTATATAATATATAATAATGATTACTAACCTGTGCCGTGTTTCAGCGGCATGTGCTTCAACTCGCCGGAGATCACGCCGTCCATCGAGCAGGTGGAGCACTGCTTCGGCGCCACGCACCCCGGGCTGTACGACGGCACGCGCCACCTGTTCGCGCTCAACTTCCGCGGCCTCTCCTTCTACTTCCCCGTGGACAGTAAGTTCGAACCCGGCTACGCGCATGGCCTGGGCTCGCTGCAGTTCCCCGACGGCGGCTCCCCCGTGGTTGCGCGTACTACCATCTACCACGGCTCGCAGCACAAGCCGGGCGCCGCTGCCGCGCCCGACCTGCCGCTCGCCTGCTACGGCCACGAGCTGCAGCTGCGCCGCTGCGACGTTCTGCGCAGCGGCGGCGCCACGCTCGGCCTGCGCCTGCACGTGTGCGCGGGCGGCGCGCGCGGCCCCACCGCCCGCCGCCCGCTCGTGCGCTTTGGCGACTCCTGCCAGGCGGTCGCGCGGGCGCTAGCTGCCCCCGCGCGCCTGTACTACAAGGCGGACGATAAGATGCGCATCCATCGGCCCACGGCGCGCCGCCGCCCGCCGCCCGCCTCCGACTACTTCTTCAACTACTTCACGCTGGGGCTGGACGTGCTGTTTGACGCGCGCACGCACCGCGTCAAGAAGTTCGTGCTGCACACCAACTACCCGGGCCACTACAACTTCAACATGTACCACCGCTGCGAGTTCCGGCTGGCGGCGGCCGCGGTCACAGTGACGGCGTACAGCCGCTGGGAGGCGGTGTCGCGCGCGCTGCGCGTGTGCGAGCGGCCTTTGGTGCTGAACCGTGCCAGCTCCACCAACACCACGAACCCGTTTGGCTCGACGTTCTGCTACGGCTACCAGGACATCATCTTCGAGGTGATGTCCAACAACCACATCGCATCCGTGACGCTGTACCAGCCTGAGGGGGCGCGCGCGCACGCCGCCGCCGCCGTGGCGTGACGCGGCCGGACGGTGCGGAGGGAGAGGCCGCGCGCGCATGCCGCCGCCGCCGTGGCATGACGCGGCTGGGCGGGGTGGGGGGAGGGGTAGCGCGCGCACGCCTCAGCCGTCGTGGCGTGACGCGGCTGGGCGGGGTGGGGGGAGGGGCCACGCGCGCACGCCGCCGCCGCCGTGGCATGACGCGGCTGGGTGGGGCGGGGGGAGAGGCCGGGCGCGCACGCCACCGCTGCCGCCGGGGCGCGACCGATCTCAGTCGTGAGTGTAGTGTAGTGCCGCGCCGCGTCCGCTGACGCTCGCGGACGCACAGTGTGTGAGCACAAAACACGCAATGCAAAATGAATATCTTTACGAGCGATTTACTTCTAAAGTATTACTTTTTATTGGTATCTCATTTGTAATTAAGTTTAATAAATTGGATTCTGTTCGATAAAATGTTAATGACTAGCTCTGTAAGTTTTATGATTATGTTTCAACAATCAATTAATCTTATGTACCTACTATGTAAATAAATTCCAAAATAATATGTTTCAAATTTGGCAATTTTGTAAACATCATTACTGTACTAGCATGCGACATTATTTTGAGTTAAACATGGTACATTGAACGGTCTTTTGTTTCTCTATCGGCCGAATACTTAGCACAACTTCTAGGGGCATCCCCAGTCGCAGGCTCTCTGTCTCTGTTTGACAGAATGACAAGGACGGCACGTGACTTGAGTGCTAATTAATTTAAGTAGCGTCTCAGTGTTCGACCGTATAGGAACATAATATATTGTCTTTGACCGTCGCCGAGCGAGCGTCAGCGTATTGCGGGCCCTTAGTAAGAGAGCCGAGGAGTTTCCTTAAATGAATAGTCAAATGTGTTCTTTAAGTTTTATAATCTGCGGGAAAAAATAGTAAAAATCAAATAATGTTAGACGTAAGCTGTACATACTAGGAGAATTACAAAGAATTGATGTATTTTTTCTAAAAATCATTTTCGAACCATGAGGCATGCTAGACCTGCCGTGTGCTGGGGCCGCGCGCGTGTCCAACACTACAGGCCGCTTATCTATATTAAATTTAAACAAAACCTGTAGTTGCTGAATACGACGCACCACAGTGAGTGTATGTTGTGTGGATACTCGTTTGTGGAGTTGTTTTAAAATATTATAATGTTAAGAATAATTTAATGTAAAGGTACGTTACATGTGTCTGTCGTTCGTGTCTCACGATAGTACGGTTAGGTTTTCGATTAATTTTACAATTTATTTATTGACATAGTGAATGTTATATTTTTGTCATTCATGGGACTCTTCCTCCGCCTTGGTGCGACACGCTACAGTGTGTTGGCAGTAATGATAATATTACGTGTAGCACTTACTTAATTTATCTTTCGTTCCAGTGCTCAGCCCTATCAGGCTAGCAAGGCGAATTCAGCAAAATTGCAAAAAAAAACCTGAATTTTTAGCTAAATAGTTGCTAATTAGTTGCCAAAATGGCGATTTTTTTTGCTCAAGCCGATCGCGAAAAATCGCGAATAATGCTACCTTGATATCAAGGTAGCAAAGTAACTCTACAAATTACACATGTTTCCTTTGACCATTACAGAAGATTTAGTTGCTAATTTGTTGCTATAAGTGCGATATGACGAAACCTATGAAAATATTTTTTTTTTCCATTATTCGTGTTTTTGCTATCTTGAAACTGGTTTTTCTTGTCATAAAAAGCGTTCCCAATTTGTTGCTCAACAGGAGAGTACTCAATACACATAATGAGCCAGCAACAAAATAGTTGGAACCGATCGGCCGATTTTTGATTTTTTTTTAATTTTTCTGTATTTCTGCTATCTTGAGGCTGGTTTTTCTTGTAATAAGAAGCTCTCCTAATATTTTGCTCAACAAAATATTAGGGTGCTTAAAAATGCTCAAAAAACCAGCAACAAAATAGTTGGAACCGATCGGCCGATTTTTGAATTTTTTTCCTATTTCTGCTATCTTGAAACTGGTTTCTCTTGTAATAAAAAGCGTTTCCAATTTGCTGCTCAACAGGAGAGTACTCGAATACACATACCCTTAAGAAGAGCCTAAATATATTGTCTTACCTTTCACGAAAAAAAAAGATAGGACTGTTACTGCTACAGGTTTTGCTCTAACCGATTTATTAGGTATTTCACTTTACTGTAATAATGATCTTGGATTAAAAGATGTGATTGTATGTATTTGGACTTTTAAAAAATTGTTAAAAAATGATCAATAAATATTAATGGTCACAGTAATAAACAATTAAAACATTGATAGGGGAAGGGGAAGGGGTGTTGCAAATGGGGTAGGGGGGGTATCTTTTTGAGCTCTCAGAGCTCAAAAAGATACCTACTCTGTCGAGCTCAAAATTTCATGGAATTTTCATAAACCACTGTTTTTGTAATTTTCAAACTGCCGTAACTTTTGAATAAATGAACTGATTTTCACGCAGTTTGTGGCAATCTGTGCATTATTTCAAGCCCTATAGAAAAATCTACAACAAAAATTTATCAGATAAAAAATTTCAAAGAAATCGGAAAAAAACGTTTTTCGCAATTCTACAAGAAAAATCTTGAAGCTTCAAAACTGTAGCTGTGATTGACGATTGTAATGTAATTCGACGGATTAGCACGAATAAAAAGTTTTCCGAATTTTTACCTGTCTTTTTTCGCTACACAGGCTCAGAATTTTTTTTTTTCTGTTTTAACCAGCTCCTCCAGAATATTTCTTCCAATTTCCGAAACTGTTTTTTACATCGTTGTGGTATCGTTGATTGCTGAGACATGAAGAGTTATGAAGAAAGGGTATGAAGACTAGATCTTTTCGTTCAATTTCGAATGTTTTCGCGAAAAAGAGCTATCTGGTCCATAGGGTCATCTTACCGGAAAAAAGGGTCCGTGGAACCAGAAAGATGAAATTGAAAATTAAAAAATTTTTTTTCTTCAAGTCATTTCATCGGATTGTATTGAATCGTGGCTCGAAAAAAAAATTTCTCTCGAAAGATCTAGAGTCTAAAATCTAGTCTTGGAATTCCACAATGTTTATTTAAAATTGCGATACGGCCTTTTTTTCAGATAAAGCCTGTCTAAATAGGGAAAAAATGTGATTTGAAATGCAACTGTTATCGATTTTTAAAAAATTTTGGTTACGTTCGGATTATCTTCTTGTAAAATTAGATATAGAAATGAGGTTTTTCAGTTCAGTTCTTGATGAAAATTGGATTTTACCGAAGCTCATACTTATTTTACGAAAAAAATATTTTTTACCATTTTTTGAAGAGTACCCCATTTCGCCCGCAACGAATCGAAATTTTTATCCTAACAGCAGTTAGAAATTATAGACTATTCACTTTGTACAGAATTAAAATGAAGACAGTTTATCGTATTTGGATCCCCAAAAACTTACTATTTCTTTAAATACCCTGTTTTGCCCCTCTCTTTCCTATAATTAAATCGATTTTTGTGACTCAATCATTTTCAACTTCCTGCAAAAAAATTGAAAATTTTCAAAAATCGGGAATTATTGGTTTCGCCCTGTTTTTTGAAATAAGAGTTTCACTTTTTAGCTCTTCGAGCTCAAAAGTTTGATAAAAGTTTAATAAAACGCTAATATTTTGATTTTCAAACTGTCATAACTCTTAAATAAATCAACCGATTTCCACGCGGTTGGCGGGAACCGATGCAGTTTTTCAAGTCCTATGAAAGAATTTAGAACACTAATTGATCAGATAGAAAATTTCGAAGAAAATAAGATAAAACACTGTTTTCAAATTTTTTCGTTTTCGATATCTCACGAACAAATCAACCGATTTTGACCGGACCAGCAGCGATCGATGTGGTTTTTCAAGGTTAAGAACTGATTAGTTCTTGGGATTGATCGGCGAAGCCGTTTGGAATGAACTAAACGGGGCTCTAAAGAGTTCCATCGCACTTAAGTTTCCTGAAAATTTGAACCGATTCGGACCGGTAGATTTTGAGAAATCTCAAAAATAAAAATTTTGAAGAACTTTTTTTTTTTGTTAATAACTTTTCAACGGCTTTACCGATAGATTACAAAAACTAATCAGCTCTTAACCTTGAAAAACCACGTCGATCACCGCTGGTCCGGTCAAAATCGGTTAATTCGTTCGTGAGATATCGATAACGAAAAATTTCGAAAAAAGTGATTTTATGAAATAACTTCTAAACGGCTTCACCCATCGATTACAAAAACTGATTAGCTCTTAATCTTGAAAAACCACGTCGATCACCGCTGGTCCGGTCAAAATCGGTTGATTCGATCGTGAGATATCGAAAACAAAAAATTAAGAAAAACGTGTTACTTCAACTTTTGAGCTGTTTGAGCTCAAAAGTAAAATCGATACATTGGTTTGAGCTCGAAGAGCTCAAACTAGCACGAAAGATACATTTTTGAGCTCGAAGATTTTGACTGATTTTGACCGAACCGGCAGCGATCGACGCGGTTTTTCAAGGTTGAGAGCTGATTAGATTTTGAAATCGATCGGTAGAGCCGTTTAAAAGTTATTCTAAAAAAAACCTCATTTGAAGAAATTTTTTTTCCCAGTTTTTTTGAGTTTTTTCAGAATCTACCTGTCCGAACCGGTTCAAATTTTCAGGAAATCTAAGTTTAATGAAACCCTTTGAAACCCCGCTTGAATCATTCAAGCCGTTCAAAAGTTATGAGAGGTTTACATACTTCCACACACACACACAAACGCACACACACACACGCACTACCACACATACATACAAACACATACAGACATACAGACATCACCGCCGGAATACTCAGAAAAGCTTTCTTCGTCCTTGAAACGTCGAGATCTGATGGAAACTCGATTTTTGCAAAATGGGGTAAAACCAATAACTTCCCGATTTTCGAGTATTTTCCATTTTCTTAGCGGGAAGTTAAAATTCAAAAATCGGCCGTTCGGATCCAACTATTTTGTTGCTGGTTTCTTGAGCATTTTTAAGCACTCTCTTGTTGAGCAACAACGCTTTTTATTACAAGAAAAACCAGTTTCAAGGTAGCAGAAATGTAAAAAATTTCAAAAGTCGGCCGATCGGTTCCAAACATTTTGTTGCTGGTTTCTTGAGCATTTTTAAGCATCCTCCTGTCGAGCAACAAATTAAGAGATCTTTTTGTTACAAGAAAAACCAGATTCAAGATAGCAAAAATACGAATAATGGAAAAAAAAATATTTTCATAGGTTTCGTCATATCGCACTTATATCAACAAATTAGCAACTAAATCTTCTGTAATGGTCAAAGGAAACATGTGTAATTTGTAGAGTTACTTTGCTATCTTGATATCAAGGTAGCATTATTCGCGATTTTTCGCGATCGGCTTGAGCAAAAAAGCGGGTGGGGCTGTGTCGGGGCACACGGCCGTTGGTTTTAACGTGAAACGTCTATGTTAGCGAATCGCTTTTAAAGTAAAAGATTGAAATGAAAACAAGATGGACGCTGTTTTAAGTATTTTAATAAAAAAGAACAGGTACGTAATAGAAACAACAAACACACGAAAGAATCACCACGCTATAAAGTCGGAGTCACGAGTTACACTGAATAGAAACAAGCGTGAGCGCCGGTTTCGCACAGTTATCGCAGTATCCCTCCCCCGCCGCCCCGCTTGACCCCGACACGAACTCAATGTCATAACAGCGAGCTGACTATATAAGTGAAATATTTACACCACATTTTTGTTTCTAAGACTAATAGTTTTTTAATTATTAAGGTACGATGACCTTTTCGTTACGGTCCAGTTTTTAAACCTGGTACCCGTATGTTTCGGCGCGATTTTAAAGACGTTTCACGTCAAAAATCGCCGTTTTGGCAACTAATTAGCAACTATTGAGCTACAAATTCAGGTATATTTTTTTTTTGCAATTTTGCTGAATTCGCCTTGCTAGCCTGATAGGGCTCCAGTGTTCGGCCGCTAGCCGCCCATATTGAGCATTGAATCGAAACGGAGTATAGTGGAAGACATTTTGTCGCTGTGTTTCGTGCGAGGGCCGCTAGATTTCGCTGCACTGGCCATTTTTAAATGGTCACTGTTTCTTGTAGCCAAGTGACTGAGCATTTTTAGTTAAATTTTTGTCTTTGCAAAATTAAGTGTGAATAAAGTTATGCATATGTACAAACAAAGAAAATGTTATTTGACTTTCGCAGAATTCATAATTTTCAAAAAACATCCATAAAATAAGTAATAAGTCATAATTACTTTGCCGATATCGATGTGGTGCTTGTGCACTAACATAGATAATCAATTTATACAAATTCATTAAGAAATTTTAAAACGCGTTTTACTACTTGAATATACCTACAGTCACGCACTCTGTGCTGGCGCTAGTGGCGTGTCACCGCGGGGAGGGGAGGTGTCGTGTGTCGCGTTGCTGTGAGTGCTGTCGCGCCGACGGCCGAGGGCTCGGGGGGTTTGCTGGACAGCCTTGGCCCTTCCACGAACAATGCGAAATTTCGCATGTCCAAACCATAGTAACGCCTATATAATTTCCCATGGAGAGGAAGAGTCTCCATGCAATTTTCATTTGATGACGATACGAATACTTTATCGCAAAGTGTTCGTGGTTGGGTCGCAACTCGCAACTGGCGCGGGCGGCTCGCGCCGGTGACTCACTCACGCCTCTAATCTCTCGAAAATAGTATAAAGGCTGAAGGACAGCGCGCGGTCCGAGAATCGATAAGATAACATGGTTCCCAAATCATGCTCAACTCAAGTACCTACCTCCAACGGATTAGATTGTAACGATTGATTTCCTCGTAATTACTTGTTCAGCGTTATATAAAAAGAGGAATGATTCAATAAATAATTGGGATTTGGGAATAATTCACATTGTTTCCGCAAGTCCGAGGCCGGAAAATATTTATTGTGTTAACGTTGTCCTGTGACCTTGTCGAGCGCAAGCGAGCGCGCACAATCAAAAGAGTGAATGTAAAAGTGGCTATGGTGCCATAAAAAAAAAGTAAAAAATGACAAATAATACATGAAAAAAAGTACTCGGCGCCGCGCAGGGACTCTCGGGCCGAGTGCCGAGCGACTGAGCTATGAACTACGATGCTTCCGTCTTCCGTACCTTACTACAGAATCAACTATCCAATAAGAGTCAGCGCTGAGTCGAAACTCGAAGCGCAGCGAAGCGAAATACTGAAATTGAATATGGCAAATTCGCCCTTATGTCCACAGTATAAGGGACATATTCCTTCGGACCTAACTAAGTCTACAGAGTCCTCAATTCGGTAATCATCATCACTCATCGGCCGGTCGGCCCGCGACGTCTCCGCGCGGCGGGAGCTATTTTTGTATCAATAATTATTATTATTAGCTTACGTTCTCGCGCCGCACCTGTGCCGCCGCGGCGCCGTCACTTAACTCGCAACGTTACTTGTATTGAACTTGTGTCAGCCCGGCCGAATGCCGGCTGCTGTGCACTGGCCTGGGGTCCCAACTGTACACGAGTATCGCTGTCGGGCTGGGACTATATGATCCGGAATCCGTCCGGAAAGGCCGGCCTTCCGGATTCCGGATCATATAGCCCCAGCCTAGGATCACATACGAGTCACGCGCTTCCGTGTCGTGCGCTGCCGTCTGCGTACGCGGCGCGCTCACGTGCCGCTCGCCCACGATCTAACCCGCTTATGCACACAGCGCAAGTCGTCACACTATTTACTTTATTTTATAAACATTATATTTTGTACCTTGTGATGAGGTCTGAGGTCTGACTGACACGTCCGCTGACCCGGGCAGTGTAGAGTGAAGTTACAAGTGACCGCGCTGTCTGATAATCTATCTCCAAGTCCAATCCTACCCCAGGGCTATATTGCACATATTCCGTCAAGGGCCTGGCACAGAATGGTATAATATAACTGTAGTTTGTACGTTACACATGTAGGAGTGCATTTAGTGATACAAAAACTTTATCAATAGTGAGAAAACGACGCCCACTCTTAATCTTTAATAAGTATATCTTTATTTCAATGTAACATATTACTAACTAGGATAATTCTGTGAAGCTGCTGAAGGGTGTTCTGTGTAGTTCGTGTGTTGTGACGGTGTCCGGCTCTCCGCCCGGTGACGGTGTCCGGCTCACCGCCCGGCGCCGGCCCCACGGCGCGGCGTAGCTAGTTGATATAGCCAATGTTTATTTATTGCTAAGCGCGTTGTTATAAATTGTTGAGTGCAGTTTTGTTATTCGTTCCGATGCGAAATAATTAATAGTTGAATACAATCATTGTTTTAGTTATACATTTTAAAAATTCCATTCGAAAGGCATGGATAAATCATTGGTCTCGCTGGGCGCTCGACTAGATAGAGCGCTACCTAACAACAACAGCTTCGTCAATGTGGCAACTCATGATTGTAGTGTGGAAATTGGCAATTAACTTACATGTGACAAATTCTAGTGTGCGTGACAAATTGTGCCAGCTACTAAACTTTTGCCCGGTTTAATGGGCAAAATATATTGTGCCGTGGTCTATTAGTTAAGTTATTGGTTATAAATGTAGCTAAGAAAATACTTAAAAACTAGCTTTTGCCCGCGCCCTCGCCCACGTAAATACAGTATCCCACAGAAACACTGAACTTTTAACTTTCACATTCCTAATTATAGTTAATAGTAGAGCAACAAATAATTAAAAGTTATCAATATACTATTTTTATAGGCTTCTTCTTCAGAAAAATTATAAAAATGACTCTAGGTATATCTGTAACGTTTTCATATATTTCTTTATATTTTTCGACTTATGCTCCTTGGGGAAAAGTTATTGAGCTCCATGGGTAGAATCATAATAACTAGGTTAGATAAATGAAATAGGATAATATATAATAAAATACAATGACAATAAATTCACATCATAAAAATATCAACCACGGAGAACTTGATTCTTGCTTTCTTCTTTTTGATAACACTGAATGGCGTTTTGAATTATTTTTACATAGTTTCGCTACGCAACTTGGGATTGTTTTCAGATTATAACTAAAATAAAATAAAATATTCGGGTTGTACACCTGACAGATAGCTTTCAATATGACTAGCTCGGGTACGGACCGACCTCGGCAGAGTATTTATTGTAGTATTCGACAAGCACGCCAGGGTGTCTTGTAGAGCGCCCAGCGAACCAATGATTTGTCTATGTGTATTGTGTAAATACACGACGAATATATAAAAACAAAATATAATTATAGTACTTACGGCAGGTGAATTACATTAACATATTATTATAAATATTACTCTGACATTTTAGATTTTTTTACAAATTATGTTTTATAAAATTCTCTCATTAGATGTAGTCTTCGATTAATGAAAGTATTTTAAATTGTCTAATATTGTTTAAGAATCCAAACGCTTACTGTTACTAATTATTGTGACACTCGCCGACGGCCGGTGTTGAAGCTGGCGACCTGTGTGTCGACTGGCGTCCTGTGTGTCGCAGTGATACCTGCTGGAAATGATGTTTGTATGTCGACACCGGTTGCTGCAACCTCGGTAGCCCGCGAGACTCGACCGGGGTGATGCAAATCGAGGGAAAGCGGGTTAACTTCTGGTTCCGAGCTTGTCAACATGTAATACGCTCCAGCACGCCGGTGTCGATGTACGGAGGGCGAGCGAAGTCGGCGCGCTAACACTAGTCCCATTGTTCGAGGAATATTTATGTATAGAGCTGTAAAGCCGCCTCTAGGCACGTATCGTTTACTCCAAGAGAATATTTTAACAAAATTGTGATCAATTTGACATACATTTTTATACTTATTCCAATAAAGTGGGTACAAAATGAAAATAAAAAAAATACCAAAAATCAATAAAGGATTTCGTACCGACTCCGTTATTTTATTTATATTCCTATTATTTATATAACCTATTCCCGCAGGGTTAAGAAGAGAGGGGTAAGAAGATGTACACGTTTCATTGCAAGAGCGGAGCCGCGCTACGCAGAGCATTCGAAATTTGATCTCTGGAAATTAAAGGTGTATCCTCCTTGTGTAGTGAACGAAGTTCAATTTTGAATCGCTATCGTAAAATGCAGCGTCATGTCGCGTATTGCTTCGATTCTGTGTGAATTGACCCTTAGTCTGAACAAACCAGTGAGCCAGTACTCAGTAGGAACATGACGAGCGGAGTTGCAGCCTACGCGGTACGCCCCGTCTCAAATACGAGGTATGTCGCGTCCAGTATACAGTAACTATTTTGGACAAGTGACCCCTTTTCCAAAATGACTATCCATTAATCCATTCCATACTTTTAAGATCAACCCCCTTATTCATAATGGTCCCATTAACTTAAAACAGCTGCTACAGAGTGTTATTTTTCATTCTGACTTAGGTCAATAGAAGAAGACAGAGTAATTAGCAATGTTCTAAGTTAGCAGACTATTATGAATAAGACAGCCTATCTTTAGTTTTTTCCTATTGATACTAAATACCTACTAAGGTACCAACTGGAAAACTTTGCACTTGGTTAAGTGAGTAAAGTTGACTTCATTTTCTTATCAAAATTTAACAAATAAAAAGACATACAATTCAGTAAATATCAAGTTTAATTTATAATGATTATTACAAATTAAATACTTAAAGAATCTTAAGTTGGTAGGAATTTATATTAAAAAAAAGACGTGTGGCACTCGGGGACTGCCGCGGTAAAGCTATTGCATAGCATTTTGTATCAACTTATGCAATTATAATTATTTATTTATTTTATTTTATATATGCAGTATTTCTTTTTCTTTGATATTAATTCAAGTTACACTTTTTGAGCGTGGTGACCGATAAGAAAACAAATTTTTCTTTTATTAAATAAATAAAAAGTTAATATTTTTAAAATATTTTTATTATTTTACAATACATGTGGGTTTTATTATCTTACAGTAGCTGTTGGTTATTCAGGAATATTTATCATTGAAACTATAGGTTTATGATAACTGAAATAAGAAACATAAGTTTGCGACTTAATATCCTCTAAATACCTAGAAAATACCGCGTTAATGGTGGTCCCATATTTTGTTGTGGACTCTTGTGTACATAAATACCTATACACCTATATACTTTCTCATAAACAGCTGCTTATGTATTCGTCCGATTTCGGAGCAGCTCGTCTCGATTCGTGCGAGTTTCGTAGAGTCGTACAATACGTCTAATCGCACACACACAACGCCGTGTCGAAGACTGCCGAACTGAAACGACGTTAGACGATGCACGGAGCGTGAGGTTTTTTCGTTACGGAATTTCTGGATTCGGTCCCCGCGCTCAAGGCCCGCGATAGAAGCTATGCAATAGCTTAAAAGTATTAATTCGCAAAGAGAAAATAAAACATTCAGTGTGATCCTTTCATCCACATTCGTAACTGAAGTTTTGTAACCAGCTATGAACAAGGAATTTTCTTATCGTTTGATAACCAACTACGAAAACAGAATTAAATTTCTGTTTTTGTAACTGGTTTTCATAACCAGCTACCAAAAAAGGATTATTTTTCTCTGTTCATAACTAGTTACCAAAACAGAATTGCATTTATTTTTCGTACCTCATAAAACTTAAATTGATCTTTGCATTCCTTCCGAATAAAACAGAAAAAACATACGAGACATTATTTAAAATGATTAAAAGACGATTACCTACATGGAACCCCAAAAAAATTACGCTTGACTTCGAAAAAGCAGCCATGAAGGCAATTAAGAAAGTTCTCTAAAAATCTACTATAAAAGGTTGTTTTTATCATTATTATAACATAACAGTCTCTTTAAGAAGGCTAAGGCGTTGAGAGTAAAATCTCGAGTTCAAAGACGGCATGTTGCTAGATGTGCTGGCTTAGCTCGATTACCATTAAATAAGATTTTGTCGGGCTACAAATATATAATGCAAAGATTACTTAAAAGTCAGAATATAGAATATTTTAACATATACTTTAATAAGTTTTGGTTAAGTGATGTTAGTTTATTAAGAAATGGTGCTGCTATAAAGAAGATATCAGAACTACCAACCATCTAGAAGGATGGCACTCTATGCTTAATAAAGTATATAGGGCGTAAAAATCCTTCTCTGGCTCATGTTCTGGAAGATTTAGTAAAATAGACTAAGATGCGTGTATGTAATAAAACTAATAAATGCCAAAATTATTTAGAAATAGATGCTGAAGTCTTCTTGAAAAATCTTTCGTCATTGTGTGTTTTTAAGTTTTATGATTTACGAAAAATAAATGCAATTCTGTTTTGGTAACTAGTTATAAACAGAGAAAAATATTCCTTTTTTGGTAGCTGGTTATGAAAACCAGTTACAAAAACAGAAATTTAATTCTGTTTTCGTAGCTGGTTATCAAACGATAAGAAAATTCCTTGTTCATAGCTGGTTACAAAACTTCATTTACGAATGTGGATGAAAGGAGTGTGATGGGTGAACCTGGTGACTATCTACCAATCTAGCTACATCTGGTTCAATATTGGTGAGTTGCAGCCTTAAATCGATCGTTGATTTTCAAACGGTTTCTTTGTTTCGTCAAAATGTTTGTTACCACACTGAAGCTTTTTTCAACTAGGTATGATGATGGAAAAGCAATAAGGTATTTTTCAGCAATGTTCCACAATGTAGGATACTGTGTTTCAATGTTGCGTTGCAACCAGAACTTCTGATAGCCTTGGTTGAACTTCTGCTTAAGTTCTTCGTCTGTGCTGATGGTAATCAACTTTTCTTGCATTATCACATTGGCTTCTTCTATGGCTGTGGTATTGTACGCATTTATTATCCATTGAGGAATTTGTAAATTTAAAAGATCCTCAAACCTCTCCGTAAAATCCTTGTATAATGCGTCCAAGTGAGTGACATATAATAAAATGTCATCATCTTGAAGCATTTCTGAAAATCTTTCTAAGCAAGAGCCTCTTGATATCCAGCAAACTTCAGTGTGCAAAAGTAATCGAGTAAAGACTTCGTCGTTTTCCTCACATAGCTGAGCAAATAACCGAGAGATCAAAGAATTGCTTCGAATCTTGTTGATAGCATTTATTACATATTGTAAAGACTTATGCAATCTAGGACTCAGCTTTTTGAAGTGAAAACTTCTTTAGCGGCGCTGTGTACTTTTTTTGGAATGGGTTCATGGAAAATTTCTAAACTCGCGTCAGGACACGTGACCTGATCGAAAATTCGTAAGACGGATGGAGTGAGGACAGGCGGCGCAGGGCGCTTGCGCGAATGCGCGTGTCCGTGCCACGCGCATCCATGGATGAGATTAATATTATTAATTTATTTTGTTTATTTTATTATTTATTATTATTATGTAAAATAATTGTAATAGTTCTGAAGTGTTAAATTTTTAATGTAATATAAATTGTCATGTTTGTGTACGATAGCGCAATAAATGAATATTGTATTCCACCACATAAATAATAGTACTTTTATACTGATAATGAAAGCAATTCGTACAAAATTATTCTCTAACAATTCCAAAATATCAAAAATGCACAACGTTAATATTCAAGTTTTCACTTCTGCCGGCACTCCCGGAGTGCAACCCGTCGTTTTTTTGCTACTAAATGCTGCCTGTGAATCAAGCAGTGAATGATCAGTACATCAGGCAGTTGTCGCTTTAAGTGAGCTATAAAACCACGATGACGACCAACCATAGACGGTGCACCATCAGTCGCAACAGAAACAATGTTCTTCCATAGAATAGCTTTGTCAGTAAAAAAATGTTCCATGGCCTGAAAAATCGATTCTCCTCTGGTATTAGTATCTAAATATGTAGCAAAAAGCAGTTCTTGGCACATATTTTCATCTTTGATATATCGAAAATATCCTAACAACAGAGCTTCATTGCCGGGTAATGTAGACTCGTCCAACTGGAGAGAGAATCTGTTGGTCTGTAAGAACTTGCATAAAATGTTTTCCACATCGCGTCCGATCTCGTCTATGCGTCTCTGAACGGTGTTATTGCTCATAGGTATTCTCTTTAAAATATCAAGTGCGGGCTTGTGCAATACATTGTTAAGGACCTACGCAATGGCTAGTAAAATAGCTGCTCTCCAATTGTGTGGGGTTTTCCCGACTTCGCTATTAGGACGCTCGTAAACCATCATCGTCTTTAATAGATGATGACGCAAACATCGATCTTATGGATGGCCTTTTGTCTAGTTTTTCTTTAAGTGCTTGAAAAAATGACAAGGGCTCACTTTTTTGTCAGTATGTACTCTTGATAAGTGGCCATCCATTTTTGAAGGCTTCATGGCATCGTTACTGAATACTTTTTCACATATAAGACACATCGGCAAGTGTTGATTTGATGGAGATGCAATAAATCCGAACTTCAAGTAGTCCAAACTGTATTGTATGCATTTTTATTTTCGTGTCCGCCAACATAGAACAGTAATCCTGCAAATAAAAAAAATAAGAAACTACCTAAATAAAAAACAATAATAAACTGTTAAATTTGCACACTATCTTATTTTTATCACACCCAGATAATGGATGATTGTTAGGTATTATTGACTTACTACTTGATAAACTTGGATACCTATATTAGGTTAGTAACTATAGTAGGTAATTAGGTATAGAAAATATGTATTAGGTAAGTAGGTACCTATTAGCATAAGAACGAAAACCAAAGCAAACTGAACACTTCAAAGTTTAGGTACCTAACTAACTACTTAAGTGTAAGTAATTTTTACTTACTCTTATACTTTATACTTACCTACGTATTGAAAATATGTTGTGTTTACCATAGGGCAAAAAAATTACAATCAAATACTAAAAGAAATTAAACTAGTAAATTTTTACAATTGAAACAACTGAGGCAACTGCAAACTGTTGCAAACAATCTACAGATAGCTCAACTGATCACTATCACACAGTGGGGCAATGCTGATGCACTGTGCCGGATAAAAAGTGTTTGGTACTTACACTGCAAATTTTTCATAAACTGCAGATATTGTATGGTTACGCTATTAACTCGAGTAGGGAGCTCAGCATTTTGTAAATTCTTTTTCAGTCACTTTACTTCACTTAATTTAGCTATGTAATAACTTTGTAATCTCTTGAAATAAATGAGTACTTATATGAGTTATTATCGTTCAAGCTCCAACGAATTTCAAAACGCAAATGAACTTTCAACCTAAGTGCAAGCTCATTAAATAGTAAAATATCAGGAACACGTTTGGACTTGTTGATCGTTCGTGTTAAATTGCGTAAGCGTCAAATAGAGAGCAAGTCAAAACGCGCCTGATTGCATTATATTTGTTAATAATAAAAAAATATATATTAAATATATATAATATATTATTATAACTTTAAAAAAATTAAATTTTATTACAATTCCTTCACTAATTAATCGAAAGGAACTTCGTTTCATCCGGGTGTCCCTTGACATCTCTCAAGTTTGTTTTTCATCTTGCACGAACTTGAGACTTTACATTACTACAACAATGCTATTTCCTACAAAAATATTAATTATTCTTATTACACGTAACACAACATTAACATTACAGTACCTACCTACCTTGAAAGTTTTAAATAAGAACTTGTGTTAATTTAATAGGGATCGATTTTTAGACCTCGTCGACCCCTTAAAATCAGTTTTCGTTTATGTCGACCCTATTATGTCTAGGGGACTTTACTTTTTATACTTTACTTTACCGAACACTTTGGGAATCCCTGCCTTAGAGCTACGTAGAGGTGTAGCATCGCTCTGCATCGGTTATATTACGGGGAGTGCTCGGACTTATACCTGCTGCAACTTTTCGCCACCGTTCCAAGCGACAAAATATTTATCATCCTCATCTTGATGAGTGGCAGTCCTCCACCGTGCGCTTTACTTTACCCGAAGCTTTCTGCCGCCCTGCAAATCTTCAAGAATACCGACTTCAAAATTAAGAAGATTGAGTAGAGAAATAGTTAAAATTTTAACCGAATTTTAAAAAAGGGGAATTAATTATAAAAGTTAGTTTTATTCATACTTTTTTGTGCATTTTTATTGTAGAAGTCGGTTTGATTTTTTTAGTTACAAGAACGTCTGTTTGTGCCTCCGAATTGCAGAGATTGTGTGGCTTTACACATAAGTACCTACTAGCTAATAGCTATAGCTACTTAACTGACAGTTCGGGACATGCGGGCCGTTTCAGGGTTTTGTGGTATCGTCATCGTTGGTTTATTGTTTGGCTCTTTGGTCTCCCCGTGAGTATGCCGGCGCTGATCATTGAGCGGAATCAACCGGAACAACACGGCCCGTCATCGTGCCAGTTATCAGCACCTTATACGATGCGGAAAGACTCGGCTCTGTCAGAACTCTGTCGACAGAAACCGATAAGGCGGAGGAGGTGGAGCAGGTGTTGTGTTTCTGCTTATCGAGGTGAGTTGGACGTGGACGTAACATGTCAATATCAGCAAACAGTTGGGGATTAGGTGCGGCCCGAGATAAAACCGAGCCTCCTTGATCGATGCGCACGATAGCGGTACGTCCTTGACAGCATGTGACAGCAGCGAGTCACCCGGTATAGCACATCCGCTCGCCGTTATGCCCATTCGCGTTATGAATCCAGTGAATTACCCAGATATGAGGTATCCAGCAATACTTAGCCCCAATTTCATCAACGTATTTTAAAACCACGTTTAACGCTGTGCTAAGGATTTGGATCTGGCTCTCCCGTTCGTTCTAACATTGAATGAGAGGGAGAGATTTATATCTGGTGTGACAATATTTATGGGTGTGGGAAAATTGGGCCGCCACACTGGGTTTAGCGTTGAGTAAGCGCGCTTAAAGGAGTTTGGTGAAATCGGGACTTAAAGACCAAGGTCGGAGACTGTTACGATAAGCCCGCCAAAAGCCCAATTAAAGCATTATAATAGGCCTCTACTCCTACTTGTTACGTTTACGTTGAGATTAAACTGGAACGGAACAGAGTAAACAAATTGTCGTTGCTATACCTAATATAAATTGGCGGTTCCATTTTCCAGTGAGTTTCGTAACCGCAGTTACAAATTACATTGTACAATATGTCAATATAACATGATGAGACCACCAATAGGTGTAGTTTAGAAATAAACACCTATTGGAAGGTAGCGAGTGCGCTGTGAGCAATGAGCATGCATGTTCGGTGTGCCGTGTGGTTAGTTATCTTAGCGGTATTATTGTTATCAGGGTAACAAGGACGTGGCGTACATACAGGTTACAGCTACTCGGTAATCGAGTTACCTACTTATAACTCATAAACGGGTATTTGATACCGCACATGACAACGTAATTTATATGAACTGTGAGCCTCACACTCGCGTCACTATGCTTTTATGTAAATACTAAATAGGTATGCACATTGCACAAAGTTGATACGTTGATATTTGGTAGGTCTAGTTCCATTCCCAGTGTGTGGCGTGTACCAATGAGACTTTAATCAGATCTCAAGTATATAATACGGACGCTCTAACTGTGAAAGAAAACATTTGGAGGAAACCCGCACATGGTTGGCCAGACGTATTGACCAGTCCAGTGGGGACTAGGTTGTTGTTGACTAGTACATGTTGTGAGAATGCCGTATGTGCTTGGACAACCATACGACATTTAAAAACCGACTGTCCCAGGCACTAAAGTATTTCAAGAGTTACTTCGCACGGAGAATACTGTATAAATCATCCAATAACGGATGAAAAGGCCTAAGTTAAGAAAATTGTTCTGTATCTTTTTAACCGACTAGGTCGAAGCCAAGAGGAAGGGTAATGATTTTGGCAGTCTTTAGTCTGTATAGTGTATATATGTATGTTTGTAATTTGTTCTACCGTAGCGCCAAAACTACGCCTACCTACTGTTCCGATTTGAATGAATGAGGTGTCAATAGGTTCGTTTGATGGCCCGGGAAACATAGGTTATATACTATCCCCCTTATTAATAAAAATATTTACACAACGGATAACTTAAACAACGTTGGTCTTTGTCTGATGTGTTGGAAAAGTCACTAAACAGACAAAGACAGCAACGTTGTTTAAGTTATCCATTGTGTAAATCTTTTTATTAGTAAGGATAGGTACATGTATTTTGCGTAGTCGGGTTATAGTTTTTTTAACTTTTTAACCGACTTCCAAAAAAGGAGGCGGTTATACGTTCGGCTGTATACAGGGTGTCCCAAAATTAGCACGTCACACTGACACCGGAGGTAGATGAACCCAAGACGCATTGAACAAGCCTAACATGCCCATAGAAAAGTTTCGTGGGTTTTGAGTTATGACCAGTTTTAGTCATTTTTTAAACAACACGGGTTCTGAATAACAAAAGAAACGCTGTAAAACAAGTTTAAAAAAAAAGGGACGGTGATAGCAAATACTTGACCAAGTGACCAGCCAGCCAGACCAGCCCCAACTAGTCGAGCCAGTTCGTTACCTTGCGTTTCGTGCTACCGACGTGTTCTCTGCGCCTCTGCATTTTGTTTTGTGATTTTCTAATTGTGTGTGATCTAATTTATGGTGAAACCAGACGAGTTTCGACTTGCGGGAACATAACTTGCAGTGCGAGGTTGGCTGCACGATTGTATGCGGAACGGTATCCTAATCGTACGCCGAAAAACTACGAAATTATTTTGCGCATTATTAATGCATATTGCGAGGGTCGAGTACCAGAAACGAGAGGCCCAGGCGCTGGAAGACCCCGCACTAGATGATGATGTTGTTTTGGATGAAGTCCGCCAGGAGCCAGGTACTTCAGTGCGGATCATTGAACGGCGCACTGGGATCCCAAAATCGTCGGCACATCGAATTCTAAAGCGGCACAGATACCATCCCTACCACATAACACGTGTCCAAACGCTTCTAACAAGTGACTACCAACGGCGTGTTGTATTTTGTCGCCAAATGATTGCTAAATGGAGAGAAAATCCAAACTTTTTTAATGATGTCTTGTGGAGCGACGAATCTGCATGTAAACGAGATGGATACCTTAATCTCCATAATCTTCATAGCTGGCGTCTAACCAAACCCTCATGAAAAAAGACAAGTTCGCTCTCAATATTAATTTAAAATTAACTTGTGGACAGGAATATTAAATGGCCAGATAGTAGGACCATTCGAGCTACCAGCTGTCCTGAATGGAGAAAATTACTTAATTTTTTTGGAGAATGATTTTCCAGTATTACTAGAGGGCTTCCCTGAGGAATTGAGGGAAATAATGTGGCTCCAAAACGATGGCTGCCCAGCACACTACGCCCGCGCCGTACGAGAGCACCTCGATATTGCATACCCTAACCGGTGGATGGGGAGACTGGGACAGATCTTGTGGCCGCCACGTTCCCCGGATTAAAATCCTTTGGATTTTTTCTACTGGGGATGTTTAAAAGATAAAGTCTACGCAAAACCGATTACATCTGAGGCTGAATTAAAGCAAAGGGTATTTGAAGCAGCCCATGAAATATCGACCATAAGCTTAATAAGAAGACTCAACCGAAATTTTATACGAAGGTGTCACTTGTGCATAAGAATGGAAGACAATTTGAACACTTGTTGTAAACAAAATAAATGCAAAATTCATACGAAACCTTTTTAATTTTCTTTCAACACCTACACCCCCGCACACAAATCTCTGCATCTGGCTCGTGACGTGTCGATGACGTCATTTGGCAGTCTAGCGTCAGGGAGAACGCGGGGAGATGAAAGAAGAAGTGAGATTAAAAACTTCATTCCAGCGAGCGAGGTGCAGAGATATTGTGTTATTCACACTAAACTGCTGTCTGCTCTGGCACTATTCAAATACTGTCCACGTCCATAACAGATAGCATTTCGGTGTTAACAGCGTATTATTTTTTATCTCTTTCAGTCCCAATTACTAAGCCAGGTAAAAAAAAGACACCCTACTAGACCAATCTCTACCTATTTGATCGTGGCAACTGCAGGACTTACTGGTTTATTTTTATTAATTTCACTTACGTAGGGCATTGATGAGAAACAACTAAAATTTGATAATTTATCAATAATATACAATACAAGTGTTACACCATTTTGGAATTGGCATGGTATAGGAAAGTTTTTAAAGGTATTTTTTCATAATGTTTGAAGTAATTTTTTTCCACGGTGGCTGCTCAAATTAGAAACTATTATTTTTATGAGAGAATAAAATTGAGATTGACTATCAAATTTACTGTCGTTATTTCACATTACTTATCGACTAAGTATTGTTTGTTTCATAATAAGTAACTAGTCTTGAGGGAGTACACATAAAAAAAGTAAAATAAAATGCATTTTAAAAAATCTCTGATACGATCATTACAAAAAAAAAGGATTGTGTGGTTTTATGAAACCACGGTAAAAGTCAAACTTAATAACAAAATAGCGTGGAGCACTGGCACAAATGAGTACTAGTCTATACACTACACGGTCAGCTGATGCGAACTACAGGCGCCGCTATATTGGCCTCGGCTGCTCTGACGAGCGCCTTTCACTTTATTCCTACTCCACGGCCGACCGTCACGCGACATGCAACACACAGACGAAAAAGTTTGAGACGATGTACTAAAAGTTTCACTTTAAAATGGTAATTTTAAAAAATTACTAAAACTGGTCATAACTCAAAACCCACGAAACTTTTCTATGGGCTTGTACAATGCGTCTTGGGTTCATCTACTTCCGGTGTCAGTGTGACCTGCTAATTTTGGGACATTCTGTATACATACTTATGCTTTTTTTTGTTTGTTCAACGATTACTCTGGCGTCCACAGACGGCTGAGTAATCGTTGTATAATCGAGTAATGTGTGGTATAATCCCAATTTGGTTCTTTTCATATCAAGGTGGTGACCAGATGATGGGATCCATGAGGAATCGAAGGAACAACTTGAAATTTATATGGAAACATGTCAGGGGCGTGCGCTCCTTGTAGGCAGAAATGGCTTTACTTGTCATTCACAGATATTTTAATAAAACGTTCGTACGTTTTAGATGACTTTAATTAATAGTAAATAAATTAATTTAAAAAATATAATAACTTAAAAACGCCTAATATTTTATAAATAGCAACTCATCTCATGCCATTCCGTTCTGCAGGACATATCATCGCATGAATGTGTAATTTTCATACTTCGCAAACGCACACACCCATGAATATCGACATGATTATATAGCTGCAACTCCCGCGGCAGGCGATGGCTCGAGAGCCATCGCGGTTTTCGGAAGCGATCGGATAGCCGTGTCTATCCGATCGCTTCCGGAAACCGCCGAACTTGCTTGTCGGAAATTATTCGTTGCCTATAATCCGAGTAAAAATAATAGAAGAAAATCTAATAAATCACGTATGCACATTATGCATTTTTGCTTAGTAAGGTTTTATTTGTTTAAATAGAAGAAACGTTTTGTGTTTCGCGGGGGCCATATTGCATATTTCATGTGATAAGCATTGTTTACAATTTAATCGCTCCAGTTCATTTATAGTTTTCTCAAAAGATTTTTCATTTTAACATTTGAAAGTGTGTACATTTAACAGTTTATTACTGAGTTTCTATAATAATTGTAGTGATTTGCTTTTACTAGTGCGTTTGTTGATTTTTTTAAAATGTTATTTGATCGTGAGGTTTGTGTTGAAAATGTGTGTTTATTAAAAATTAAAAATAACAAGTTCTCACAATTGTCATTCAGTGAAAAGATTCAAATTCTGTCTAAAGGTAGGTGTGTACCCGAGTTACAACAATTAAACCAGCAAAAAAATAATGTAACTCGAAAATTTCATGTTAAAAGTTATGAAACGTATAACTGGCTGTGTGGTTGTGTACACACGATTAAATTATATTGTTTTCCTTGCATATTATTTAGTAATTCTAGTACAGTGTGGACTGAATAGTAGTACATCTAAGACTTGGTCTGTTGGCATGGTTTCGACTTAGAGATCCGTCGCTTGGCTGTAGCTATGCTAAAAATCTATAAACGAAAAAGTTTTTGTGACCGAGTACTTCGCCGCATACCCAGTGTCATAATCCTGTGCACGCCACTGAAACATGTAGTGATTTCAACTTTTTTTGAAGATACCCAAGTATATGCTACCAAAAAGTAAGATTTTGCTCCAAGGTATACCCTGGATCAAAAAGTACTGAACAGAACTCTGGAGTCCCTATAGATAAATGTTTGGGGATTTCGGCGTTGTTTAAAGAACTGCAAGCTACTATGTCAATTACAGTAATCATCATCATCACCACCATCATCACATCATACATCATCACATTATGATGATAATAGGTACTTTTCATAGTCTTTTACATCGATACATATCCTTGAATATTACTCTGCCGTTTGTGAATCCATTTGGAAAATTCTTTTTTGTTTTAAAGAGTATAGTTCGGAATTGGTATTCAGTCACCAAAGTGGAGACCCTGTGGGAATATGGTGGCAAGCCCCAAAGGGAGATCTCCGACCGAGGGAGGTGGTATGCCGTCATGGTCAGGCCACTTGTATGAATTTCAGATGTCAGTATAGTGCCGATCTTTGAAAACTTCAATAGCGCGATTCAGGATTGTGGCGCTAATTGGTTCGCCACATCATTCCCCCGAAGACCAGAGGTTGAAATCTTTGATGCGTCTTACGCTTGTGTCGCCGGTGCCAGTGGAAAGTCCCAGTGAGTCGGAACTGTGCTGCCTTTCTGGGCCGATGCTACGAGCTGACCAGGAGAGATGCTTTGTGCTCTGCTTGCTGACCTGTCGTTGTAGTGAGAGTGCCCGATGAAGCCGGTGAGGGTTCGACCATGCCGCGGTGCGTTTAGGCTGATGGTCGAGATACCCGAAGAGGCTAAACTGGCTGGCGTGGTGCGGAGGGGTGGGGAGTGATGATGATGATGTCGAGAAGGAGGCGTGTTCTGTCGAGGGTCACCAATGTGGGAATATGGTGGCAAGCCCCAAAGGGAGATCACCAACCGAGCGAGGTAGTATGCCCGGTCAGGCCGAAGCCCACTTGTATGAATTTCAGATGTCGTATATATAGTGCCGATCCTTTCAAGGATCGGCACTATATAGATGACGACTTCGATAGCGCGATTCAGGATTGTGGCGCTAATTGGTCCGCCATAATCTGATGATGGTATCCATGAAGAATCGAGGAAGTTCAAAATTTATAGGGACATCTATAGGGAATTGAGTTTTGTGAAGTAAATCAAGCATATGCTACCAAAAAGTAACATTTCTTGCCAAGGTAATAGGTATAGGTACCCGGATCCAAAAGCACTGAACAGAACTCCTCAGTCTTTAAAGATACACATTTGGAAATTTGGGCGTTGTTTTAAGAACTGCAGGCATATGCCATTATGTAACTTACAGTAATCATCATCATTATCTTATACACAATACATAATGGAAGCTGGGCGCGTATTCAATTATACATTCGTATAATTTACGTATTAATTTTTACGTATCCTTTTAAACTTTCTTAAAATTTGTTAATAAAAATATAACAAATATAACTAAAAAGGGAAAAAATATTATTTAAAAAAAAATTAAACTTATTTCCAAAGTAAAAATGTACAAAAAAGTATGAAATTTTCTAAATAATTCCGCTTTTAAATTCAGCTAGAATTTTAACTATTTCTCTTCCCCATTCTCATAAGTTTGAAGTCGGTACCAGCCCAAACAATATCCTGATAAATCAATATATTATTATAGAACTCACATTTTTTTTGGTATGACTGTCTTTTTCTCTTTTTATAGACTTTATTTAGTTTTAGTTTGTTTGTTTTTAATTAAAATGCTTGCTTTATACAACCACATTTCCACATACACTCACAAATGTTATCCATCATACTCACACTATACAAATAAATAATTATTATAATTAGTAAAAAACACTTATTTGGGTATTTATAGTAATATTATGTACAACGCAGCTGTAAAAAAATTAGGAACAGATTTTATGTATGGTCTGGTAAACTAGTATTTCAGATTTCTATAAAGTTATATCTCTATGGATTGACTTTGTTTTGTTTGGATGATTTAATAGTTAGTGTGCTCATTAATATTGTTATGCTAAAATGCTACACTCGTAGTAAATATATGTGGTATCTACGTGCTTCGGTAGGTACTTTCTCAGTTCTCTAGACTGTGTCCCAGCTTAATATATAAAATGCGATTTCTGTAATAATAATATAATAAACGAGGTTGACAATTTTGAGCAACCAACCGAATGTGTTCTCTTGAGCGATACTAAACTATGTTACCGAATTATAAATTATATTGAAGATGAGATGGGATCGCTCTCTATCTTGACAATAAATATTAGAAGTATCCACTGCAATCTCGATTTATTTCTGGCATTCACATTAGCCTTAAGCTTTCCTGTGGACATACTAGTACTTACGAAGTGTTGGACAAATGAGGATAATCCACCACCTACTATCGAAAAGTATAATATGTTTTGGACCAAAAATAGTATTAATCAAAGCTAGCTAGACAATTAAAAAAAGCCAGGATCTAAGAGTGTCCGCACTTGAACCTAAATTTTCAGAAGGCAACTGCTTAGTTCTAAATATTTACCCGGACTTCACAATTGTTTGTTCATATCGCCCACCTTGTTTTAGAAACACGTTCAATTACCTTAACTCTCTGGATCATGTAGTCCCAGTGATGTCATCACTATCAAATATACGTAGGTACATCTAATATTGTATTGATAGGCGACATACAATATTAATACACTTGATAACACGACCGCGACAGTAAAGGACTATCTTAATCTAATAGCCATGCACGGACTTACATTAGGTATTACTCACCCTACTAGGTATGAAAATTGCTTGGATCATTTTATTATTAAAACTGACCACCGATGGAAAACCGTGGTCTTTAAACAACAACTTACGGATCATTCTCCAATTCTTCTCAGCATCAAAAGTACCTTATCATGTAAAAAGAAACTCATAAATAAAAATGTGTCAATCAACTACGAAAAAATTAAAAATATACTTACGGATGAGTCATGGGAGGACATCTACATATTAAACGATGGCCTGGCTGCTGAAATATTAACAAATAAATTATTAAGAATCATAGATGACAATAGTGAAACTAGACAAATACAGAGAAGATACAAACCTATCAAACCATGGATCACCGTAGGAGTTGTTAAATGTATCACTAAGAGATATAAACTACATAAAAGGCTCAAAATGCTGCCATTAGATGAATCTTTAAAAAATAAATATTTAAATTACAGAAACACATGCAGCAAAATCATTAAAGACCTTAAAAAACAATATTACCACAATCAATTGCAAAAAAATAATAAGAATATAAAGAATACTTGGAAAATAATTAAGGAAGTGTGCAACTTTGGCTCTAAAAAAGATAAATCACACGAATTATTAAACATTAATGACAATCCCATTAACTCACTTTATGTGGTAAACACTTGTTTCACAACTATTGGTGAAGGATTAGCAAAGAATATTCTGATGAAATTGTGCAAAAGTGAACATGAAATAGCTGCATCCGCCAAGTCAGCAACAACACCAGCTAATTCCATGGCCTTTTTGCCCACTGACCCCCAAGAGATATTGTCCATACTTCTCAGCCTGCAGTCGCATAGTGCGCATGGATGGGACAAGATCTCTTCCAATTTACTGAAGCAAAATATTAATTCTGTGGTTTATCCTCTGACTTACTTATCTTCCACTAGGTGGGGGCGCGAGCGTTACATTGGAAAACAAAAGAGAGAAAGTGAAAAAAAAAAACATTTACATACAGGCATGATTTCCTATGCTCCTTCGATACTTAGACGTTCAGCAGTTGCTAAGTGACATACAGTATGGGTTCCGTAAAGGTCGCTCGGCTGATGATCTATTAGCGTACCTGACTCATGGTTGGGCACAGGCATTCGAGTCTAAGTGAGAGGCATTGGCTGTAAGTTTGGACATACCGAAAGCCTTTGATCGGGTTTGGCACAAAGCGCATCTTCGAAGCTTCCTTCCTATGGGCTCCTCGAGAAATTATGCAAGTGGGTCACGAGTTTCCTAGCAGACAGAAGCATAAGGGTCGTAGTTGACGGTGAATACTCTGATTCTGTCTGTTGATGCTGGTGCCCCACAAGGCTGTGTGCTATCGCTTACTGTTCATACTGCATATCAATGATATGTTGCAAACCAATGGCATTAAATTGTTATGCAGATGACAGTACGTGAAGCCTTATATACCTGCCGCCCGAACATTTCTCGGCAAAATGTCTGTTTCTGAAATTGAGATTTCGTTGGAGAAAGTCTCTGAATTGGGTAGACTTAACTTAGTCCGATTCAACCCCTCTAAGACACAAGAATGCGCGTTCACCGCTAAAAAGTTACCGCTGGTTATATGTCATCGTTTTGAAAGCACCCCCATAACTGTCTCCTCCAACATTGGAATACTTGGTGTTAACATATCGAGCGAGGTCCAGTTCCGATATCATCTGAAGGGTAAGGCCAAGTTACCCTCCAAGAAGCTTGGTGTTCTAAACAGGTCGAAGCAGTATTTCAGACCGGTCCAACGCCTCCAATTCTATAAGACGCGGGTTCGGCCTCACATGGAATACTCATCTCTGGGCAGGGGTGACAAAGTACCAGCTTCTCTCTCTGGATCGTATCCAACGAAGGGCCGCTCGAATTGTCCACTAACATAGTATTTCAAACAGGCTTGATTCCTTAGAGCTACGTAGAGATGTAGCATCGCTCTGCATCCTCTATCGGTTATATTATGGGGTGTGCTCCGAGGAATTGTTCGGACTTCTACCTGCTGCAACTTTTCGCCACCGTTCCAAGCGACAAAATATTTATCATCTTCATCACCTTGATCAGTGGCAGTCCTCCACCATGCGCTTTACCCGAAGCTTTCTGCCGCGCATAGTAAAACTTTGAATGAACTGTCGCCAGCGGTATATCCGGACCATTAGGACCTGCAAACCTTCAAGAAGGGAGCTTATTCCCTCCTAAAAGTCCGGCAACGCACTTGTAACTCCTCTGATGTTGCGGGTGTCCATGAGTTACGGTAATCGCTTTCTATCAGGAAATTCGTTTGCTCGTTTGATTTTATAAAATAAAAAAAAAAGATGTGTAGTGACTAGTGACTAAGTAGTAGAGAACGAAGCGCTCTCTTAGACAACGAGTCTCCTTGCGTCCTCATTCCTCACTCCTCAGGTCGGTAACGACGCGCTTCAAGTGTCAACGACAGATAAACCGCATCAAAAATAGCTTTAACAAGGACATTCATGTTAGTGGCTTTTTGTTACTTTGACATTTTTCCTGTTAGACCGTGTAAAGTACAAAGTTTGTTGCAGTTACCGGCTACGAGGATAGCCCAGCGCGGAGGTTTACCTTGGCGCGTATAGTTTTCCACGAGTCGTGACACACGCCTGCATCGATCGCGAGTCGCGACAATGAGCGCCGCACGTACTCACAATACAATCAAATATTAGTTTATCTAAATAATAGGTGTCACAATTAATTGTCTCTCCGGTCCTTTATGTGGCAATGTTATGCACGTGTTTAAGTGTGATGACGATGTCAAAATTATTCTCTATGAATTAAGGATGTGCACGATTTAGCATCGTATATAAACTGTAGATTGTATTTAAACATCGTAGAGCCTAGTACTAGTAAAGCAGGTAACATTGTTACTAAATACATTTTATAAGAACCATACTGTACATGTATATAATATATGTAGTATTACATAATACCTACTTACTGAATTTGACAGAGAATTAATATGTTGATGATTATTAATTACAGAACTGGCGAAAGCATTTAGGCACAATAAAAATTACAAAAATCGGCAGATAAAAGGTGGCAAAAATTAATCTAAAGTCTAAAAGGCACAGAAAATTATAAGTTGACGATTTAATGTCGTTGTTGATTTGGCGACCGTTACTTATACGATGTAAGCAGATATAAATCCAGATTGGGCTCATAAAAATTGCTCATAAAAATGGGCTGCTAAAATTCTACTTTGAATATATATTTTATTTTAATCTAAATGCTACTTTGAATACTGTTGGGATTGTTTCCCTTTCGTATACATAGGTGTTGTTTTATAGGTTTTTGGGGGTGCTGAATACAAAAATTACATACTTGCATTTATTTTACATTCAGTTTTCGTAAAATTGACATGGGTGTTAATTTAAAAGTTCTTGTAGTGTAATAGATAGTAAAGGATTTATAAAATGTTATTATGAACGTAGCCGTTCATGGCGGCCGGTATGTTAAAACCTCTTTTAGTAATTTTATATTTGAATTTATTATATGTCAAGTTTTAGAACGTCTTATTTGAAATTTGAATGTTCTACACAATTTGAATCTATATCGCGCTATTGAAGCACCGATATCTATTCTATATAAGGATGGAACTAGATTTAAGTAGTTGAATTGGAATTGGAAAATGGAATACAAGTCTATTGGTGATACTCTAGTTTCATTTAGTAGATATTTATGGGGATTCTATTCATGGTCCTTCGATGTCAAACGAATAATTGTGGCCTGTGCACTGTCCTGGGGTAAAATCTCAGGGCCTTGGAAGACTGGAGGTGGACTGGCATAGAAGCTGAGGAAGATCAGCAAGACACTGTGACCGGACGAGGGGGCGAGGAGCAACCTGTAAACCAGTGTCTGTAGCAGTACCTTCTGCTGCAGCAGCTAATTCCGCAATTGGCCCACCACACTTACCCACCACTGCAACTCCTGTGTAGCCAGGATCGACAGTGGTATCCAACCGCAAAAACCCTTTGATATGATCTCAGGGGTGCCCGGGGGACATGCTAAATCTGTCTTGGAACCCGCAACGAAATTAATCAGAAGATTGGAGGAGGAGTAGGAAGTATTCCAGTTTCCCTCCCCAAGCAAAGCGGGAGACAGCGAAAATTGTGATGACTAAAGTCAGAATTAAAGGGGAAGCACCACGGGAATAACGTTTTTTTTATTTATTTATTTATTTTTTATGACTACAAGACAGAATGTAATTAAATGTTTTAATTTATAATATGACTATTAATTACAATGCATTTATAATGACAAAAAAGTGTTGCATTGTTTCCAATAGTACTTATGACAAAAACGAAAGCTCGGAAGTTCTTCGCGCAGCCCACGAGATCTTCATAGTACACAACCCTACGAGTAGAAACACAATGGACGCTGTTCAACATTTCGATTCTTTCGTCATACCAGAGATCACACTCCCAGAGTATGTGATAAGCAGTTTGTTCACAAGGGCTACCTTCGGTCGAACACTCGCATAGCGGAGACGAGACTAATGTAAATGCAAAAAGTTTCGCTTTAAAGTTTCCGTGTCCTGTCAAAAATTGTGCGACGTAGTGATCTATTATCCAGAGTGATGTATTATCTATATTATTATCGTAGATATCCAGAGATATACCTACTACATATTTACACTCCGATAGATTTATTGTTTTTCTGACCTCGATTGCTGCATCCACTGTTGACTTCCCGGCGGTAAATCCAAATTGCTGATTATTAAATTTCGGGCCACCGCGTAGCAAGCGGGGAACAATAAGACGTTATAATAATTTACCTAAGCATGATAATAGCGTTATAGGACGGTAGGATTTCGGATCGTCTGGTGGTTTATCACCGGCTTTTGGAATTAATTTTATTGTGCCGATTCGTCAGATTTTTGGAAAAGTGCCTTCTGCAATACATTTATTAAAAACCTGTAATATAGATGAGCCTACCGCTACACGCCTGCTTAATCATAATATTAGATATTTTATCCTCGCCTGCTGACTCTTTCGTAGGTAACAAATTAACTGTTGAAGTGAACTCATCAAGTGTAGGTAAGTCAGATACCGGCGTATTGATGGGGTCTAACATTCTGAATCTTATCTCGCGGTGAAAATCATTGTCCAAGTCCGGCTTGTCGTCTGGAATTAGTACGTCGCGTCGAGGTACGCCTTCGCCGTGTCTCTTAAACTATGAGTATACGAATTATTAATTAAACGATGGTCGCTGCATGACGCATCAGGAATGACGCGCCAATTTATTATATCGTTATTATGGACGTACGCGCTGGAAATCGTGACATCGTTTGAAGATTCACCAGAGGGGCTTCTAAATGTAGGTGGTGCATTGGGAGTGTTATGAATTTGCAGGTTGAACTCTGCTATGAAGTCTTCCACTGAGCTACGACGGTCGCGGTCAGTGTATCTAAGTTCCCCATGCCATAAGGGCGAAGAAGCATTTACGTCGGCACCAATAACAATTTTATTCCCCGCAAGACATTGTAGGACATGACGTAGTTGGTGTAAGTGAGGACCTACAGGATCGGAGTATTGAAAATAATAACTAACTACGTACAATCTAAAGTGAAGACACGAAACCTCCGCTACCGCACAGTGAGACGTTGACAGATTTGTAAGTGCCGTAATTGAAAATTTAGACTGAGGTGCGTAAATGCCGGCGCGCGCTAGGTTGTTAACTTTCGACTTTCGACCTTAGCGACGCGGATTGATATTGCTCTTGTATGAGAACTAAGTCGAAATTATAATCCGACACCAATGTTTCTAATTCAATCGTCACGTGCTTATTGTTATGTAGGTTCAACTGTCCTATAACTAACTTATCCATAGCGAGTTGTTAAAATTAATTGCTCCATTTTTGCCTTGTATGTTGGGCAGTCAGGGGAACCCATGGGGTGGTCGTTAGGTTTCTTGTACCGGGTGCAACTTCCGCAAACCGGTTTAAAATCTCTTAAGTCTTTTTTTGGACAGTTAGTTGAGGTATGTTTATCGGCGCAGTGACAACAGCACGGCACTAAATCGCGGCAGAATTTAGCAATGTTCAAGTTCGACGTCATCGATGAACCGACACATTGCCCCACGGATAAGATAAATGAGGTTCGATTGGCAATGTGCACGGGGCAGACGCGCCACAAGTATGATTAAACAATCATACTTCAACCGAACCACGCGTTCATACTTTTTAGTCGCTTGTTGATTGCCTCGCAGTACGGAGCAGCGCTAAAATCCTTTGAAAATTCCGTGTTGTGCGATTGTTATGTGCAAATTAAAGAGTCAGACATCAAATATGAAACAAGGAGGAATTTCTTTTCATCAGTAAGCATAAAAACCTTAGTTTTTTAGTATTTTTCCCAAAAAACTTGTTCGAATTATGAATTTCTAAGTAGAAACGACAATTAAGCCAAGAATCACAGAAAATATACATTGCTGGTGAAGTACGCAAATATTTCGCGAGAAGACACATCTGACGCGCAATGGGTTGCGAAGTGAGCCAAATTACCGCGCCTTTCGATTCGTTCGCGTCACGTCCGCTTCGGTCGCCTGGATAGTGCAGTCAGTGATCGATGATTTATAAACAAATTATTTTTCTTCAGAATGAGTTACTACTGTTCTCGGTAGTAAAATTTTGCTTGCCTTTTTTTTGCTACATAATATTTATCGACCATTGACTTCTTTTTTGCTTTGATTTTCTTATTATTTTTGATTACAAATAAAGGTAATACATGTTGATATTTTTTTTCATATTCTATCCCAATACCCATTAAATTCGCCTTTGACACAATGTTTTAATTAGTATAAAATTATTAGTTCTCCCGTTATTAATTTTTTTTCATTCAATTACCAATAGCTACAGGACGGTTTACGATTTACGATGAGACCTCGGCAAAAATAGTGGGGATGCACATATTGTACACGCGCAACCATACTTGCCCCGCTACTCCCCCTGCCGCATTCAAAAGTTAGGGCTCATAAATCGTAAATCTAACTGAAACTAAGATGATTTCAAGATTCAAGTTTGACCATTTTCATTAACGAAAATTCCTATCGACCATAGTGCCTAGCGTGTACCCTATATATACCCTAGCGTGCGTGTGAATTTTGAGCATGTGGTTGTGTCGTAACGTTACCGACTCAACGTAGTGTGAGTACCAAATCGCAGCCCTCTGTTCTAGGTGTGATTTGTTTATTAGTGTGCGTAATTCGTGTATGTATTATTATTTCTTATGTAGTGGAGTGCATTGGTAGGAGATAGGCGGCGACGCTGGTTTTCAAGTAAAAGTATCACGGTTGCCAATCCAACCTCATTTATCTTATCCGTGCATTGCCCAGTCAATAAAAAGTTTTTGTTTCGTTTCGATGAGATGTTTCCGAATCTTTGGGTCTAGCTCTAGGCCCATCCATTTTCGATTGTAGTTATTATTTATGCACCGTCTCATAATTTTTGTCGAGTTCATAAATTGTTCTTGAGTCACATTCATTTCGCCCTTAATATTTTGGTTATAAAGCGATAAAAGGAAATTTTCGTCCGTAATATTTTGCGGGATATCTTTAATTAGAATACGCGGGTTACTCCCTCTCGGTGTTTCTAGACGCAGACCGGATGATTTTAAACCTTCTACGGATTTTAATTGAAAAAACTTGTGACTCGTTTGTTAAGCGCAGGATCACGCCCGAATTAGACGTCTTTTTGACGCCGTGGATTTGAAAGCCGTCAGATGGGTTGATCGCTTTCATTAATGCCTGTTTGGTCTCGTATGAGGATTTTAATTCCGCCGATTTGTCTTGCGTCGGATAAGCTATTACGCACGGGAGCGGTCTACGCGTTTCAATAGGTGGCACCGACTTCGCGAGTCTGAGTTTGAGCGCGTCAGAATAAGAAAATGGCGGCGCTGAAGCGGCCGGTTGCTCAACCTGAGTAGTAGTTTTGGCGGTCAGCAAATCCTTTTCCAAATTAGCGACTTTAGTTTCTAATGACGAATTTTTAAGTGCCAGAAGTGAGACGATGGCCGTTAATTTTTGTGTCATGTTCATTATTTCTGCTTTGTTTGCGAAGTTATTGTGACGAGATACTGTGTCGTTAGCGAACTTATTTATTTTAGACAAGTATGAAGAGGCCTCGCGAACTAGCTCGTAATAATTGCACGTATCCTCGGAGCCACGGCTTGTATCCAATAACGAAATGACGGGGGGCGGTTGATCGTCCCTTGTGGGCTGGTGGCGCTTTTCATCAGGTGACAGAGAAGAGGGCAATAATTGTGACAATAAACGTTTAGTACCTGAAGTTGGCGGTTTTTTTTTTAATCCATCCCCCTAACATTATCAGGGCTTGTTGTGTTCTTTTTTATTCTTTTTCTGTTTAATTCTTTTTCTATTTTTAAATATCTTAAGTAGTTATATCTAATTTTTATACAATTTTTCTTTTTTCTTTTTAATTTAAACATTTACAATACTTTTTACTTCCTTCTTATGTCTATTGCGTCTATTGCGTACATTCTTTTTATATATTTTTACTATGTTTTATATATACAGTTGATGATTTTATTACATAGTAAACTTGTATGTACTATGTACTTGTACTTGTCATTTTTTTACACTGAGTAAAAAGTCAAAACAGATATTAATACAATTTAAAACGCAGTAAAATTCAATAAAATATAATAAAATTTTTCAATAAAATACAATACAATTTAACTTAAAATGTCAATAAAACAGTAAATCAATAAGTAATAATTCCAATAAATACAAACACTATTCAATTAGAAATGTCAAAATAAAACAACAGCACACACATTCAACTTAACCCTACTATCACAATTTAAAAACTTAATCTAGAGCCTACAGTAATATCACACCAATTTATCACAGTTTTTTCTGTTAACACTCACAGTTATTTGCTTACAATAAGAGAGGAATATTTCCCTCTTTTTTCCCCCCAGGATGGAAGACAGGCTCTCAGCCGTAATCGATGTGCCCAATTTTTGCTCAGTATCATATCTACTGCTAGCAAAAATCGGGCACTCGAGTAACAGGTGAGGAACCGTCTCCTCAACTCCTGGCTGACATGAACACGACGGGTCCTCCTTTAACTTGAATCTGTTCAAGTAGAAGGCGAATCCGCGGTGTCCAGTCAGTATCTGTGTAGTGTGGTGTGTTATGTCTATTTTCTTGACTATTTTGTATGCAGCAGCAGCGCTTGGGAAAAAGAGCTTCGTGGTTCCGGCCGTCCCTCCCACTTCGTATCTCTTGTCCCATTCCTCAACCGTATCCTCTCTTAAGATACGCTTGACGAATGAAACAGGACACAGATCGTAGTCAGGTTTCCTTTTCAATCGCAGCGCGGCCTCCTTGGCTAGTTCGTCAACCCTCTCATTCCCTCTCAACCCTGCGTGCACCTTAATCCAAAACAGGGAGACCTCCCGCCTCTGCGATGCAGTTTTTCGGAGGGCCGCCCTTGTTTGCACTGCCAGGGGATGAGGGGAAATAAGGGCTGGAGAGCCGATCTGGAATCGCTAAAGATACCGACCTTCGCCATTCCACTCTTGCAGGCTATACTTACTGCTCTCTGGAGCGCTAGAAGTTCGACTTGGTAGACGGTGCAATACGGCGGCAACGCAAGCTTGACGGCCTTCGTCTCGGCCTCACCCTTCCATACGGAGAGTGCGGCTCCGACTCGACCCTCGATCTTGCTGCCGTACGTATAGATCCTATGGACGTGGCTGTTAACCACGTCTGCATACGAGTCCTCGTCTACCAACCCGAACCTCAGCTCTTCCTGCTCTGCCGGATGTGGGTCCTCAATCGCTGGAGCCATTCGTTCCACCTCCCTGTCCCTCAACACCGGGTGTGGTACCCCCTTCTTGATCTCATAGAGCCTCGCATCTTCGAGTTTCCTGAGATCAAGAGGGAGCACCCCAGCCAGCAGCATCGCAGAGTTCAGGGAGACGGTCCGATATGCTCTGCAAATCTTCTGGGCAAAACCCCGTTGGGCGGAGTTAAGCCTTTTTTGGACCCCCATCTTTTCCACGGTGGGTGCCCACGCTGCTGATGCGTACAAAATAGTCGGCTCTATCACGGCCATATATATCGTCTTAACTATCTGGGGGTTAAGCCCCCATTCTACTCTTGCAGCTTTTGCTAACTGCTTATATCTAATTATGGCTTTCTTGCAAACATTACTAACGTGGGTGTTAAAGGTGATACCGCTGTCTATGGTCAGGCCCAATACCTTGATGTCGTCGCAATATTTTAAATGAACACCCCCCATAGCGAGTCGAGGTACGTCATATTTAAGCTTACGCGTAGTTAATAATGCACATGTTTTGTGGGGGGCGAATTTCAGTTTGTTCAGCTCCCCCCACTTATTAATTTTTTCTAAAACCCCATTTGCCTTCCTCTCGATTTCGAGAGCCGTTTCTCCCTCGAACACCAAAACCGTTTCATTCAATTACCAATAGCTACAGGACGGTTTACGATTTACGATGAGCCCTCGGCAAAAATAATGGGGATGCACATATTGTACACGCGCAACCATACTTGCCCCGCTACTCCCCCTGCCGCATTCAAAAATTAGGGCTCATAAATCGTAAATCTAACTGAAACTAAGATGATTTCAAGATTCAAGTTTGACCATTTTCATTAACGAAAATTCCTATCGACAATAGTGCCTAGCGTGTACCCTATATATACCCTAGCGTGCGTGTGAATTTTGAGCATGTGGTTGTGTCGTAACGTTACCGACTCAACGTAGTGTGAGTACCAAATCGCAGCCCTTTGTTCTAGGTGTGATTTGTTTATTAGTGTGCGTAATTCGTGTATGTATTATTATTTCTTATGTAGTGGAGTGCATTGGTGGGAGATAGGCGGCGACGCTGGTTTTCGAGTAAAAGTATCACGGTTGCCAATCCAACCTCATTTATCTTATCCGTGCATTGCCCAGTCAATAAAAAGTTTTTGTTTCGTTTCGATGAGATGTTTCCGAATCTTTGGGTCTAGCTCTAGGCCCATCCATTTTCGATTGTAGTTATTATTTATGCGCCGTCTAATAATTTTTGTCGAGTTCATAAATTGTTCTTGAGTCACATTAATTTCGCCCTTAATATTTTGGTTATAAAGCGATAAAAGGAAATTTTCGTCCGTAATATTTTGCGGGACATCTTTAATTAGAATACGCGGGTTACGCCCTCTCGGTGTTCCTAGACGCAGACCGGCTGATTTTAAACCTTCTACGGATTTTAATCTCGCTTGTGACTCGCTTGTTAAGTGCAGGATCACGCCCGAATTAGATGTCTTTTTGACGCCGTGGATTTGAAAGCCGTCAGATGGGTTGATCGCTTTCATTAATGCCTGTTTGGTCTCGTCTGAGGATTTTAATTCCGCCGATTTGTCTTGCATCGGATAAGAACTCAGAATCAAGAAGTTGGCGGTTAGCTCAGTTCTCAAAATTTTGTTATTTTTCGAAAACGGATTTGTATCTTTATCGGGTGGCATATTATGACTCGACATTCTGGCTAGTTACTTACTAAAAAGATTTAAATACTACACTTCAATATGCAATAGAAAAACAATGGCCAAAATAAAGATTAAATAGGTAAATAATTAACAGCTGTTCGAACAGAGCGGCCGGCGCTGCGCGAGAGCTACCGACAGAAAATTTTTTTGCCTACCTACTTGTTGACAACAATAAAAGAGAACAAGGAAATCAACTTACCGAATTAAATCCAACAAACTACGGACAAATATGTTTCAAAAACTTACACTAAACGTTGCTCACACCTTTACCTAGCTTATTACACACATTCAGCACGTATTTGTTGATTTTAAACCACTGAAAACAATTTATTTCCCGGAGCGCACGTCAGACGGTGTTAGCCGTGCGAAGATCGCGGGGGAAGGGAGCTACTTCGGCCGCATAGGAAGCCAAGGTGCTGGAGCAGGCATCGGTCTACACTTCGAGCGGCCGAGCCGGAGCAACACAGTTTGTACATAAAAGTTCCGAGTGAGTGATTTGGAACCTTAATATTCTCTCTAGTATAGTGAGATGAGTGGGATGCAAAAAGACTAAGGAAAGTTTCATAGTGCTGTGCGAAAATAGTTGTTCAGTTTTTGAAATCGAAATAGTCAAAGAGCTTAAGTAATAATAATAAATATGGAGGCAATAGTAAAACAGAAATCAATCTTATGCAAAGTAAATAAAGCTCACATAAATTTTAAAAATTCTCCGAAGAAGCAGTTAACGAAAGCATTTTTATAGAGAACCAACTAGAAAGTTTAGAGAATTACTGGACCATATTTACTTCCTATTACAATAAAATAATAACGGAAGTAGACGCCGAGAAGCTAGAGAAATCGGACTACATCACAGACGATGTATGCGATCAGGAATTGTATACCGATTACAAGACAGGTTTGAGAACGGAGTAATTTAATTATGTAAATAGTGTTAAGGAATCGGTTGCAATTTCAAACTTACCACATTCTAGCGCAACTGAATCCCTAGTTCGTAAGTTTTGTAAAGCTAGTCTTGTAATACAAACTTGTAAAGAGTGAGTTTGTGCAAACCAATAAGGTATGTTCAAATTGTTTAAATTCGGGACACTCTAAATATCAGTGCACAGTTCCAACGAAGTGCCAGCAATATGGAATAAAACACCACATTCATTCATTCAGTAGTTACAAACCTCGAGCTGAGGAGCCGTTTTAGTTTAAGTGAGTCTCCAAAAATTAGTAAAATGATTCCGATTTCGCCAGTAATAAATTCACAAGTATTACTGGCTACAGCCCTAGTTAACACAGTCTGCAGTACAGTTAAGAATAAAAAACTAGGAGCTAGCTTAGTTTCAGGTTTTGGCAGTGATCAGGTGACTTTGAGTCCAAGGTCATCTGTTGTTGTTATTATTATATCACGCCTCGACCCCAGTTCTTTTTTTTTTCTTCACCCCGGTTCTTGTAACGAAATAATTAACCTACAGTTATTCCTATTAGTCTTCGTGTCGCGCAAGTACGCAACATTTTTATTCTGTTTACGTTGCACTTAAATAAACAATAGTATTCCTAAGGACATTACATTACAATTTTTTTCACATTGCACAGTCATGGTCTTTGCCCGCGTCACAAAAATCTAAGCTCGGGGTCTGTCAAGGGGCCATGGAGCGTAGCATTTTAGGTATCAAGAGAATCGACCGAATCCGAAACACCACTCTGCGCTCCAGAACGGGACTGACTGACGTGGGAAGAAAACGGCCAGCTTAAAAAGGTGTTGGGCGGGGTATGTGTCTCGCATGCACCTAGATATATGGGCACATCTTATTTCGGAGTGGCTACCGACTGGTCGGCAGAACAGAGACTGACCCAAAAAAAGGTGGCGCGACGAATTAGATGCATTTGATAAGGACTGGCCGACCAACGCGAAAGATCGCGATTTATGGAAGAAAAGAGCGGAGGCCGTTGCCCAGCAGTGGGACACAATATGCTAGCATAATAATCATAATATTAATAATAAGTATCTAAATTATCCGTATATAGAAGATTTGACGACCTCTGTGGCTCAAGCCGGAGGTGGCGGGTTCGAATCCCGCCGAAGGAACAAAAATATTTTGTGTTCCTGGGTCATGGATGTGTATTAAATATGTGTATAATATAGTAAAAATCTTAAATATATGTATAGTATAAAAGTATTAAATATACTTCCCATTTTCTGGTACCAGTAAAAAAAGTTCTTCGGATACTTAGCACGAGGCCAGATTGACGTGGTGTGAAGCGTCCATAGATATTATTATTATTATTAATATAGATACGAAATCCATTAATTCCAAACAAACTTAAATAGCCAACACATAAGATGGTCAAAACACACGGTCGGGGCAACTGGTGAATTATTTAGAGGTACGCAGGCTAGTGGTCAACAATTAATGATGTGGTCCGACTCGTTTGTCAAGGACCAGAGGTCTTGCGAATCCCTGCGCCCGCCGATCTGTTTCCCGTAATGTGCCAGCTGTGACGGACCCCACAATATTTCCTCATTTATTGATAATCTTTAATAATATGAGAATGTTTAGTTTAATCCTACTGAATTGTTAAATAGTTAATATAATCAGGCGTTGCTTTGCGGAAATCCATAGAATACAATTTAATTAATATTATATCTATTAATATCCAGCGAAAAAATACCTACGACCTGCAAGCCAATGTGTGAGTGCATTATGCACGCTTTAGGCATTTGCTTGCAGGTTTGGGGGTATCTTGTTGCGGGATATTACTAGATATACCTTACTAGGTATCAATCAATCAATCAATCATCGTCAGCCCGTAGTCGTCCACTGCGTCGTTACTAGGTATACCTAATATCAATTAAATTGCATTCTTTTGAGTTATCTTAATCTAAAATCGAGGGTGTTTTTATTTATTTTTTTGCCTTGTCAAGTAACTAGATGATTTTTTTGTAAATGATGTAAGATATTTTTTAGTGTATAAAATGATAATAATATATTAGAACCAAGGATAATAAACTTTTTCTAGTTACATATAGTGGGGGTTAACAATTTTGCGAAATTTTATGTCATTCACGTTGCACTAAGTGGATTTTAATTTCGTTATATAAAGCCGACAATCTCCGGTAAATTGCCCTTTATGATATGAAATTTTATATTTTATTGAATGTTGAAGACAATTTTTAATATAATCAACATACAATCAGTGGAAAATCACACACAACAGTTTGTGAACGATGGGGTTTTTTGTGAAAGGCATTACATTTGTCTATTAGTTAAAGCTCAGATACTAGGGAATGTAACAGCTCTGTTACCATCTAGTAAAGTGATGATGCAAGTAAGGCCATCACTACCAGTAGGAAGTATTGATAGCGATGAGGACAAATGCCTCAATCGTTTTAGGAAGTTAGAAGGAAGGCATCAAGTAAATAAAACCAAACTTTTAACTCCTAAAGATAATAAGTGTAAATATGTAAATAAAATATTAGTGATCAACAAGAAGTTATTAGGGCCGAGGGTTGTCAGGACTTCCTGAAAATAAAAGTTTAGTTTACGATTGTAGTAGATTTTTAAGTTGTCGTACATCATCTGAAAAAGAAAAAGATAGTAGGTAGACGGTTAGTAGTAAAGGAAATAAGCAAATAGGAAGAGGTAAAGCATTTCTTACCTGCATGAAAGTTAGTAAAAAGGGATATTTAATTAAAAGAATAGATAACAGCTGTACAAGAGGAAAGGTTAGAAAGAAAAATAAAGTCCTTACCTGTTTTAATCCATCTTCGGATAAGGTATCTAAAGAAAAGGTACGAATAGTATTATGTAGGTTTATTCTTTTCTTAGGTTTAGGTGTCGTTTAAGTTCGTTATTTTGTCCAAAGTTTTATATAAATTAGTTAAGGTTTATTCAAGGTTTTATTCTTTTATTTAGTTTTCTACTTACACAGGTAGGAAATGGTAGGTTACGTTTTGATACTTAATGGTTGTAAGTAATAGAATAGTAGGTAACTTTCGGGTTTGCACAAACTCACACGCATTGTTTAGGTGCTGAACCAGGATCCAACCAACTTGCTGAGCGGTTGCGGTTATCAAACAGAATGCATTTTTCATCGTAGGTAACAATGCGGTTCAAAATTTGTCATTTGTGTGTCTGTTGAGCAGTGCAAGGCACGTCTCGACGCGTACTTCGCGCTGGCGATCATTGAGTTCGTGGGGCACCCATTTGTCAAGCTTGTTTACCTTGCCAGTTTGACGCAAATGGACCAATATTGTTTATTGTTGACGCTAACGTCGAAAGCTGCTGCTAATTCAGCCGTAGATTGTGTATCATCAGCTTCCACAATCGCCTTTAATTCGTCATTGTTGAACAAAGTCTTCGGACGACCGCGAGGTTCATTTTTCAGGTCGAAATTTCCAGAACGGAAGCGAGCAAACCAATAACAGGTGGTGCGTTGGTTTGTTGTGTTAGATCCGTAACCGTCGATGATGTTGCGTGCCGCTTGTGCCGCGATGCTGCCACGACGGTACTCATACTCCATAATTACTCGAATTTTTAACGTATCCATGATCACGAAAAAGATTGAAATGCGATGAAAATGTAACACTAATCAATAAACAAATGACTACTTTTGGTAAAAGAATTCCATGTTTTTAAAATATTAATTTGAAATTAGAATTCTTAGCCAAACAAAAATTATTTTGATTTGCAATGGCCAGTACTGCAGAACGACAATTTCATAGGTAAAGACCTATTATAATAATATAAATATTTTGCGGATATAGCAGATAATTAATAAGTACTCAGAACTTTTCAGAACAAAAAGATTATATTCGACAAAATTAATACGGCATTATATTTCTAGAATGCACTGTAATTAAGTGAAATTTAAATTGATAGCATTAAATGTTCTATTGTTCTCTTTGTATACGTTCGGATGAACGAGCTGGAGTATTGGTAGAGTATAGGTCTCTTGACACTCCGTCCGCGTCACGCGTGTTCTCACAGAATACTAATTTATAATTATTTTTATAATATATTATGTAGACGAGGCTATTTAACAATATAGAAGTATTGCGTAATCGCCAATTTATAATTAAAAAAAACCGGCCAAGTGCGAGCACTCATATCAGAACTAAGCAAAGAAAAAAATCTATACAAATAAATAAAATGAAGTGTTGTTTGTAACTTATATTAACAGCTTTTCACTTAATGCATAATATGAAAGTATATAAGGTACCTACAACAAACTACGGACAACAACAAAAAACATTTTTTATTTTATTTTTGCCTGGCCGTCTGTCTGTACTCTGTGTAGCTGGTATATTTTGGCACTCGTGTGTATACAAATGAAGAAGAGTATTTTGCTGTATTATTTATTAAGGAGCAAAATTAAATAGTAGGCAGTTTAATAATAAGTAATTCGCAATTTACAGTTTTTGTTTCGCAGCCAGTGTAAGCAATAGCAGATAAAGGATAGTGTAGGTACATATAGTTAGGTACGAAGTACACTTCAAATACAATCAAAAGTGTAAAGAAGTTTATAAAGTAGTTTTTATTTATGTAATAGTTATAATACATATTTCATGGTGTCGATGATCAAGGCCAATATTACATAATATTTACTATATAAATTATTATTACTTCACTTGTAAAAACAAAAAAATATTCTTAAAGGATTTATGTATAGTGGGTTGGGTCTGTATTTGTTAATTGCTAACATCGGCTCCCAAGTTCACAAATGAGATTTTGGACACGATATGATATAATATTATACATAATTAGGTTAAAACATAATAAATAAATTATAATTGGTATTATAATTTCAATGATGTCATAAAAAATAAATGGCACTGGAAGTGAGTGCCTTTGGATAATGTTAGCCCAGTCTTTGTTCAAGAAATAATTTAAAAGTATTTTTGGTCCCACTTCAGACCGAGACCAAAAACGAAAACAAAAATCCAAAGGCACATATAAATTAAAATCTGTTAAATTATCCTAAATCACCCTGTAACAAATTATTTAGAATTTTACAACAGTCATTGAGATTTAAAATTATTCATAAAAAAAAGCAGTCACATTTATGTGCTAGAACCATATAACTGTACCAACAACACCGGGAGCTGTCTCATGTCTGGTGCGGCCTCCTACAACACAAGCCAGGAACATTATATACAAATAAATCTCTCAATATGTAGATGCTTCCTATAGTAATTATTATAAGGTCCGTGTGTTTTAGTGTGAGAGATTATTGTAAGCTGTTTTGTTTGTAAAATGAAGTAATAAACATATTTTTATTGCAATAAATACATGATTTCTACAATAAGAAATTATCAATTACTATGTAAATCTGAAAATGTGTTGCTATGATCTATGATCAATAGCTGAGTACCATGTAATAGGTTTATCCTTCCGGCATACAATGGCAACTCAAACATTATTATCCAATATGCTTATATTTATATCAAAATAAAATATTTTTGTAAAACCATGGAGGAATTATTACTGTAAAACATTCATAATATTGTTGTTTTCTATTACACACTTTCGATTCTCTTTCCATATTTTATCAGTACCAATCAATTTGATCTAAATAAACAGTATAGAGACAAGAGTTTGTCAGAGATAAGGTGTAGCAGTACGCACACGGTGACTCACAGATGTTCACCAATAATAATGAATCATCTGATAGTGCTCATCATTGTAAAGGAGTGCTATCAGATGATTTGTTACTTCTTAATATATGTACAAGATTCCACCACAACTAGGGAACCAATTTTTTTGTGAATAATTGCTGAGTAATAGTTTGACAGGTTCAAACAGTATATTTGCAATACTAACTTCAAAGTAATATTAAGCTAAGCATATAATTTTCTACTAACATTTACAACAGATTTATTAGTTTGATGTGATGATTAGTATTATATGGCCAGCAGGGAGGGACTGCAGTACAGACCATATTGACCTGGCTACCATTATTATCATAAGACATTTGGAGACTTCCAAAACTCAAATGATAAAAATATACATGAAGGAAAATTATTCTTACACCCACAATACCCACAACATTAATAAAATACATTTTTGATTCAAGAATCTCCTGTCTTAGTAAGCTATAAGTCTATAAATATGTAAAAGAACTAAGAAAGGCAGAGCCAGCACCGGCAGCCAGCACCAGCAGCCAGCACCAACAGCCAGCACCAGCAGCCAGCACCGGCAGCTAGCACCAGCAGTGCCAACACTTTTGCTTTTAGGGGTGTATACTCTATCTAATATGTAAATCTGTATGGCCAGGTCCAGAAGATCCAGGTAATTTAGTCTATACTGTAGTTATTTTAATCTTATTTAAAACTCATATTATTATGACATACTCTGCAGTTCAACAATCAACATACATAGTAATTTTAAATGTACAAACCTACAAAACAAACAAAACAACAACCATATAGAGGGCGCTACAAAATTATAAATTAAATAAAAAACTTAATACTACAAACATAAATCCATCGCACAATCCCTTTGCTTGCACGGTCTCCATATTGTACACAAAATTAAAGCTTCATATCAAGAAGGGGAGGGACTTAGAACTTGAGTTTGGGTTTCAGTTCGTGGGCTCTACCGCCCCAGTCTAGCCTGTATGTACGAGTCCGCCACGAAATCTCAGAGTTGAGTAACGCGGCTGCCAACACGAAAGGTGCACAACATTCACTCCACACCCACCCCAGCAAAAACTCCACTTTGGTGAAAGGCGGCGAGCCATTCTGCACTGCTCGCAGCATCAACCAGTCCGACAGAAACCACACTAACACATGCACCAAGAAGAATGGCAAAGGCTCTGCGCCGAGCAGAACGCCGGCAGCCCACGCCGCGCCCGCACCCAACGGCAGGCACTCGCTCAGCGGCTCCAGCAGCGCCGTCGTCGGCACCATGGCGATCCGCAGTCGCGCCCAGCGCGTCAGCCGCGACTGCAGCCCGCCCACCGACTTGGCGCCGGAATTCTGCAGCGCGGGCAGCGACGCCACCCTCATTCGCCATCCTCGCGCCACGATCGCCTTCGCCATGAAGAAGTCCTCGGCAAGATACTCCCCGAAAGCGGCCAGGCCACCCGCCTCCTCCAGGGCACAGCGGCGCACGAGCGACGACATGCCCGTGTGGCAGTTGATGCCGAGGAAATCGGCACCCAGGTACATGCGTGCCTGGGCCGTACCGAAGTACACCTTCTCGTACACGGCCGCGAACCCCTCCGCGTCGCACGTGAACGGCATCTGGTGCACGATAGCCACGTCCGGCGCCATGTGCTGCACCATGTCCAGAAGCGTGTCTTCGCGCATGCGGATGCCGGAGTCGCTCACAAGGACAAGGGGATACTTCGCCGCAAGGTAAGCCGGTTGCATGTTATTAATTTTTGGGTTGACGCCAACGCACACGCCTCCGACGAAGAGCTGAGCGTCCACAAGCGGATACTTCTGCAGCAGGCTGTTGACGAGCATTACGGCGGGGTCGTGCTCGTTCTCCACGCAGAACAGCAGCTCGAAAGTTGGGTAGTCCAGCGTGAAAAACGTCTCCAAGTTCGAAAAGAGATTCGGATCTACTCCAGTGAGCGGCTTCAGTATAGAGACGCCGAGGTAGGGCTGCTCCGGCGGAGACCTGTCCACGCTCCGGTGCAGCTTCCACTTGCAGTACGATAGAGCCATTATGTGAATTAACCATAGGCAGATCCAAGCGATTATAAAAAATATAGCAAAACCGTAGACCGTATACACCATAGGCATCATAATTGTAAGATTCCGATATCTCTTTTATTTTCCGGCCACATAATATCGACTAATTTCTTTAGGCCTGGAGCCGTGCACTACGCTGAGGTTTTATCACAAAACTGATAAAAACTAAGTGAATAATGAATCACCAGAAGACATCGCAACAATTTTTGTTTCGATGATCGATTTAAATAGTATTTTACGCTCGCATTATCACGATTATTTTATCTAATATCACAACCGTCAGACCCCCGCCCGTCATTGACAATTACCAAATCATAGATGTTAGGTAGGTACTACCATAGTCCATAGATGATAAGTAACTCTCATATAATAAAGTACTCTGTGGTAACTCTACTGAAGGGTACTACTACTGAAATACCAAATGCCATTTGCATTTTGGCTTTTGGTCTTTGGCATTTACCTCTATGATAATACCTCTATGATGGTAAACACCATAGATGATAAGTACTACTACTGAAAATAAGTAGGAGTTTTGTCGGGAGTTCAATGGGTGACGTTGTGGAATTTGTAAAATTTCATTTTGTGTTATCTCGGTTCTTAATGTGTAATATTAGTAGAATATTAACCATTCAATATTCGTTAACGTGCACAAGTGTGGGCAAGTGGTACAACTTCTAAAAACGTGCTATTTTGTGTTTCCCGCCAAAACTCCCTAGAAAACTTTCAGTAAAGCTTCTACCACTTTACTGAATAGACTGACATGACTCATTGACTGCACTCACTTTTTATTTGGACTTTGACAAGACTTTAGACTTGACGATTTAGGAATACGGTGTTGAAAATTATTGAAACGAAAATTCTATTTCCCGCCTTTTTTACTTGACACTGGCAAATGATTTAAGATAAGCCGACGCCATATATTTAAAAAAGAAAAAAATGGTTTTGGTTTTGACATGAAAATCGGAGACTCAGGAGTACCATCTCCATACATGAAAAGTGTCCGTAAAATAGCGTTAAATAGGGCTACAGACACAGACGGGAGTAAAGCGGCAAAATTTAAACGGATAATTAAATCTTAGCATCTTCTTCGGTTTTATATATAAAAATAATTTCGACTATATGAGTAATTAGAATTTTCATGATTTACTGAATTAACTACTTTTAATCTACTAAAGTCGTCGAAAATTTTAAATAACTAAACTCAACTTAACTCACTTTACTTTATCTCTTGTTGCTAACTTCATATTACACACCCTTGCCACTCTAGCGCCATTATGGCCAGTTATGGAACTATTATTTAATTACTTTTGTCGGACACTTTTTAGCTTTTCTGCCTTAAAGAGATTGTCCTCCTTACCTCTATTCTCCATGGTAGACTCATTAGTCATTAGGCATACTACATATTCATTACTTAAAATACAGCATATTAATATCCTCTAATTCTATGAATTACAAAATAGTACCTACCGATTTAGGGAACGCGGCTGTACGCTGTACTGAACAAAAACTTCATCCACTTCATCGAACTCTCCAGCGCCAGAACTCTCGGGCGTCCCATTAGCTTTACCCGGCCACCGTTGTACGGTCGTTTCGTCAGTTGGATAATAGTACCAAAAACCAATTAAATTACGTACAAAAAATATATGATGGTTTCTGTTTAATGTATTTAATATTGAAGCTAATGAAAAGGATGACAAATCTATGATACACACATTTATAGTCCTAACAAATATAAAAAGATATAGCCACTTGAAGACAACTTAAGTGGTGTCAAATTGCTTTCATTGTTTAGTATACTTCGCGACTGGATTACAGTGTGTTGTGAAGTGCAATTTTGTTAAGAATGTTTTTGGTAAGTAGCTAATTTTATGTAAAATAAAGGTAATATCAATTTTCGTCATAGTTTTGCTATTATGAACTTGTATTTTATAATTTACGTTCGCGTCCATATACCAACCCAAATAATAACCGTTACAAAAACAGTTTTGTATTATAATAAACTATGAATATTTCTGGTAATATGTAACTTCTAGTAATAGAAAATATTATTAACGATTGTTTTACTATAATAAAATAACTAGTTAGTGTTATAAATAAATCAGAAAATAAAAAATAATAATACGATGTTTGCTAGTAACCGTTGTACAGTGTCGGGACGCCCGGCATTTTCAAAGCAAAATGGCTGTGAAATTATTTTATTAGTAAATATTAATATTACTAATGAACATACAACTGTGGAGTCGCCTAAAAGTCGGTTTTATTTTCTACATACAATCCAATTTCTTATTTTCGTATAAAAACATACTAAAACATAAAAACTATAATATGATAGATATAACTATAAATAAATAAAATATATACTTTTAATTTAAAATCTATAATCTAACGTACTAATATTTTTATGTAAAATACTCAATTAAGTAAATTTTTATGCCTAACAAAAATATTTCAAAAAATTGACGAAGGACGACTAATATTTTTATGTAAAATAGTCAATTAAGTTAATTTTTATGTCTTACAAAAACATTTAAAAAAATTGACGAAAGACGACTCCTAAGATTTTTTGTTCGTAAATTATTACATAACTATGAAATTTTATCAGTTTTTCAAACAATTTTTAATAACTAGAAAAGCCTAATAAATATGTATTTATTTATTTTGGTTCTATATTTTGTGTAGTTTTTGACAAATCAGCCTGTTATGTTTTTTTTAATTGTGTAAATAAATTGATTGATTTTATTTAATTAAAATTGATTGAAAAGACGCATTATGTGATTTAATATGGCTTTTATAGTCATATTGATATATATATATATATATATATATATATATATATATATATATATATATATGGATAAATAGTTGTGTTGATTTAGTAGATGTACCATGAAAAAGATATTTACTTACATTGAAGTGATTTTCACAAATGTACAATCAACTTTTAGTTGTAAATGATTTAAGATATCTTTTTGCAAGTTTCAACTTCCAAATAAACTTTCCTCATTTCGATATCTTCCGGCACTATAACGAACACTTTTTCTGGAGTTGCCATTTTGTCATTATTTTTACAATTTTAAACCACACTCGAATAAAACTCATTCTTGCCACAATGTTTACTGTTTGAGTTTAGAGCATAAAAACCGACTTCCAAAGTAAAAATGCACAAAAAACTATGAAATAATACTTATGAATAACTAGATTTTTACCGCAGCTCTGCCTGCGTAATTATACTGGTATCTCACAGGAATTCTGTACTTTTTTGGGATAAACAGTAGCCTATGTTTTAATTTCATTAAAACCCGTCTAGTAGTTTTTGCGTGAAAGAGTAAGAAACATTCATCCATCCATCCTCACAAACTTTCACATTTATAATAGTAGTAAGATTCCCCTTTTAAATTCGGCTAAAATTTTATTTTTTCCATTTCCTAGTTCCTCCATCTCTTTTTCTCTCTTTTCTCTGCATTTCCACCATCTACTTAAAAACTGTGTTTTATTATAATAAGTGCGTGACAAACCTTGTAAGCTATTAGATTATTTCTTAGTTGCATTACAGACGGCGAAGATACTATAATATTTTATGTAATAATGAAGTATCGCTTGCTATACAGTTTGTTTGAACTATCACAGACGGCTAAGATACAGACTATAATATGAAATTGTTGTTGTCCCTGTAATCGGCACTGCCAGTTAGTTGATCTCCAGTCCTCATAAAAGTCAATTCCTCTGTTTTGAGTATCCGCGCTGCTGCGAGCTGTCATATATTACATTGACATTTGACTCGACACCTCATGTTTTCGATTTTCAACTCTATTGTATTAGCGCAGAGCTCTATTTTCAATGCTCAGAATTTACTACGGCCGTTCGGATTCCGTACATATAGTCCCAGCTTTAGACAAGTTTTATTAAATTGTGGCTGCCTAAGGCTGGGAGTATATGCTACGGAATCCGGAACACCGGTCAGAGCATTGAAAGTAGAACTCTGTGCTAAGACAATGCATTGTATTAGATATTATTAAATTAGAGTTCTATTTTCAGTGCTCTGAATTTTCACAGACCTAACGAATTTTGACAGCCTAACACTAAAATAGCTAGATCTAGCCATAAAATAACTAAACTGGCAACACTGTGTCTATTGCCGTTTTTTCTTGTTTATGGCCGATGGGCGATGGCGCCAATGATTCTTGGCGGGAATTTGAAAAGGCGCGCATCTTAATTTTTTCAGAATTGAACAAAAATTTTATTTATTATTATTTTGTTTGTAAATAAGTATAAATAGCTTTATTTTAAATAAATATAGTGCATAAATAATAAAAATGGACGGAGACGAGGCGGGCGGGGATAACCCGCCCACCTCAAAGAAAAGACCTCGGCCTCCTGATGATCCTCGGGGGGCTTCAAGTGCTGGCGGCGGAGGTGGTGAGAGTAACTTTTTAGCTTATAGAAAACCAAATTATAAGAGACTATATTCCGAAAATTCGATCAACACAGAATTCAAAGTATTTTTAGAAAGCAAACTAGCACAGGAGAGACTTGGAAATAAAAGTCCAATTTATCTTAACAGTATATTTTCCAACATAAAAGGAGTTGTGGCAATACGGCGTATTAACGCAAATAAGATAGTTGTGATATTTAAACAACATAACACGGCCAATAATTTTGTCAACAATATTAACTTTCTCGAAAAATATGACATGAAAGCGTATATTCCTTTTTTATAACCTTTGTGTCATTTTTCCATGTAAAGTATAATGTTTTAAATGTTTCTTGTGTACAATAAATTGTATAATAAATAAATAAATATTCCAGCTGCTCAAATTGAGAAAACTGGCATTATACGATTTGTACCGGCAAATATATCGAATAAAGAACTATTTACTAATTTAACATCTACTTATGAAATAATTGCAGTAAGAAGATTCATTAGAAAAGTTGGTCATGATCTAATTGGTACACAAACTGTTAGCATTACATTTTTATCAAAAACTTTACCCGACAATGTACAGTATGACTTATTTTCCTACAGAGTATTCGATTATGTTGCTCCTTTGCAACAATGTTATAAATGTTTTAAATTTAATCATTCAGCTAAATTTAATTTAAAAAAAAGCTTTATTCCCACTCTCACGTATTCTGTAAAGAATATTGTCTTGCGTGATTTTCAGGCGGTGCTGAAGCATTCTAATATAATCCGAGTAAGTAGCGTTTGGAGCCGGTTCATAGAGGGAATTAGGAAGGACAGCTTTATGGCCAAAAACTAACTCATAAGGAGTATAATTTGTTGTTGAGTGTGTAGCTGTGTTATATGCCAGCATTGCCGTGTTACATACATACTTAGGCCAGTTGTCTTGCGTTTCAGATATATAAGATTTTAAATATTCTTTTAATGTTTAATGGATTCTTTCTAATGCCCCTTGTGTTTGTGGGTGGTAGTGAGAAGACCACAGCTGCTTAATTTTAAGAAATTTACAAGTCTCCTTAAACATATCTGATGAGAAATTGGTTCCCTGATCAGTCAATATAGTTTTTGGTATACCAAATAAAGAAATAAAATGAATGAGGCAATCACTGGTCTCTTCAGCGGTAGTACTGCGAATAGGATAAGCTGTTGAATATTGGTTAGATCATCTTGGAGGGTAAGTATGTATTTAAGTTTAGCTGTACCGAATTCGGGGAGAGGACCTACTATATCCCAGGATAGTCTTTCAAAGGGGGAAGTGGAGGTTGAAGTTATTTGCATTGGAGCTCGTTTAATTTTCCTAAGAGCTTTGTTTGTTTGACAAGACGTACAATTCTTTATATAATTTTCAATGTCACTCCGCATATTTTTCCAATAATATAACTCACGGATCTTATTATACATTCTATTAGAACCAAGATGTCCGGCTATTGGTATATCATGGTTTGGGATAATAAACTTTATTACGATAAATGTTAATCTGGATACCGGTGTTATGAAATAGATGAACTAGCATGGTATAAATTTTTATATATATGTGTTTGTCAAAAGGATTCTTAAAATCCGTAATACTTATTTTGTCGATATGTTCATCCTTGGATGTTAAATGATTTCGAAGATTGCATAAGGATTCGAAAATTTCTTTATAGGAGCATGTATCAAAGTGGTGAACTTTACAAAATAAGAAGTAGTATTTTTGTTGGTTAGATTAATGGATTTATAAGTAAATAATTCTTTCTCTGTATTTATGAATGTTTCAGAGTCTGCGTAATTGGTAATGATTTCTTCTACATACGGGTTAGCTTCGTCGAGATCGAGTGACGTAGGTATTATTATTACCTTATGTTGACTTTTAATTATACTATTATTATGTTCAACTATATCAGTATCATATTTTACAGATGACGGAGTTTTTAAGAATTTGGTGTAAGTATCAGTTGAAGGTGTATTGTTATCATTTATAATAACATTGTTTTCTGTTTCAGATTCATGGGGTGCCGGCGGCGACTCAACCAACGCGGGAGGAGGTATAACCATGTCATCATTGGAAGGTACAGGGACATTTATATTTTGCCAACTTGTCGATGGCTGCGGTTCTGGCTCTACATCAGGTAAGGGTTCGGTAAGTAAAGGGTCTGCCGAATTAAATTGCAAGTCATCTAGATTTATAAGTTCATCAGAATGAAAGGAAGGCGGAGATATGAGAAGATCCATTAAGTCTTTATCTATGTTATCTGGATCCATTTCGGTAGGATTCGGATGCAATGAGTCAGCGTTTTCGGGTTGAACGGGATTTACAGGATACCTGGATAATGCGTCTGCTGCTGTATTTAATTTTCCTTTTTATACAATATCATACTCATATTCTAGGAGTTGGAGATGCCAACGTTGCAATTTGCTGCTTGGATCAGTATGATTAAATAACCACTTTAATGGACGGTGATCGGTTATGATGATGAATTTTCGACGGAACAAATATGGTCTGAAAGTTTTGCAACCCCAGACTGTAGCCAACAATTCTTTTTCTGTGTACTATAATTAGTTTCACAATTATTCAGGGTCCTTGAGGAGTAGGCTATAGGATGGTCTTTGCCAACAGGACCTTGAGACAGAATAGAAGATATTGCGTAATTAGAGGCGTCACAAGTGAGATAAAGAAATGTTTTGTAAAATCTGGATATATAAGAACAGGAGCAGTTAAAAGTTTGTTTTTTAATGTTTCAAAGGATAACTGATGTTCGTTGGTCCATTCAAATGGAATGTCCTTTTTTAGAAGTGAGGTTAAGGGGTTTTGAAATTTTAGAAAAATCGGGAATAAAGCGTCTATAGTAAGAAATAAGTCCTAAAAAGGATTTAATATCTTTTGGACATTTAGGAATTGGAAATTCTTGTACAGATTTCACTTTATTAGGATCTGGTTTCAGACCATTTTCGGTGATGATGTGTCCTAAATACCCGACTTCCTTCCTCAGGAATTCACACTTGTCCGGCTGTAACCTGAGGTTGAAAGTGCGGAGTCTTTCGAAGATGGAGGTTAAATTTTGTATGTGAGTGGGTAGATCGCGGGAATAGATGACGATGTCATCAAGGTAAACAAAACAACGTTCTCCCTGGAGCCCAGTAAGGACGTTATTCATTAGTCTTTGGAAGGTTGCCGGTGCATTTTTTAAGCCGAATGGCATTCTGGTGAACTCGAAATGTCCTTGTGGGACGCTGAAGGCTGTTTTGCACGCGTCTTTGGGCGACATATTGATTTGGTGGAAACCAGACGCTAAGTCAAGGGTAGAGAAATATTTTGAGTTTCCTAGTTGGTCAAGGATTTCGACTATATTAGGAATAGGGTAGGTTTCTCCTATTGTGATGTCATTAAGGCACCGGTACCTAATCGATTACAATTCTCCATTTTTTCTGACCTGAGGCATCAGTTTTCTTTGGAACTATCCATATTGGTGAAGACCATGGGGAAAGTGAAGGTTGGATAATTTTCTGGTTAAGCATTTTATTGATTTGGGAATTCACTTCTTGTTTGTGCACTTCAGGAAATCTATAGGATTTAACATTAATAGGCTGGTCAGAAGAAGTTCGTATCTCATGCTGGATGGCATCGGTTGAGGTAAGTATATCATTGGGTAAGTGGAAAATATCAGAGTATTTGGAGCACGTGTCATACAGGGCGTTGCATTCTTCATGACTTAAATGTGAGACTCGGAGTAATTTAAAAACTTCATTAGTTCTATCTAAGCAAGGTTTGTTAGAATAATTAATTTGGTCGAATGTATTATCAATTGGGTGTAGAATAAGTTGAAGATCTGAATTTAGAGTAGCAAATTTTTCAGAGGTATTGAGTACTGTCAAATTATTCGATTATTTTTTTTTACTTTAGCTGAACAGTTAGCGACAAATAAGTTTTCACTCAAATGTTGATCTAAGATAGCGCCTTCTTTTAATTCTGGGTTTTTTACAGTACATTCTATAGTGATTTCAGACCGAGGAGGGATTTCATAAATAGGTTTTGAGAATTTTGGTTTAATTTTATTTTTACTAAGATTTAATATTTGCCTATTATAATCTATGGAACATTGATATTTGTTGAATAGATCAGTTCCTATTATGCCATCATACGCAAGGTTGATGTTTTCTACTATGTGAAATGTAAAAGGTATTAATTCTTTGCCCAATATGAGGTTGATATCCAGGCTTCCTATAGTGGGAACAGAGTCTTCAGTATTATCAATGCCTTTGAGACTAATATTATTATTTTTCAGTTTTTGCTTAGAAAATGATTGAACTGCAGACTTTCGAAGAAGACAAATTGAAGATCCAGTATCAACAAGTAGTGAAAGTGGTTTATTGGAAACAGAAGTTTACAACGAGATATGAGGTAAGGATATTTTATTAGGAGCACAGTGTATTTCATATACTGAACTAATTTTTTCAGTTATATTTTCATTAGGAATTGAGGATTTGTGGATTCTTGTTTGGGGCTATTTAATATATTTTAATATTAAATAAATATAATTTAGAAGATTGGACACTTGCTTGGGGCTGGTTACCCGTGTGGTCCTTGGATTTAGAAAATTTAGAAGTGGTGCCATTATTGGATATGAATATTGTTGGTTGTTGGTTGGGTCTCACGAGACACCTTCGTGAGTCCCTTATTCGCTTAAAGTATCGTTTTCGGTATAATTATTCTGAGCGTCAAAGCTTGTGGATGGTTGAGATTCATCATAATTTGTGTTGTTGTTCTCAACATAATTGATACGCGCGGGCCTAGGTTTATAGTGTTCCTGGTTAGATCGTTGTTGTGATGGGAATGGTTGATTAATTCAATATCTGTTATTATTAAACTCACGTTTTCTACATTGTTCAATGGTGTCCCTGGGTTTTGCAATATCGACAAAATAGGCTGTGTACATTTTGCTCATTAAATTTTGGTATCTGAGGCCTATAAAATGGGTTAGGATTTGAAGGTTTGGGGATGAAGCGATACGATGGGGATTGACGCTGAGACGAGGATGATGGATGCGGATTACGCTTGTTGAACAGATTTATAAATCCTTCTCCAGAAAGCGCTACGTTAAAGGCTTGATTGAGATTAGCCGGACTTTTACTGCGCACTAAATTAGAAACTTCAGGCTTAAGGCCTATTAAAAATGTGTGTAGGGCTAAATCTTCCATAGCGCTTATACGATCCTGCAATTCAGATTTCTTTTTATTTGATAGAGTTATTTCTGTTAATAATTTAGACAAACAAGTCTCTACACGCAAAGCAAATTTATTAACTGGTTCATTATTTAATTGTCTACATTCTTGTAAATCTGTCAACAAATGGGCATAATGTTTTCTTTCCCCAATTTGAGTATTAAGAAAAATATTTAATTGATCCCATGATTCAAATTCTTTGATGGAGCATGTGGACTCAGCTTTTCCTTCTAATTGTGAGGGAATAAATTTAAACAAAATTTTTTTTGGTCTAATTTCATTGCATTATCACAGTTTGCTATGAATGAGTTTCATTTTTCCCTTGTTCCATCAAAGAGTTTTATGAATTTGAACAAGATTCCTATATCGAGGTCTACTCTCGCGATTTAGATTTGTGTTTGTGATCTTTGGTTTGGTTGTGTTTGTGGTTGTGGTTGCGGTTGTGGTTGCGGTGAAGCCATTATTCAGATAGTTACTAGATAATTACAAAATTAAATGTTATAAATGAATGTTTCGGTGTAACAGGCGGCCACAGTGCAGCGAATGCGATATGCTTCTTGGCTAATTCTAAGAATTATCTTAAAGCGATAACAACACTCGTGAGACTAACTTAACTAAACTTAACCATTACACGCACTTTATTCAGGATTTCGTATTTTCACTCACACTCGCGGTCGCCAACAAAGGATGATTATAGTTATTATTTTCTAGGACTTACAGCAACTTGCAGGATACAAACAGGAACAAGAACAGGAACATCACTGGATCACTTATCGATGATTTTAATTATGCACAATTTAATACAGGATAGCACTGAATATTATATATAATTCCACTTATTTTGGAATTTAGAATACACAAAGAAACACTGGATACGGAGACGTTTTCCAAGGATACCTTTCTCGGTATCCTACCGCTGCCACCAATTTGTTATGGGGGATTTTAAAAATTACTTTTTAAAAAAGAACTTTTATTACACTGAAAAGTTAATTGAATACAAAATAAAAGTTTACTGGCAAAAGGCAAATGTCGCGCGCGGATACTCAAAACTGAGGAATTGTCTTTATGAGGACTGGAGATGAACTAACTGGCAGTGCCGATTACAGGGATTATATATCAGTCGGAAAGGCTGACTCTAGGCACTATTATATACAGAACTAGTATATAACAGTACTTGTTGTTACTGTTTCAAAATGAAGAAACATAACTAATTAATTTGTATATTATTTGCAATTTTGTTGTTCTTCATAATATTATTTCACTTTCTTCACTTTCTTCACTTATTTGAATAATTTGCAAATTTTAATGTGTTTAAAATTTGCAAATTATTCAAATAAACTATCAAACTTTTGTTTTACTTCGTTATTCTTTATTACAATAAAATATATGCGGACAAACTTATCCTGTAATTATGCATTTTTTATTTATAAACCAGCCAAACTGCAGAAAAAATGAGGGCTGTGACAGCACAAAAAATATCGACATCGACTTTATCATTATGTTAACTGACTATTATTGTTTCAGATTTCCTAAGGATACAATGAGTGTATGATTTCCTAAAGATACAGTCACGGGATGTCTGGATTCGAGGTTGTGTAAATCATGTTTCGTGGACTAAACGTGCGAAAACAATTTGCTCACAGTATTTTGAAGCTTCATGTTTTACAGTACAGGCGGATAACAAGAGGAGATATTTTAATACGTATTTACTATAGCACACTAAGCGAAATTGTAAATTAAATGTTGTAGTAAAACAAAAATCAGTTTAAATTATTTGTCTCAAAAGAAAACTTCAGTGTTTCCAAAATCGTTATTTTTGTACATTTTATTAAATACTTTTTAAATAAATATTTTAAGAAGTTTTTTAGTTTAACTTATTTAATTTTTTCTGCAGAGTATAAGATGTTACAGATGTCGAAGATAATATAATTTTTAGCTTAAAATGAAGATGTTTATTTCATATTATAGTCTGTATCTTAGCCGTCTGTGATAGTTCAAACAAACTGTATAGCATGCGATACTTCATTATTACATAAAATATTATAGTATCTTCGCCGTCTGTAATGCAACTAAGAAATAATCTAATAGCTTACAAGGTTTGTCACGCACTTATTATAATAAAACACAGTTTTTAAGTAGATGGAGGAAATGCAGAGAAAAGAGAGAAAAAGAGATGGAGGAACTAGGAAATGGTTAAAATTTTAGCCGAATTTAAAAGGGGAATCTTACTACTATTATAAATGTGAAAGTTTGTGAGGATGGATGGATGAATGTTTCTTACTCTTTCACGCAAAAACTACTAGACGGGTTTTAATGAAATTAAAACATAGGCTACTGTTTATCCCAAAAAAGTACAGAATTCCTGTGAGATACCAGTATAATTACGCGGACAGAGCTGCGGTAAAAAGCTAGTTATTCATAAGTTTTATTTCATAGTTTTTTGTGCATTTTTACTTTGGAAGTCGGTTTTTATGCTCTAAACTCAAACAGTAAACATTGTGGCAAGAATGAGTTTTATTCGAGTGTGGTATAAAATTGTAAAAATAATGACAAAATGGCAACTCCAGAAAAAGTGTTCATTATAGTGCCGGAAGATATCGAAATGAGGAAAGTTTATTTGGAAGTTGAAACTTGCAAAAAGATATCTTAAATCATTTACAACTAAAAGTTGATTGTATATTTGTGAAAATCACTTCAATGTAAGTAAATATCTTTTTCATGGTACATCTACTAAATCAACACAACTATTTATCCATAAAATCAATATGACTATAAAAGCCATATTAAATCACATAATGCGTCTTTTCAATCAATTTTAATTAAATAAAATCAATCAATTTATTTACACAAAAAAAAAAACATAACAGGCTGATAACTGTTTAACGGTTTGATGTTTTTACATATGAGCTATTTTGTCAAAAACTACACAAAATATAGAACCAAAATAAATAAATACATATTTATTAGGCTTTTCTAGTTATTAAAAATTGTTTGAAAAACTGATAAAATTTCATATGTTTTTGTAAGACATAAAAATTAACTTAATTGACTATTTTACATAAAAATATTAGTCGTCCTTCGTCAATTTTTTGAAATGTTTTTGTTAGGCATAAAAATTTACTTAATTGAGTATTTTACATAAAAATATTAGTACGTTAGATTAATTATAGATTTTAAATTAAAAGTATATATTTTATTTATTTATAGTTATATCTATCATATTATAGTTTTTATGTTTTAGTATGTTTTTATATGAAAATAAGAAATTGGATTGTATGTAGAAAATAAAACCGACTTTTAGGCGACTCCACAGTTGTATGTTCATTAGTAATATAAATTTTCACAACCATTTTGCTTTGAAAATGCCGGGCGTCCCGACACCGTACAACGGTTACTAGCAAACATCGTATTATTATTTTTAAGCTATTGCATAGCTTCTATCGCGGGCCTTGAGCGCGGGGACCGAATCCAGAAATTCCGTAACGAAAAAACCTCACGCTCCGTGCATCGTCTAAAGTCCAGGCAAGGCAAGGCAGTCCCCGAGTGCCACACGTCTTTTTTATTTTCTGATTTATTTATAACACTATCTAGTTATTTTATTATAGTAAAATAATCGTTAATAATATTTCCTATTACTAAAAGTTACATATTACCAGAAATATTCATAGTTTATTATAATACAAAACTGTTTTTGTAACGGTTATTATTTGGGTTGGTATATGGACGCAACTAAATTATAAAATACAAGTTCATAATAGCAAAACTATGACGAAAATTGATATTACCTTTATTTTACATAAAATTAGCTACTTACCAAAAACATTCTTAACAAAATTGCACTTCACAACACACTGTAATCCAGTCGCGAAGTATACTAAACAATGAAAGCAATTTGACACCACTTAAGTTGTCTTCAAGTGGCTATATCTTTTTATATTTGTTAGGACTATAAATGTGTGTATCATAGATTTGTCATCCTTTTCATTAGCTTCAATATTAAATACATTAAACAGAAACCATCATATATTTTTTGTACGTAATTTAATTGGTTTTTGGTACTATTATCCAACTGACGAAACGACCGTACAACGGTGGCCGGGTAAAGCTAATGGGACGCCCGAGAGTTCTGGCGCTGGAGAGTTCGATGAAGTGGATGAAGTTTTTGTTCAGTACAGCGTACAGCCGCGTTCCCTAAATCGGTAGGTACTATTTTGTAATTCATAGAATTAGAGGATATTAATATGCTGTATTTTAAGTAATGAATATGTAGTATGCCTAATGACTAATGAGTCTACCATGGAGAATAGAGGTAAGGAGGACAATCTCTTTAAGGCAGAAAAGCTAAAAAGTGTCCGACAAAAGTAATTAAATAATAGTTCCATAACTGGCCATAATGGCGCTAGAGTGGCAAGGGTGTGTAATATGAAGTTAGCAACAAGAGATAAAGTAAAGTGAGTTAAGTTGAGTTTAGTTATTTAAAATTTTCGACGACTTTAGTAGATTAAAAGTAGTTAATTCAGTAAATCATGAAAATTCTAATTACTCATATAGTCGAAATTATTTTTATATATAAAACCGAAGAAGATGCTAAGATTTAATTATCCGTTTAAATTTTGCCGCTTTACTCCCGTCTGTGTCTGTAGCCCTATTTAACGCTATTTTACGGACACTTTTCATGTATGGAGATGGTACTCCTGAGTCTACGATTTTCATGTCAAAACCAAAACCTTTTTTTTCTTTTTTAAATATATGGCGTCGGCTTATCTTAAATCATTTGCCAGTGTCAAGTAAAAAAGGCGGGAAATAGAATTTTCGTTTCAATAATTTTCAACACTGTATTCCTATATCGTCAAGTCTAAAGTCTAGTCGAAGTCCAAATAAATAGTCAGTACAGTCAATGAGTCATGTCAGTCGATTCAGTAAAGTGGTAGACGCTTTACTGAAAGTTCCTAGGGAGTTTAGTTGAGGCACAAAATAGCACGTTTTTAGAAGTTGTACCACTTGCCCACACTTATGCACGTTAAGGAATATTTAATGGTTAATATTCTACCAATTATACACATTAAGAACCGAGATAACACAAAATGAAATTTTACAAATTCCACAACGTCACCCATTGAACTCCCCGACAAAACTCAAAAAACCAAAACTTAACGCGTTTCAAGAGTTTTGCCGGGGATTTCAATGGGTGACGTTATGGATTTTGCATTTCTTTCATAAAATTGTGTTATATCGGTTCTTAATGTGTAATTTCATAACAATCACTGGTGGAACTTTACAAGTACATTGATCAGTTTTATTAAGGAAAAGATTCTTTAAATAAATAAAATGGTTTTATTTTTTAGTTTTACGATGATGCTGTAGTTCTTCCGAAGACTCCTCATGAGTGACGCTTTTTTCTTATTGATAGCGTGTTAACAGTTAGTTTTTGTGTAGGTATGCGAACATTTCAGATGCAATGTAGAACAGGAGGAGCTTCAACATCGTCCTATAAACATGCGTAGGGACTCCAACAACACGTTCCAGTTTGTTTTATTGTAAGATTATACAACTAACTGTATTTAGTTGTATTATCTTACACAAATATATTTATTATTATTATGTATGGGTAAGGATCAATTAAGAAACAGAAAAAAAATTAAAACATTTTCTGTTGTGAAGCAACTTTGTGAAAAAATGCTTTGTTGGAAGGAACCAAAAGTATAATGGGGCTTAAGTTACTTTTTCAATTAGTGTAATATTTAGGTTATATGGGATATAAATTATAAATAAATATTATTTTTAATTTTTAGAGGATATATCTCAAGTCGAAGTCTATACAGGACATTCTCGTTCAAGAGACTGGAGAATGTTTGTTGGATATTGCAACAAACAATAGGACAGATTTGAACCAGCATTATGAAATTATTCACTGCTTCAACATATGCTGCGCAGAAAGCAGTAGGGCCAACCGTATCGCCCTGAGAAGAAAATTGGAAACCTACTTGTAAGATCTTGGAATTTAATTTTAAAACTATATTATATTAAATAATGACGGTTCAGCTAAAGGTTTATTGAATTATTGGATGTTGCCCACAACTGTGTGCATGTAAGTAGTAGGCGACGGTCAGAATACCTATTTCTTTAAACTTTTCTCTCAGAGATTCAAAGCAGGACATTTTATGAATCGAACATATTGCTCGCTCCTGCAGCAGAAATATTGTATTAATGTCGGCAACATTACCCCATAAAAGAATGCCGTAAGACATTCTACTATGAAAATAACTTAAAGAAACTAGTCGCGTTGTATCTTCGTCAGAAATTTCCGTAAATTTTTCTGACTGCATATGCTGCAGAGCTGAGCCTATCTGCAAGATGAGTAATATGAGGACCCCACTGTAATTTACTATCTAGTGTTATACCTAGAAACACAGTGGTGTCCACTAAATTTATTTTCTCATCATTTTATAGTATATTGGTTTGTACTCGCCTTAGATTGGGAACAGTAAACTTTAAACATTTTGTTTTAATTTGAATTTAAAAGTAAATTATTAACTATGATAGCTTGAGAGATAGTACTTTTGCTGACGACACTTCACTAATTTTTAATGTGAAGCGACAAGTCATATTACGACGAGGTATATAGCACTCTCTCGAAAATAGTAAATTGGTTTAAACCAATTTACTATCGTATATCGTCAGCAAAAGTACTATCTCTCAAGCTATCATAGATGTGTATTAAATATATGTATAGTATAAAAAGTATAAGATATATTTCTGTTGTCTAGTACTCGTACCCACCCAACCTAACATTTTTGTTGTTGTGGGTCATTTACAAGTAGTTTCGGAACCTATTCAATGCAATCAAACAAACAAAAGTTTCCTCTGTAAAACACTATCAAGTGAATTATGCATACCGTAAAACGGGGTGAATAGAATTGAAGGGGGCAATAGAAAAAATCTTAGGATAATTTTTAATGTTTTTTATGGCAATCTCGGTATTCCCAGTAAAAAAACCCGCAACTTTATTTTGACACATTTTTCCATACGATGGAACCAATCATTGAAGCAACCATTCCATTCGGAAGTTGGGGTCTCCAAAATGGCCGTTTTGTAGGCGTCCACAGCTTCTTCAGGTGATGAAAATCTCTGACCACGCAATTTATTCTTTATTTTAGGGAAAGTATAGAAATCATTAGGGCTTAGGTCGGGGCTGTACGGCGGATGGTCTAATAATTCTATGATTTCTTGCTCTAAAAACTCTTTTGTTCTGTGCGCGGTGTGAGAACTCGCATTGTCGTGATGGAGGATGATGCGGCGGTTGCAGTTCTCTTTACGGAGTTCAGAAACGACCTGTGGCAAACAAATGTTAGCATACCATTCAGCATTAACCGTTCTTTGTCCCTCAAGAGGAATAGTCGCAACATGGCCGGTTTTGGAGACAAACGTGGCCACCATTTTTTTGCAACACTCCACGAACGAACAATTTTTGTTGGCCTCATCTGGTAAAACGTGAAAATTGAGGTTTCTGAAGGCCTCAACACACTGTTTTTGTGTTAAACCACTTCGAAAGTCATAATAAATCATCGCTCTAGAATTTTCTCGAGTCAATTCCATTTTCTCAACGACTAAACAAGTTTGACAAGACCTTGTGACAAGACCGAGAATCTTTTTTTAAATAAATAAACGGTATTCGATTTTTAAAACCAAGGAGTTTTAAATTAAAAAGATTTTAATATGACAGGAACAGTAGAAATATTCCATTCCCGATACTTTTAGTGCAGCCTATGTACAAAGTTTACACCGGCTGAACCTATCTCTCCAACCTTTCATTAGTCAAATCACGCTCCCTTGCATTCTCTCTTGCCATCCTATCTGATTCCACAAACATTTTATCAATGTTACGGGGGAATTAAAATAAAAAGAAGATCTCCGTGACAATAAATATAATAACAGAAAAGGGGTCGTGGGCAGAAGGTCTGGTCTAGCCTCTTGGTGTCTAAGGGTATCTAAGGGGGCTGTAAACCACGTGGGGACTTAGCTGTCGAATCCGGTCCTTAGTCCAGGAGTCTAGCACGTGGCGAGAGAGCGAGATGGGGCTCCAACTTCTGGTAGCTTCAATCGTCCAAAAAGTCCCAGTCCGATATCTATAAGCACTCAGAACTCCAGCTAGGTATAAGTCCTTTTAATTGGTGCCTCGAATGCTGTAGTTGGCGGTGTTTGTGCCCGTAACCAAGTGCCTGAAATATTCAAGATAACGTGTCGGTAGGAGTCCGGTCCCACAGCCAGTGCGATTTCAACCCCAAACGATCAAAATCACGGGCTGTGTGACCATTACAAAGAAGGTAGGCAAAATAAAAAAAGATAAGATGATATTAAGGACAACCAATATGATACAAACATCCTAACATTTGAATAGTGCTAGTTTGGAAAGATGAAACTACAAATTGAGCACGTGGTATGGCTAATCAAATAATTGACAACTAAAATTTACCAAGATGATAGTTTACATGAAAGAATAATGCGTTTTAATACAAGCGTAATTTTCCAAATATTCACAACACAGATACTTAAAATACTCACCGTGATATACGGGATTAAGAAATATAAGATACTGGAAAAACTTCAACAATAAAAATTCTTCTTCTTCTAGCAGGAGAAAAAAGGCCCTGTCATCTCGTGACAGCCCTTATATACTCCTACTGACATAATGTTTTTTTTTAACTGACAACTAGCGGTAATGCATAATCCACCTGCCACAAAAAGGAATATTGGAGATGAAGCTCTAGTTTTAATAAGCTTCTAGTTTTAGTAAGCCTTTGCCAATAGATAGCGTCGTCTAACATAAATTAGTTATTAAAGTTAGCAATAACAGCCAATAGATGACGCTAGGAGCGTCGTTATAAGTTATAATAATGCGTTAAAATGTAGCTATACTACATATCCCCCCCTGTTATCGAAGGATTTTGACTGATCACAGGAAAAATCCTGAAACAGCTACAAAAGAAGTTAACTTGTTAAAAAACTTGTGAAAAAAGAAAAACTACGACGATGGAGGTTAAATGCTAGTCTTCTGTCTAACGCGCAAACAACCGACAACCTTTCATACTACGATTCACACTATAGTCATACATCCCATACATACATCCACTTTCATTATTGCATCCCGAACCAAATAATATGATCCGAGATGCCCTAACATGCGAGTATTGTTTTCCATAAAGAGGAAAACAACACAAGTCGAAGATAATAATGTACACAGCTATAACGTTATACAATAAGATAACGAACAGCGTCTGAATAAAGCGCGAAACTACTAGCCTTCCTACAATAGTTAACCAACTATTTTGATAAAATTGGTAGCTTAAGGTCTTTCAAATGCCAGGCACCAAGATCATTGCCTTGCATGTCTTGCAGAACGTAAACTAACGGAGAATGTTTACCTACAATTTTACATTTTACAAACTTAGGAGCCAACTTTTTGCTAAAATGTTTCTCCTTGTCGCTGAGAAAATAAGTTCTCTTAAAAACGACATCACCAACGTTAAATTCAGCAGGCTTTCGTCTCAAATTATATTGAGCAGTGCTCTTAACATGAGCTTGCCAAAGACGCATCTGAACGCTGTCAAACAAAGATGACATACACCCCAAATTTTCGGCGTAGGCGTCACGAGGCGAAAACACGAGGTCTTTTATACTGTGGGTATCTAGGTAGTGAGTACCGCAAGACACTAGTTCCCTACCATAAACTAAGAAAGATGGTGTAAAACCGGTTGCCTCATTCACCGAGTTGTTGATGGCGAATTGTATTTCGGGTATATGTACATCCCATGACCTATGGTCCTCTTCCACGTAGGTCGAAATACAAGTGATAATAGTCCTATTGTAGCGTTCGACCGTATTTACCTGAGGGGTATAACGCGGTGTTAAGTAAACTTTAGGTATAATATATTTTTTAAAAAACCTATTAGTTTCGTTACTAACGAACTGAGGGCCATTATCCATTATAATAGTTTGTGGTACACCATGCACCAAGAAAACACTATCTTCTAAAATTTTAATTATGATATCGGATGTAGCACGTTTCATAGGAAAGATAAGGCAAAATTTTGAAAAGCAACAAGTTACAACTAAAATAAAATTATTACGTTTTCTAGTAGTAGGTAATGGTCCCATTATGTCAACAGAGATGACTTGAAATGGTCGTGAGCAGTCTTTAGGGCGACCCATTTCACCTAAAACTTTATGATTTTGAGACTTATACTGTAGACATTTAGAACACTTAGAAATGTAAGTGACGACATCGCGATACATGTTAGGCCAAAAGTAGTTAAGTGCGAGCCGTCTATAAGTTTTAAAAATTCCCATGTGACCAGCAGTGGGCTCATCATGGTTAGCACGAATAATTTCTTCGCGAAAATCTTTAGGAACTACCTCTTTCCAAGAAAATTCAGAAGTTAAGTTATGTTTATTTTTAGAAAGCCTAAACAATCTATTATCTTTAATCGTAAAATTTGGAAAAGAAGATGGCGTGTTATTGCAACCGTTAAAAATATTAAGATACCAGGTATCAGCGCCGGTATAGTTTGTCCAAGTAGAATTTGCGTTGATGTTAACCGCTCGAGATAAAGCGTCTGGTATAACGTTATCACAGCCTTTCCTATGTTTAATTTCAAAATCAAATTCGGAAAGTCTGACACACCAGCGAGCTAGCCTACCAGTGGGGTTGGACAAAGACAAGAACCATTTAAGAGCACTGTGATCAGTATAAACTGTAAACTTTTTACCGTTCTCTAAATAACAACGCCAGTGTTCTAAAGCTACTAAAACTGCTAACGTCTCGCGCTCAGTAATCCCATAAACTTTCTCCTGTTTAGTTAAGGAGCGACTCATGTAGGCGACAGGGTGTTCTTTACCTTCGAACTTCTGGGTGAGCATGGCCCCAATACTGGCGTCCGTATGAACCTCAAAGGGTTCATTGTAATCGGGACAGCGCAGTACCGGCGCGGAGACCAAGCTCTCCTTAAGTTTATTGAACGCCAAGTCCGCCTCAGGAGTCCACTCGAAAGGATAAGTGTCTTTTTTAGTGACAGAGTTTAGCTTACGACTATCTAAACAAAATCTAAATTCGCCAGTATTTTTCTCAGGCACAACTAATACAGGAGAGCTCCAAGCAGATTGGTACGGCTCGATGACGTCCATAGCCAACATTTTGTCAACCTGTTCAACTAAAATACGTTGTTTTTCAGGCGACATCCTATAATAACGTTGACGGATAGGTAACGCATCGCCTGTATCAATTTTATGGGTGGTAAGAGAAGTTAAACCTAAACCTTTCTCTTCAAAAGAAATAGAACGAAATTGTTTTATTATGTCGTCGGCTACCGAGCGCTCAGACGAACTCAAATTTTCATAGCCGTTGATGGCCGGATGGGTCACCTGATGAGAAGTGATTTGTTCGGTAGCCGTAGGTACTAGAATTAATAGAATTTAAATATTTAGGACAAAGTTTAAAAATACGCCAGAAGTCAATACCTAAAATGAGGTTAGAAGTAACCTGAGGTACTACGTATAATTTTAAAATATGAAATTGATCTTCAAAACGAATAGGTAAATTTATATAACCTATAGACTTTAAGCATTGACCGCCCGCGGCGAAAATTGAAATATTATTATCATCATTATGTATTGATAGGATAGCCTAGCTCAATAATGTTTAAATGAGAATTATTACCTAACAAGGAAATGCAAGAACCCGAGTCTAAAAGACCGTGCATGCTAAAAGCGTCTATGTGTATATTGACATAAGGTCGAGAATCTAAATTGTTGTTAATACATCGGACCGTATTAATGGTGTAATTTTAAACCATTGTTTCCGATCATCAAGGTCGGTATGGTTAGGTATAACACGATCCGATAAAACTAGTTTTTTGAACGATATTTACTAAGACAACGAGTACAATCGGGCAAAATCTTTTAAAATTAAAACATAAAAAATATTAAAAGCTAATAATATTATGTATAATAAGATCGATGATTTACATTTCTTATATAATCTGTACTCCTGCCAATTAAATGCACGAGTACACCTAATAAATACTAAATAGGTTAGGTTACGTTGAACCACACTTTCATAATTGCAAATTTAAAATACGGATACAACCACTTGTTTTTAGGATTCCGTACCCAAAGCTACTGATCCAATCATTGGCAACACCCCTTATTCCATATTTGTCTAATTTATAAAATAGGAGTCCATGATGGACAAAATCGAAGGCCTTGCTCATATCAAGGAAAACACCGGTTACTGGTACCCGGTTATTATCCGTAATTAGTTTTATAAGATTAAAACATGCTAGGGAAGTTGTACTATTTTTGTGAAAACCGAACTGTACATTTGCTAAGATATTTTGGCTAGTAATGAAATCCTGAAACAGCTTTAGCATAGCTTTCTCAAAATTTAAAATTTTTTGAAAAAATTGGGATTAGTGTGATAGGTCGATAATTATTAACATTAGCTGTATCTCCTTTTTTAAACAATGGCTTAACTATTGATTTATTTAAGATATCTGGAAAGCGACCTTCTTGAAATGAAAGATTAATAATAAAACTAAGTGGTTTACAAATACATTTAGCACACAGTTTAATGATTTAAGTGTTGTTTTCATCGACACCTACAGAGTTGGTATTGTTGAGACCCTTTATTATTGTATATACCTCTAAGGGATCCGTTGGATTCAGAAATATCGTATTTGTATGTGTGGTCATAGTTTTGTTAATATAGGAAACGTCAAATTTAAAATTGCTATTGTTTGTCATATTTATATAATGGTCATTAAATACTTGGATAATGTCAGATGATTCCATGTAAAATTTGTTATTGTAAAATATTTTATCCATGCCTTTGCTCGAATTTGTATCGCCAATATTTTGGTTTATGATATTCCACACTGCTTTACACTTATGTTTATTGTTTAATATATATTCTTTATTTTATAATTGTTTCCATTTATATAAACATTTTTTTAATATTTGAGAATAGGTACCTTTTGTAGGTTTTGTTACTTGTTTTATTCCTACTTTGCATGCATTTTATGTACAATATCCTTTTTTTTATGCAGCACCTTTTAAATCCTTTAGTAAGCCAAGTAGTTTTAGTTCTTGTATAATTATATTTTTTTATTGTGTAGGTTGTACCTACTTCAGCGAAAGTGAGTGAGGAGACACTTTCATAGAACTTTTTAATATTTTGTTTATTAAGGTCCCTAATTTTTTCGTTCCAGCTGTTTAAATGGAGTTTTTTATTCACGTGCAAAGTAAAAATTTGATATGTTTCATGATCTGAGAGTCCTAAATAATTTATTTCGGTCCGAAATTGCTTCACATTGCTAGCAATTTGGTCGAGGCACGCATTTTGACGTGTCGCCGATTTTATGTGCTCTCTCTCATTATCTCTACGTTGAAATTTTTAAAAGTACTTATAAGATATACACAGTTTTTATTAGGCATTAGGGTATCCAAATTCCAGTCTCCACATAGGATAAGTTTTTTAGACCGATTTGAAATTTTAATTAGAAGTTGTTCCATTTTCTCTATGAAAAGTCGAGGATTGCTGTTGGGAGTTCTATAAATACAAATAATAATAATTTTTGGGTCTATTAATTCGATTCCGCAACATTCAAATATAAAGTTACAAGAAAAAATATTGTTTGTTTTTATTACTTTAAAGTAAATTATATCATTTTTTTAAAGTATGCAGGTATCCTCCTCTTTTTGTGTTACGAGAAAATGATGTGACTAATTTATAGCCTTGTATTTTGAGAAGGTTTTCCGTTCCTTTTTTGACAAAAGTTTCAGTAAAACATATAATATCTATTTGTTTAGATTGCCTGGTTAAATCAAATAATGGAAAGTAAATGTATTCAATTTTATTAATTGCACCCGCTATGTTTTGATGTAAAATTCTTAATTCACATCTATTATGTTTTGGAACGAAAAAGTTTATTAGAGCTAGGGATAGTTCCCTGTTTTGGGTTATATATTGTATTATCATTATTTATGGGGCCTGAACTTTGAATAAATATAATATATATATATATATATATATATATATATATATATATATATATATATATATATATTCTAAACCTGATATAATGACATTTTGTTTTAATGTTGATAACATTTCTAATTCTATAAGAATTTTAAAACTTAAGAATTGATATAATTTGTATTGATTATAACATGAATATGTATTTTTAATAATTAATTTAAATTTAAATATTAATTACTAAACGTTCCTATTTATATGTTTAAAGTAATAAATTATTATTGTTTGAGACATGGACGCCATCGAAATTACTCGTTACTTGTAACAGACGCGTAGTATAGGTAAAGAGTTTTATATGAATGTCTTCTAAGAGATAACTTTAGTCCTAATTCCTATCTTACTTTATAAAAATCTTTTCTTTTAGGTCTGTAAGACTGTAAGTAGAATTAAAAATAAATAATTTTCAAAAAAAATGTGTTTGTATGATATTTGGAAAGGTGTTACCATATTAAGATAATAAATGGTTAACCCTATAAGGGCACAAGTATAATTTTAAGAGATTTAAGTACATTTAGCTTATGCGTTAAGTGTTATTTTATGATGTAAGTCATTGTTGTCGGTTGTCAGTATTACGTGTGTACGAGTAAGAAATTATTCGTATTCTCAAATCTCAAACTTTAAAGCATCCATTGCACCTTCCTCCTTATTTAGATAGATATTTAGGTACAAATGCGAGAAGTAGTTTCCTTCTACCTATGTATGTTAGCCTGCAATCCGTTTGAGTGCAACTATAAGTGTCGAACAGCTCTTTCAGTAGCTAACAGATGCTCTGTTACAACATCAACAAGCATCCATTGCACCTTCCTCCTTATTTAGATAGATATTTAGGTACAAATGCGAGAAGTAGTTTCCTTCTACCTATGTATGTTAGCCTGCAATCCGTTTGAGTGCAACTATAAGTGTATGTATGTTAGCCTGCAATCCGTTTGAGTGCAACTATAAGTGTCGAACAGCTCTTTCAGTAGCTAACAGATGCTCTGTTACAACATCAACAAGCATCTTTTATTCTATTTGATTGCTTCTTATATATTTTCTAATAATACAAATTTTCCACTTTATACTACACATAAGATATACTATCTTAAAATAATATAAATGAATTTTGGAAAACTATATCAATAGCAACTTAAGTCCACGAAACTCCTTTCAGATAAATATAATATTTTGTAGAAATATTTTATAATAAGTATCTACAGTAAATCCTGTAAATATAAATATTAATGTTTTATATACCTAAGTTTATGTTAAGACGTAGAGTGTAATTCTACACGGAGCTTTGTTGAATGTTTGCAATCATTGTGATGCATATTAAAAATATGTCTAAAGGTGAAAGTATTTAATAATAAAAGAAATTAAACATAACATTATCCAGTTTTCTTATTTCCTACTGTTTACATTACCTACTGTTATTATTAGAAAATCATCGCAGTGTGTTATTTTAAAGAAAAATTTTTTCTTATTAAAAATCCTATAAAATAACACATATAAAGTTGGCTGACATAATCATAATATGATGAAGAGCCTATAAAGAATAAAAAAATAAAAAACACATATAAAGTTATGAATCTATCGGGTTAGGTACAGGTATTTTTGTCAACTGACAGTGTTACAGTCGTCCACTAGTTACCAGATGAATCGGATGGAGTTTGGTTATTGATTAAAAAATAATTTCGATCCTTTAAAATGATTTGACTCTAATTTTGATTCAGGGTTTGTCACCACTTGTTTGCTTTTTGTTGCAGCCGGTTGCAAGTTGCAACGTACAAAACATGTAATAAAATATGATAATTGAATAATGAAATAACTACATATGCAAAATTTTTATCCTTAAGAAAGTTACCCTCTTGGTAGGATTGATATTAATCGATCCTATAATCATAAATCGGCGAATTTTATGTTTTGTATTAGACCGACTTTTAGCAGAAAGTGTGGTTGCAATAACACTGCAACTGTTACACAGATATGGCAATACCAACTAGCAAAAACTTGCTTTATAATCAATTGAATGGCCAATTTTTTTTTGTTTTAAAAAAGTTATACAAGACTATTTATAAAATGCGAAATGGGCTGGGCTGATTATAAGGGCTAAAACGTTGTAGACGTTTTATAGTTACCATATACCTAATAAACTTAAGCTTCTTTCTGTTGCTTTTTAGTCCACAGCTCATGTGGTTAATATAATTTCTAAACTCATTTCTTTTCTTCCCACTTTTTAAATCAATGTCATTCTCATCAAATTATTCACTTTCACTTTGGTCTTTCAATTCTTCGTCCAAAGTATCATTTTTAATGTTTTGAAAAAGTTATTGAGGTACAATAACTTTTTGAACTGAACCTCAAAGCTGAAGTTGTAATAATATAATAATTGAAAAAGTGATTGTATTGAAAGACCAAAGGTATCCTCGGTGCAGAAAATATGTCTTCCTGTAGGTATCCTCCAGCGTAATTAGCCAACTTGTTATCTCTTTCTTCTTATCCTTTGCGACGTCCCTTGGTTCTTGTATTAATTAGACCGAAGAAGGACCATAATGTAGGCTCCTAGATGTGAAATAAAACGACTTGGTACTAATATAGTAGACTGTATTATAAACATGTGTGTAATCTAGTCGCCTACGTTGACAAGATTATGTCGAAAGCAAAGTATAGCTATCGCCGCGCAGTGTGCGCTGGCGAAAGGCGTATGCGCAAGTGTTGCGGTGTAGCCGCAACAACCTCAAAGCTGAAGTTGCACTATAGCTGAAAAATGGGCAAATAGAATAATGGGAAATGGTATAATGAAACACATGTTTGATGAATTTAATTTTTGAAGACTTTGATTATCATTATTTTAGTCCCGTTATATACAGATTAATTATTTTTTGTGGGAGCCTAGTTAATTATGTTTACCAAAATTTGTTCTATGTGTCACATATAATACTGCGCGTACGCAGAATGCCTTGGTACATGAATGCAGATGCGCGCGGTGTGCGGGTGCGTCCCTCGCTTTCAAAGTCTACTTCGTACAGGCCAAATCGATCTCTGTTGAAACAAACAAAACGGCTAAAGTTACTTAGACTAACTAAATATATACCTTTTGTAGTGTTGACATTGACATTGCACAGTGGCATGAAACTTCGCTTTATTTTAACCTTCCATTACCTAACACCAACAAAACCACTTTATTTTATTTTTTGTAAAAGAGTATAAAACAGAAAACTCACACGTATCCGTATGCCCATTCGAAGTTATCCATCAGACTCCAGGCGGTGTAAGCTCGGATATCAGACCCATCATCGATGGCATCCAACATGGCGCACAGGTAGGTATTGTAATACTTGATCCGATCTTGATCGTCTAGCCCGCCGTAGGTTGAAAATCCATTTTCGGTTACAAACACGGGTGGATTATCATATTCTTTACGTATTTTAGTGAAGAGTTTGTAGAATCCCCATGGAACCCACTGAAAGAAAACTTAGTTTGTTTACGCAGGGTTCTGTTCAAAACGTCGAAAAAATCACGTTTGTTGAATGGGAGCCCCCTTTAAATATTTATTTTATTCTGTTTTTAGTATTTGTTGTTACAGCGCCATAAAGTGGTTTTTGGTTAGAGGCCAAGAACCAAAGACAATTAAACAGTTTTTATTTCCCTTGTTTGAGTATACTTTAAAAATATAATTTGGGTGTGTGGAAAAGTTGTTTTTCATTCATGTTTCGGCACAAATGGGCCGGCCTGACTGGAAAAATTACAAAACCTCATTGAAAACGTAGGCGTGATAAAACAGACTAACTTTTTAAAAAGTCACACCCTGTTTTATTACCTACACCATTCGATGGTGTTGCCAATAAGAAACAAATTCTGGAAAGGAATACAATGCGGCAAACTGAAGTATAATGTAGTTTTTTAATAAATTCCTTCATATTTTGAAGAAAAGTATGGGAATAAGTAGGTACCTAATTGGTACGTTTAAATGCGGGTTTTTAATAACTGACAAATATTCGGCTATTGGCGTCATAGCAACTTTGAATTAGCTCAATAATACCTATCCAACGTAGTATTTCACGTAACTCTATCGAAATCTTCTATTTTTAAGTGTTGCTCGTAAGTCGTAGTAACTTTGCTCACACTCGTAACTCGTAAATAGGGCAATTAAGGTTTTCGAAATAATAATATAATAGGTTTTGATGACCTATGAAATTGCCGTTTTGCAGTACTGGCCATTTCAAATGAAAATCATTTTTGTTTGGCTAAGAATTCTTATTTCAAATTAATTTTATTTTAAGAACATGGAATTCTTTTTCCAAAAGTAGTAATTTATTTATTGATTAGTGTTACATTTTCACCGCATTTCAATCTTTTTCGTCATCATGGATACGTTAAAAATTCGAGTAATTATGGAATGTGAGTACCGTCGTGGCAGCAACGCGGCACAAGCGGCACGCAACATCAACGACGTTTACGGAGAAAACACTACAAACCAACGCACCACCTGTTATTGGTTTGCTCGCTTCCGTTCTGGAAATTTCGACCTGAAAAATGAACCTCGCGATCGTCCGAAGACTTTGGTCGAATATGACGAATTAAAGGCGATTGTAGAAGCTGATGATACACAATCTACGGCTGAATTAGCAGCAGCTTTCGACGTTAGCGTCAAAACAATATTGGTCCATTTGCGTCAAATTGGCAAGGTAATAAAGGTTGACAAATGGGTGCCCCACGAACTCAATGATCGCCAGCGCGAAGTACGCGTCGAGACGTGCCTTGTACTGCTCAACAGACACACAAATGAAGGAATTTTGAACCGCATTGTTACCTGCGTTTAAAAATGGATTCTGTTTGATAACCGCAAGCGCTCAGCAAGTTGGTTGGATCCTGGTTCAGCACCTAAACAATGCCCTAAACGAAAACTTACCCCTAGAAAAGTGATGGTTACTGTTTGGTGGTCTAGCGCGGTGTGATTCATCACAGCTTCTTAACAAACGGGGTGAGCATTACTGCAGATGTGTACTGTGAAGAACTAAACACAATGATGGAGAAGCTGGCACATCTCCAACCAGCATTGGTCAATCGCTCGTCTCCGCTGCTCCTGCACGACAACGCGCGACCTCATACTGCACAGCAGACGGTCACCAAGTTGCAAGAACTGGGGTTGGAAGCTCTCCGTCATCCGCCCTACTCACCAGACCTTGCGCCTACAGACTACTACTTTTTCCAGAATTTGGATAACTTCTCGGCGGGAAAAAAATTCAATACCCGAGAGGCAGTACTAAATGCCTTTTAAGAATTTGTTGCCTCCCGTCCAGCTGATTTCTTTAAGAAGAGCATCAATAAACTGCCACTGCGTTGGCAAAGATGCATTGATTGCATGGGTAATTACTTCGATTAATACAAATAAAAAATACATGAAAAAAATTCGTTTAAATTTTTTCATACAAAAAGGCAATTTCATAGGTAACGACCTAATATTATGCATACATGGTGTGCATTTGATTTTGCCTCATTACTTGCCCTCTCCTCCACGAATCATGGACCACAAATGCATCAGATAACATACCTAATATCTGCTCATTGTAACGGGATGAAAATCTGTTGTACTACTGTTTTTGACGTACAAACAAAAAACTTCATTATTCTCATATATGTGTTCCAGGAAAGAAATAAAGTATAAAAAACGCCCTTTCCAATGTTATAGGTATGGCTTGTTCTTAGTACGTAGGAAGTCCATACATTTTTGCCCATCCTCCTTTACAGAACAAGAAATAACGATTTACTTAATAAATAAAATGTATCATTAATAATAATTAAATAATAATACTTACACATACTAAGTTCGATTCCCCAATTTGCCAATAATCCGGTTGATACATTTGTACTCCCAAATCATCATAAAAGGATGGAACTTCGTAATCATTTTCCGATTCATTCCTATAGACGTATCTTGTTGAATAATGATTAAGTCCGAAAAAGTCAGAGGTGCCTTTAACAAACTCAATTTCCTCAGGCGTTAGTTCGTGAAGTTTAGATGAGACGACAAACCCTGTTCAGTGCTCTTAGCTGCTAGCCTTTCCTTCATAGCGGCCGGATAATCTCCGTGTTTTGAAAATATCGGATAAGCGAATACACCCCACTGAAAATAAATCACGAAAAGATTTATAATTTTGTATTCGGTTACAAAATTAACTTCAACACTACATAGGTAATATGTCCTATGTAGTAGATCCATGTTATTTTACAAAAGTGTAATGAAAAATATCCAATAAAGAAAAAGAAAAAATTTATATGGGTCGAAAATAAAATAATCTCCTCCATTTTGGAAGTCGGTTAAAAATGAAATGATATTCAAACATACATGAAAATCTGTAGCGTCTTCTGCCGCTTCAGCATCCTGAGCATTAACCGGCTCATAAAATTCAGTACTTAGCGAGATAAAAATCGTTCCATTGTGAATAGGTCGAAATTCTTCATTATAAATATGATACGTCTTAGCGTGAGCCAGAAGGCAGTTTTTCATACATTTATATATTTCTTCGCCGTGGTGGTAATAGCAGAAAACTTGAGGTTCGTTTAATGTTATCCAATGCTTAACTCGGTCTCCGAATAACTCGAATGCGGTTCGTGCGAAATCTGAGAACCAATCTACAATCTGCGGGTTGGTCCAGCCGCCCTGCTGCGCCAGCTCCAGCGGCAAGTCCCAGTGGTACAGTGTCACCACCGGCTCTATGCCGTACCTCAGCATCTCGTTTATGAGATTATTGTAGTAGTTCACCCCCGCCGGGTTGATTTGATCTGAATAATTGTGTGGCAGAATTCTCGGCCAGGAAAGTGAAAATCTATAAAAATCTAAGCCCAGCTCTCTCATCATTTCTACATCCCTTTCGTATAAATAGTAGGAATTAGTCGCTACGTTGCCATTGGAACCTTCTTTAATGTTTTCTTGAGAGTTTTGATAAACATAATCTAGAATGCTTTCCGTTTTACCTAAGAAGATATATAATAATTAATAAACTTAACTTCTGAATAATTTTTAGATCACTCAATGAATATTAACAAAATTACCATCAGCATCCCAAGCACCTTCGACTTGGTAAGATGAGGTGGCCGCTCCAAATATCAGGCCATTCGGAATTCTTCTCGAAATGTTTTGGCCACTCACAGTACACGTACAGCTGAGTAAACAACTTAAACACAAAAAAGGTTAGTACAAAAATAAATAATATAACTTTTCAAAACTAGTCACTTTAGAGTTTAGACTTTACCGACTAGGTACTATTCGACCGCGTAAGAAACCTTGTCAGGAACCTAAACACTGACGAATTATGATTAGTAATTAAAGTAGTCAGTAGTATACCTAATTACTTACAATGTTAAAATTTTGTAATAAAATATTTCCATTTTATATAAAGTGGTATCGACACAACGACGATTGTCACACGAGTAATCGACTTGAATAACACATCTTATCATATCTTATATGCAAACAATGTATCATTTGTTGCGTAGGGGAGGCTGAGGCTTATATTGTTAGAGCTATTATTTATAATAGGTATGTTATTTTTTATTATAAGCAATTTCATAAAATATTATGTTTTAAGCTACTCTCAACACAATGCAAGCGTTATTTCACGCTAGCCCTCAATGAGGTACTAGTACTTTTCCGATCTAGCCGACCCATTCGTATCGTAGCACGGCTCTGCCACGTTAACACTAACCCCAGAGCTGTTAATTTCAGATCCAAACATAGAGGAAAATTTATTTTTACAGAAAAACTGTTCTTTTTTTTAGTAATATTATAAATATTTGTAGAATAGCTTGTCTTTGTGAATTATATTTAATTTTGGAATTGTAACCAAACTTAAAAATTATACATCTATTGTTAGAATCTGACAAGATCTCCCCTACCCACACTTATCTCTTTATCTGATCTTCAATGTAGATTCTTATTATCTTCGATTCAAGCAGTCGATTGTCGATAGGTGGACTTTTTCAAGATCCAGAATACTTCTATCGACTATGTAGGTACTTAATATTAATGCCTGTGTTCATAGCCGGGCACAGTTAATCAAAAAGTTAACTTCGTTAATCGTTAATCCTCTAGAAAAAAAGGTAACTTCGTTAAACGTTAAAGCGTTACATTTCGGAAGAATTAACGCAAGTTAACGTTAATCGTTAATCCGTTAATATGTGTAAAATTGCATCTTTATATCGTTGCGTTAGTGTACTTATAAAACCTGTTGGTTTAGGTTTTAATTCATTCATCAATTATCAACACGCAAATGATAACTGACAGTGATTTATAATAACAACAAACAAACAAAACACTCGTCACTCTAAGCACCGGCGCTAAGTAATGAAATGATCAAACGAAACAAATCTCTTCGCAGTTTTATTTCTCACTCGCACGCGCCGTCAAAATATATCTAGTTTTGTTTTTATTTCACTCACTGCCACGCGCCGCCCGACACTTGTAGATGCCCTGCGGTAACTATTAGGCATTGGATTAACGATTAACGGACTTCTGCATATTAACGAATGTTAACGTGTCCGTTAACATTTTAAAAAGTTAACTTAAAAGTTAATCCGTTGATCAAAATGTTAACTTCGTTAATTAACGATTAATGGATTAACGAGTTAATGCCCAGCTATGCCTGTGTTATAAAATACCTACGTAAATGCATAACTTGGTTGGTTAATAGTAGAGGATAGATAAATGGTTGTAAGTAGGTAAGTTTAATTGTTAACTAAGGGCTGATTTCACCAATTAAATTTAACGCGCTCAGTATACCCTAAACTCGCTTTGCGCGTTTAAACGCGCTTATAACTCCGAATTGCATTTCACCAACATAAACTAAACGCGTTTATAGCTAAGCCGAGCTTATATTCTGAACGCCCAATGTTCGAGGGTTTATCTTTACTAAACCCGTTTATGAGCTGTCACTGTCATTATAACATTATTTTCTTTACAATTTTACTTTTATTTCCTAATAAATTTTAATAAAGTTGTAGTTAGAATTTGCCTATATCTAGAATGAAAAGAGCAATAGCTTTAGCTTTTGACAAAAGCTATGATGAAGAGGTGGTAATTCGACGTCCAAGATGGATACGCGATAGAGAAGAACACTTTGCTACCCTAGACGACAAAGACTTTGTAATAAGATTTCGACTTACAAAACCAACGGTTCTGTCTGTTTTGGAATCTATTGAGGATAAATTAGAATATCCCATAAATATGTAAGTCTCGAGTCTTGTTCACTAATAAAGTAGGTACCTTTTGATTCTGGCTTGTGGGTACAAATTCCTATATAATATTTGTATATAATTATTATTTTATTTTAGGAATCACATTATATCTCCTATCAACCAGTTGTTATGTGCTCTACGTTTCTATGCAACTGGTTGCTATCAAATGACTGCCGCAGATATATGTGGATTTAGTACTTCTACTGCATACAGAATTGTACATAGTCAGTGCTGCTATTGCTAGTCTCCGACTACGGCACATTTACTTTCCCGAGTCACCAGATGAGATTCGCCAGACCCAAACAGAATTTTATAAGAGTGCCCGATTCCTATATGTTATTGGTGCTATAGATTGCACTCATGTGAAATTTATCAAATCCCCAGGTCAGGATCATTTCTTATATACCTATTGCTTCTAATACTTATAATTCATAATAATAAATTTATGAATTTCTTGATATAATAACTTAAACTATAATAATTAAACAGATATAATATATTGATGGGTATATTAAAATATATAATATTAATAGGTAAATAAATGTAATAAAAGTAACATTCCTTTTAGGTGGTGATTGTCTAGAAACATTTCGTAACATATAATAAATTATCATCACACATATAACACACACACACACACACACACATACACACACACACACACACACACACAAATTAATAATTTTATTATATCGCTACTAGCTATTATTGTAATACATTTTATTTCTTTGCGTAGACAATTGTTATTGAATTAGTAAATCCTCAGACACATTGTATTTTGTAATTGTAATGAGAGGGAGAGAGCCTGGGGATCTGTAACACAGGTACCCACCTAGTATCGACCCCAGTCTCTCACATGTTTATTAGCTACTTACCTTGTGTTGTACTTTTCTGTATGTGCTAAGTGATTGTGAGAGAAAATAAATAACTATTATTATTATTATATCAACCCCTCAGCACCTTGTCATCATTATATAATGCAGCGATGACAGATTAAATGCTTATCAACAATAGTTCTAGTTAATGTTTTGTTTATTTAAGATTTAATTCATGGAAGCATTACATTGTAATCTGGCTTGACCACCGTCTTGAGACGGGATAGGAAGTCAGTCGATCATAGCATGAGCTTCTGCTAGGTAGTCTACGGACAGACCCTAGCTTTCTTGTAAAAGCTCTGCCAGTTAATTATAGTTAAGTTTTAATTAAGTATTAAATGTAACATAATAATAAAATTTCATCTTTTTTTAAAAAGTCTTTTCTCGTTCCCGCAAACTTGTCTAGGTCGATTTTTTTGTCTTTTTCTTGTGAGTTTTTATTAACAGTAATTTCTGAATGTAATTTGCATATTTCTTCGTTGGCTATTTCTAATTCATTTTTTAATTCTTGAATTTGCTTTTTAAGATCATGTATTAAGGTTGGATCGAGATCCATATCACATGTCGGTAGACTTTTGGTAGATAAATTTGAATCTGTTGAGTATGATACATTCGTGTCTTCAGTTATGTTATTAAGGTCAGAAACTGATTTTGCTTTTGTAATTTTTCGTCGAAATGTAATATTCTCCATGTCAGTAGCGAGCTTGCTCGTATAGTGCTAACAATAGTTTTAGCGACGACTTAACTAAATAACTAAAAAAAAATAATCGAAGTACAAAAATTATTTTAATGATCAACAAAATCAATTTAACAATTTAAAAGAAAATAACGTAGGCACTTATAACGAGTTTCAAGAGATGTTCACGCTACGAGAGCTCGATGAGCAAAGAGGGAGAACGGCGCGGGCGCTGCGCTTTTATAGCCAGCGTGGCTGTCGTCGCCGACATGGCTGCCTCCGAGATAGCTTTATGCTAACACGGCCTCTCCTGACGAGGGGCCGTCCTCGGCCACGACATCTGCGCCAGCTTCATCGGTGAAGGAACTCTTTGGTGGTGTGGTACCATTATGGTGTACGTCCTCATGCACATGGCTTGACCCAGCTACATTCCCTTCGCTTCTAGGAGTGGGTCTTCCAGCGTTAGCAGATTCCTCTGGAACTTCGTTATCCGCAACTGAAAAGATAGACATCTCAAGTTAACAAAACAATAAATCAAAGTCATAACATCCCATACGTGGTATGTCCTAAACAGAAATATTCTAACAAGAGTATCTTAGCAGTTTATAGTGGACTGAGCATATCGATCTAACGATCAGTAGTAATGTTATATGCTCTATAGAGAATGTTTCTGCCCAAATTCAGCAGAGCAACGCTCTACGCTCAGTGGAGCAACGCTCTACACTAACTTAGCGGGGCAGCGCCCAACGTACAGCGGAGTTGCGCTCAACGCACAGCGGAGTTGCGCTCAACGAACAGCGGAGCAGCGCTCAACGCACAGCGGAGCAGCGCTCAACGCACAGCGGAGCAGCGCTCAACGCACAGCGGAGCAACGCACAGCGGAGCAGCGCTCAACGCATAGCGGAGCAGCGCTCAACGCACAGCGGAGCAGCGCTCAACGCACAGCGGAACAGCGCTCAACGCACAGCGGAGCAGCGCTCAACGCACAGCGGAGCAGCGCTCAACGCACAGCGGAGTTGCGCTCAACGCACAGCGGAGTTGCGCTCAACGCACAGAGTAATACTCAACGCATAGTGAGCAGCGCACTACCAGAGCATAGCCGTACTCTATGCCTATTACTATAAACAGTAAGTGACTAAGTTCAAACACTTACTATCAAAGAACGTGGCGCAGGACTCGGGGGTCCATTCTCCTCTCCAAACCACCATGTGTTCGGCGGCGGCCTGTGTTGTCTTGCCGTATGAATTACCAAGCAGACGTAGCTCATAGCGATTGTGCTGTAAAACTTTAGTAACACAATAAGGACCCCTCATACCAGAGTCTAACTTCCCAGTCATCTGTGCGTTTTTGATGAAAACCAAGTCATTATGTTTAAAAGTGCGAGTGGTTTTGCGGTTTTTATTGATGTAGGCATCTTGTTTCTGTCTATTTTTCTCCAACAAGTCGGCAGCACGTTGTCTTTGTAGCTCGCGCAGTCCCTCGCGGTTTGGCCGCGCGTTTTCTACGGCGACATCGCGAATCAAAGCCCGTATAACAGGAGTGGCACCTTCAATACCCACGAGTAATTGTAGAGGTGAAGTTTGTGTAGTTTTGTGTTTGGTGGAGTTAAGAACGAGCTGTAACCGCCACAAGCAATCGGACCACTCTTTCTTATTAGCGGCCTCAATACGCAACATATTTAACACGGTCCTGCAGTATCTCTCCACCTGACCGTTTTCACCGTGCATCTCAGGCGTGATAAAATGCATTTGGCACCCCATCTCGTTTACCCATTTTTTAAACCCCTTACTCTCGAACATACGGCCTCGGTCGCAAACTAACAATTTCGGCGTACCGAATAGAGATATAGTATTAGAAAAAATTTGTTTTAACTCATTTGTATCTTGTCGTTTCATCGGATAAAGTAAGCAATACTTAGAATAGGAATCTACGTGTAGTAATACAAATTTGAAACCGTTAGATTCGGGCAGTGGCCCCAGTACATCTAAATGTACAGTACAAAAAGGAATGTCTGGCTTACGCCAGGAAGCTATTGGTTGGTGAGGAGCACGGGGAAGCTTTTTTGAGGATAAGCACACTAAGCAGTGACTGGTGTATTTTTTTGCAAATGCACGAAGCCCCGGAAACCAGAAATGACGCAAAATGAGTTCGACAGTTTTGTCATAGCCTATGTGTTCGTGTTGATCGTGAAAGATACGTAATAGACTTAACCGGTGCCCTTTTGGGACATAACATAAAAGTTTGGGCTCCTCACCGGTCGGAGCGTACTTGTAGTAAAGTATATCGTTGCGAACAATGTATCTAGAGGAGTCTAACTCATTGTTATTTACTTTGTCAATCAATGTACGCGTTTCTTCGTCAGCCGATTGCGCAATTTGAGCCCAGTTCCGCGGTCGCGTTATATGCCGAACGTCAACAGGATTTCTACTAAAAAAGTCGGCATGTTGCATCAAGGCGCCTCTTCTATACTCAATAACAAAATTAAAGTCCTGCATATACATCCACCACCGAGCGACGCGCGGAAGTAGGTCCTTTTTCTTTTCAGTTAGTTTTAGAGCATTGCAATCAGTGACGATTTTAAAAGAAATTCCGAGTAAATAGTGTCGAAAGTGCTGAAGAGCTCTCAAGACCGCGAGCGTTTCGAGTTCATATGAATGATACCGTGGTTCGGCGCCCTGCGTGGTTTTACTGAAGTACTCAACTACGCGACGTTGTTTATTAGTATGTACCTGAATAAGCACGGCGCCGTACCCGATAGCACTCGCGTCGGTGTGTAACTCTGTGGGAAGCGAAGGATCAAACACCGCAAGTACCGGCTCGCTAATTAAACAATCGATTAGATATTTCCGCGCTTTTTCCTGCTCTTCGCCCCACACGAATTGAACACCGTTCCGTGTTAAATACGTTATAGGCGCGGTCTTCGACGCGTAACCCGGTATATATCGACGAAAGTATCCGGCTAACCCGAGGAGTTGTCGTACCTGTCGCACGTTCGTGGGAACAGGTGATCCAATGAGAGCTTGAACTTTACGTTCGCTCGGCTTCACCTGACCCTGGGATATCTTACGACCCAAATACTCAACCTCCGTTGCCACGAACGTGCTCTTTTTCAGGTTGATAGAAAAACCGGCTGTAGTCAGCGTCTGTAACGTTGCACGTAAATTTTCGAGTGCTTCGTCGATCGTATTAGCCAATACAAGAACGTCATCAACGTACACAAGAACTTTACCACCTTCAATCAAAGTTTTTAAAGTTTTAGCAATGATTCTCTGGTAGACAACCGGTGCGTTGGCCAGGCCAAAGGGCATTTTTAAGTATTCGTAGTGTCCTTCGGGCGTAACGAAAGCTGTTTTCGGTATAGAATCGCTATCCAGTGCTATTTGATGAAAACCAGTTGCCATGTCTAGGCAACTGAAGTATCTGCATTTACCAAGTCGGTCAATATGATCTTGAATCAGCGGTAGTGGATAGCGATCCTTAACCGTTATCGCGTTTAACGCACGGTAGTCCACACAGAGTCGGTCTTTACCATCTCTCTTTTTGACGAGAATGATGGGGCTAGCATATGGAGATTCGGACTCGCGTATAACTCCTTTCTCTAATAAATCGCGTGTGATTTCCCGAACCCTCATTTTCTCATCAATAGAAAGCTTGTAAGGCCTATAGTGCACAGGAACGTCACTCGTCAGTTTTATGCGCATACTGCCAGTTGTAACGGTGGTTGAGGCCGTACCCACGACAAAATTATCTTTAAACTGATAAATTACCTTATAAAGCTTATCCCGGTCATTTCCTTGTAATATGGTATTAATTGGCAGCATCTCACCGGGCCGAATGAGTAACACCGCACTCACTGAACTCGTATCACGCACCCGAGTAATTCGTTGCTCGTTATTCGCGCGTATGTACGCCACTCCGTCCCTATTTAACACGTCCGTTCCTATTAAAATCGGTACACTAACAACATCGGTAACATCCCGTTGGAACAACAAACAAATCCACTTCGAGTGAGATGTCATTAAATTCGATCACTAACGTCACGTAGCAAGAGCAAACAATATTTTGATTACCGATACCGCGCAAGAGTTGAAATGTCGGTACCCGCGCACAAATAAAATGTTTTGCAGTAGACTCGGAAATTAAAGAAATACGCGAACCGCTATCTATCAACACGTCAGTCGGAATACCTTGCACAACCGCGGTCGTGACGTCACTATCAATTGGGCCTTTAATTTCACGACAAAAATTAACATTCTTTGTGTTCGCGATTCCGATCTTTGCTTAGCAAAACAAGTTGTGACGTCATGGCCGGGTTTCTTGCAAAACGCGCACACAGTTCTAGATGCGGGAGTATAATTACTAGTATTTGTGGTACCCGAACTTATTGTAGAACCGGTATTGTTTTCGTGTTTAAGGCGTTTTGGACAAAGTTTTTGCACGTGACCGACATTACCGCACGCGTAACATATAAGTTCGCGCCTGGTAGGGGTTTGATTAGACGTAGCACTACGTTTACGATTGTTAGTATCGAAATATCTACTACGTGAAGGACGCACAGGATCACGGAATGATTGTTTTGGTTTCGTGTAAATGGATAAAAACTCAATAAGATCTTTAGGTGCAAGTCGAGAATTTGTGGCTGTAGCACGAATTTGTGGATCGCAGATGCCGCGAATGACAATAGCAACGGTTAGGTCATCACTCAATCCCTTTACTATATTCAAGCGTAAAAGCGAGCGTCTAGCATATTCAGCGTACGTAGCATAGCGATCGGAATTCGTGCTCATAACTTCATAAAGTATGTTAGCGACATCGATTCTCCGTGAGCACAAAGGCTTGAATTCGAGCTTAAAATTGGTCCAGCTACGGTCGTTAGTGACCCAATCGTTCAGCCAACTACGTGCGTCCCCTTTTAAGCAATTAGCGATTCTAGACAAACACTCATTATCGTCCCACCCGTTAATCACGCGAGCCTTTTCCACTTCTTCACACCAAGAATCGATGTCGTGCAAACTCGGGTCAAAATTAGAGATGTAATAATGGTTGGATCTTACTTTTGCAAACACGCCGAGTGCTCCGATGATCCTGTCTGTCGGGTCGAGGTTAGATGGCAGGCTGGCGGTAGATTCTAGCGGTGGCGGTACCAATACCGGTGGCGGCGATGGCACGGACGTCACGTGGCCTGGCTCAGTGATAGGGCGCACGGACCCTTCTCTGACCGATGGGATGGCGTGGTCCTCCAGCGAGCGTAGGCGCGCAAGGATCGCGCCTATCTGTCCCTGCAAATCGCTATTCGAGCTCTCATCGCGACGCGTGGCCCTATCTCCGCCGGCACGCGTACGGCGTCCGGACATTATCCAAACTTTTTAAATAATCAACCACTAAAATTTTTAAAATGCCTTTCGCTGCCACCAGCTGTAAGAACAGGCAAGGAGCCTATACCACTTCTGATTTTAGCGACGACTTAACTAAATAACTAAAAAAAAATAATCGAAGTACAAAAATTATTTTAATGATCAACAAAATCAATTTAACAATTTAAAAGAAAATAACGTAGGCACTTATAACGAGTTTCAAGAGATGTTCACGCTACGAGAGCTCGATGAGCAAAGAGGGAGAACGGCGCGGGCGCTGCGCTTTTATAGCCAGCGTGGCTGTCGTCGCCGACATGGCTGCCTCCGAGATAGCTTTATGCTAACAATAGATAAAAGATTCCAGTGCCGGGCGCCGGCTGGGATCGAACCCAGGGCAGTATGGGTTTCAAAGAGCGATACAAGTTTCGCCTACACTGAGCTAACGATGTTATGACGTTGTACGTTAACTTTGTGGATTGGTATCTTTTTGTGATTTCCGTTAAGTTTGGAAGTGATAGCTGAGTACTGATTGGTTCACTACAAATTTGAATAGTTCTTTGTTCACTTTCTTTGTTATAAAAACTTTTGATATTAACACTTTTAGCACTTAAAAGTTAATTTTTATTGGAGAACTGATAACAGATATCATTTAATATTGGTGTATATTAAAGATTCACTCACTATTTAAAAATTTTATGTCCTTTTTTTAGATTTGACGGGTTTTTATTTATTAACACTGAAGATGAATAAACACCTTAAAGTTTTTGTAGATAACGTTTCCAGCTCGTCCTTGCACGTATCACTACTGATTCGCGTGTGACTATAAACAAAATAACTCAATATTATATTTTAAATCAATTTTAATTACGGAGACGATGTGAACTGTTTCGCTACACTAGCGTCCTCTGTTTAATGTTGCTACTAAGGCGGGTCAATAAGTCCGTGACTTTTTGAATTTCTAACCTCCTTACTGAAAAAGCAACACTACTCCTGTCAACAGGCATCTGTCAGTTGACTCCTATCAAAATTTGAACTTGCTGCGTCAGTTAGTTTGTGTTTTACAGCTATCTTTATCAGACTATCCAGTAACTTAAGGAAACAATGGAAAAAAGTGAATTTCGTGTGCTTATTAAGCATTATTTTTTGCGAAAAAAAACCATTACCGAGACCAAGGCTAAGCTTGATAAATATTATGGGGACTCTGCACCATCGATTTCAATGGTAAAAAAGTGGTTTACTGAATTTCGTTGTGGCCTTACAAGCACTGAAGGTGCCGAACGTCCTGGACGCCCAGTTGAGGTCTCTACACCCGAAACAATCGAAAAAATTCACGATATGGTATTGGCCGACCGAAGATTGAAAGTGCAAGAGATTGTGGAAGCCATAGGCATCTCGCATGGCTCAGTGGTTTCAATTTTGAATGATCACTTGGGCATGAGAAAGCTTTCCGCAAGATGGGTGCCGCGTTTGCTCACAGTCGACCACAAACGCAATCGTGTAACAACTTCACAGGAAGGTTTGGCGTTGTTTAATCACAATATGGAGGAGTTTTTTAACCGTGGACGAAACATGGATCCATCACAATACACCAGAGACCAAACAACAGACAAAACAGTGTGTTTCTAAGGGTGAATCGGCGCCAAAGAAGGCCAAGGTGGGTTTGTCTGCCAATAAAGTTATGGCGACTGTTTTTTGGGATGCACGTGGGATAATCCACATTGACTATCTTCAAAAGGGAAGAACAATTAATGGGGAATATTATGCCAACTTATTGGACCGCTTCAATGAGGATTTGAAAAAAAACCGACCTCATTTGGCCCATAAAAAAGTTCTTTTTCACTAAGACAATGCAAGGGTGCACACATGTGCAGTTGCCATGGCAAAAATCCATGAATTGGGCTATGAATTGCTCCCACATCTACCCTATTCTCAAGATTTGGCTCCGAGTGACTACTTCTTGTTCCCAAACCTGAAAAAATGGCTCGGTGGAAAAAGATTTGACTCCAATGATAAAGTCATCTCGCAAACAAAGGCCTATTTTGAGGACCTCGACAAATCATATTTTTTGGAAGGGATAAAAAAATTGGAGAAGCGTTGGACAAAGTGTATAGAGCTCAAGGGGGACTACGTTGAAAAATAAAATGATTTATTTATCAAAAAATCTGTGTTTTATTCCAAAAGTCACGGACTTATTGACCCGCCCTCGTACTTGCTAATGACTGGTATTTATTTAAAATATGTCTATCCCGGTATCATATCATATTTTACTATAAAAAACATAATCGCGAAATAGCGGCCAAGAACTTAAGAATCTAAGAGGAAATACAAGGGCCGCTTTTCCATACAAACGCAGTCGCCTGTTTCCTCCCTGGTTAATGCCGGTAGAGTAACATTTTTTTCCTGATTATATATGGATACGATGTCCCTTTGATTTTTTTTTTCACGCAAAAACTACTAAACGGATTTCGATGAAATTTGGTATGGTAGTAGGTTAGGCTCTGAATTAAAACATAGGCTCCTATTTATCCCAAAAAGGTACATGTTCTTTGGGATACTGTATTTACGCGGGCAGAGCCGCGGGCAACAGCTATAGTGCAATAAATAACACAAAACAAAAACTCCGTAAAACCACAGAAGTCAGAATACGTAATAGTATAAAACGCCGAAATCAACTTGCGGTGTGCCACGCACATTGACAGTCACACTAACACATTGATAGCTAGCTGGTTCGGGCACTGCGGGACAGGAATAGATTTTACAAATACCTAATTTCATTCCTCGAGCCCTTGAGGTTTCCTCCTAAATGCAGAGTCCTAAATCAAGCGAACACATTGGCCACCATTTCATTGCTGTCGATTGTGGGTCAATTTTGGACCATCCCCTAACACCTTTAGCTCATTTTGGTGGCACGATAATATATTATGATTTAAAGTGAACCCATTGGCAAAGATTTGATTGCTGTTGACTGGGTTTTTAGTATGAATTTTGGACCATCATAACCTTTTATCACGAAATAAGGTTCAAATTCAAGACATTCACAAAAACATTAATATTTTAAAAAATACGAGCTAAAGGAATACAATTTATGCATTATAGTACCTATCTACTGGCAAAATATCAGTATTCATCATCTAAAAGCAATCAATGTATGGTAAATTATTTAAACAACCTTAAAGTCATAAGATCCTTATGATGCCGAAGTTTGGTACATTATTTATCCTTATACAACATAGTGACATTTGTCACCCGGTCGCAGGACGCACGCAAGTTTCTAAACGCTCTCAACGAGGACTCGGCGGTGGTGTCGCTGCGCTGCTACAGCTGCTGCTGTGCCGGCGGCGCTGAGCTGGTGATGATGAGTGCGGGGCGGGGCGGGCGTGGTGGGGTGCTGCGGGCGGCAGTAACGCGCGCGTGTTGCAGGCGGCGTGCGGCGAGCACTGGCTGGACGCGAGCGCCGGCAGCCGCAGCCTTGCGCTGCACCGCACCGCCGACGACGACGCCGTGGTGCTCCTAGAAGACTCCGATGTTGACAAAATTTCCTTATACAGGTTATCTTGTTGATGCTGCAACATTCGCAAAAATATATTGAAATGTTCCCCACAGTAATGCACTGCCTAACCGTTGTGTCCGTGCGCAGGGAGGACGCAGGCGCGGTGGGGGCGGGCGGCGGCGCGCGTTGTGCTGGCGCCGGAGCCGCGCGCGCTGCGCCGCCTGCACGCGCTGCTGCGGGCCGCCTTCGCGCACCGATACACGGTAACCGCGGCACTGCGCTAGTGCCCACACTCCCAACCCGGGACACGAGTGTACAAACAAAAATCTTCTATTTTCAGACGTCAACGGACTTCGAATCAACGGTCGAAGCGGAGAATGAAAATAAATTAACTAAAAACGCGGACTCTCGCATGGAGGTATGCAATATAAAAAAATATATTTACATAGTAAGTAGGTACCAAGAGTAAGTTATTTATCTATGCTTATTATTTGTGCTTCATTATAGAACTAACAGAAGCTCGTATTTGGTTCGAACGGACTAATGTCGTTCGCTTCCGAATCAAATCCGACCGTCTGTACGTCTGTTAGCACAAGGCTAGCACTATTAAGTTCCACACTTTATTTATTTATAATATTTCGCTTGTGTTGTGTTGCAGGCGCGTGCGGGCGGCAACAGCGGCGGCAGGCGCGCGGGCGCGGGCGGGAGCGGGCGCGCAAGCGGGAGCGGGCGCGCGGGCGGGGGTGGGTGTTCGGCGCGAGCGGGTCAGTAGTTAGTTAAACCACTCAGTACTGGGTGTGTGATTAGAATCGACAGTATTACAGCCCTTGCCGAAGTTCTGTGCGGTATCGAGATCTGACTCAGGTACAGCGTACCTACACCTACAGGAGCCAAGCGCCAACGTCTACAGAACGAGTAGGATCTAGTTCTTCTGTAGTCGTCGCTTGTTTAACATTAGTATCGTATTTATTTATTGTCTTAAGTATTTCCCGAAGTAAATAAGCGTTCCTGTGAATTAGTTATTTTGCGTGAAAAATCGCGAGTTACATCTAGTTGACCAATCTTTTAATCTCGCAGAGTGCGGATGTAATGTAATAGGGCTCTTAATACATACTTAAGCGCCATTATTCAAATCATTACAAAATTAGTCACATACATGACAGGCTCTATACAATACGTATTGCATAGAACCTGTCCCAATTTCCATGAAATTGAATACCCGAGGTAGTTAGTACAAATTATTGAGTATTTATAGTTTACATCGTCTCAAACTTTTTCGTCTGTGTGTTGCATGTCGCGTGACGGTCGGCCGCGGAGTAGGGATAAAGTGATATGGCGGCGCCTATAGTTCTCATCAGCTGACCGTGTAGTGTATAGACTAGTGATGTAACGAATGTCTTTTTTGTAGCATTCGCGAATGCGAATGCGAATATCTGCTACCGACATTCGCGAATGCGAATGCGAAATTTCAGTTTTTGTTAATATTTGGCGCCAATTTGTCTATAGCTTGGTGGCAGTCGCGTTAGGACAAGGTTCTTTACGTTCGTATCTTCCGAATATTGCCGAGTTCATACGAACTTATCTAAATAAAGCGTCATTCATTCCGCTCTGCTCACGCCCGCGCCGGTAGTTTTGTAAACAAGTGAATTTTGTGTTTAGAGTGTGAAGTAATAAATAGTGCTTTGTTATTTTGTTTTATATTAAGATGAATAAACCAATACCAAATATTAGTGAAATATGGAGTTATTTTACATTTTGTGACGCTGAAAGAGCTAAATGTAAGTTGTGTAACAATGAATATTCAAGGAAAGGAAGAACTACAACTGCTATGAGAAATCTTTTGAAGGCAATGCATAAAACGGAGTTTTCCGAACTAGAAAAATGTGAAAAACTAAAACAACTTTTTTTACTGAGGAGGAATATAGTTTTAGTTTAATATGATTATTTTTTTTTTAGTTTTATTCAAGGAGAAGTTATGTAAAGACTGATAAAAGTTACAAAGAAGAATTTGCTTTTGTTTGTTTCATTCCATTACATTTCTTGTTTCATATTTTTGAATTTTATTTTGAAGCTTTATAAAGTAAAAGAAATAATTTTGTGTTTTTTTGCTAAGTATGTATGTAACACTTATGGTTAATTGTAGAAGAATAATGTTTTTGTTTAATTATTACTTTCTTTTGTTCAAGATGTTGATATAATTAAGTTCCTAACAACTCAGTTCCTAACCAAGTGATAAAATTAAGACTGAAATGCGAATACGTTACGATGTTAAGTTACTTTTTCTCTAAAAGAAAAATTCAATGAATGGATTTTCATTTTATTGGCCTAATGTTACCTTCAACTTGTTTTTGTTTTCTGATATTCATATTCGCAAAACATTCGCAAACATTTGTCGAATGCGAATGCGAATATACAAAATTGTGCGAATATTCGCGAAAGCGAATGCGAATGCGAATATTCGTTACATCTCTAGTATAGACTAGTACTCATTTGTGCCAGTGCTCCACGCTATTTTGTTATTAAGTTTCACTTTTACCGTGGTTTCGTAAAACCACACAATCCTTTTCTTGATTGGTTTACAACCCAAAAATACTTCACATTAGTAAGGCCCTCATTAACATCTTATGCAAATAGGTTCGCTTTATCTATAGCGTGATCTAGCGGTAAATCAGCGCCATCTAGTATGCCATATGAGAACCAAAGTTCCTTAAGAAAATTAACTTAAAATCTAACGCATAAACAGTATGTATATTGATAAAGACCGCATTTAACTCGTTATGTAGTTCACGCGAAGACACAAGAAGCGCATTTTATTGTTATTAAGTTTCACTTTTACCGTGGTTTCATAAAACCACACAATTTTTTTTTTTAATTCGTCCCACTTAAAGGGGTGAAATGGGGGTTCAAAGTTTGCAGAGTGAAATATCAACAATTGAACGGATAGATTCCGTTAAAAATGGATTTTTCTAAAAAATACCCACAGGGGTGTAAAGGGAATACTCGCGGACACAATCGCGCGCTAAAGCTAGTGCTATAATTTATATAATATTATATTATTATTATTATGGGGGTCAGGACACGTCTAAGTGTACGATAGTGTACGATTTGCTCAGCTTTGATTGACTTTACGAACTTTACGAATTGACTCAGCTTTTGCGGGTGTCGTGTACGATAAGGAGCCCGTCACTATGTGTGCCGTGCCGCAACTGTCTAAAACGTCACTGAAGTGATCGAGCCAGAGGAAAACCTAAATATCATCACGTTAAAGGCGCGCAACTGCGGGATTTACGCCAAGAGTAGGAAGTCTAGTAAAGATAAAAGCGATTCTTCCTAGGATACACGAGAGAAAAATAAATTTATATCCCCCATTATAGAAGAAGACGAGAGCAACGTGAGTTGTATTCTCGTGGCTACGACCAGTTCTGCCGACGATTCTAATGTAAGTGAGACATTGAACCGGCCTCCGCCAGACCGAGACGATCAAAGCGAATAACATAGTCGAGTTACTAGCTAAAGAAGCACTGGAGTATAAACAACCAATCTCCAACCCAACCAGTAGCGCACTCGACCAGCGCAACCCAGGGCATAAAGTGTAAAATATTCCACCGATACACCAAAAGCAAACTATAATCAGCAACACGACTACCGACGAGTCTAATACGGATTACGTGAAAAAGAAGATAATGACTAATCGCGATGTAGAAAATTTAAACTTCGACTTAAGAAAAATTAATATAAGCAGCTCAGAGTCTAGTGTTGAATTAGATTTGATATCAAATTTAATGATCATTTTGAAGTGGATGGAGATGTTTTCGATTATTTGAATAAAATGTTAGATATCGTTTGTGACAATTTAGAAAAATGTGTAGGCTATTTACATTCAGATAAGCCGACGTTGGAGGTACCTAATATGAAACAACCGAGTGAAGATATAACCAATAAAAATAATAACAATGAATTAAATGACGATAAGAAAAGTAAAGAGAAAGTAAAACTGCATCGAAAAACTTAAAACTTAAATTTGATTCAAAGAATACAAAAGTTCTTTAAAAAGGTAGGCACAAGAAAAATGTAGGTACTGAAGCCGGTTACACCATTACATGTACTAAATGAAAATCAGAACGTAGCAGTACAGGAAAATGTTATCTGTGAAAAAGAGTCGAATAATTATGAAAACTAAAAAATAACGAAATGGCAACTCACAAAACACCATATTGACGCTGCAAGAGAAAGTTATACTCACCAAAAGATGATCATATGATAGTCGAGGAAGTCGCTCAGCCCGATAATAATTCGATTGTACCACAGGATAGTACATCTGACACACGTAATAAATCATTAAATACACCTTACAAAGATATAAAACATAAGAAACAAATCATTAATGAACTCTCGCAACAACATCCGTACACAGTGCTCGGCCCTCTCGCCGAGGACAAAAAAATTAAACAATATTTTCGAAGGTTTAAAAAATACAATAGAAGGCGAAAAAAATATCACCTTCGCGAGGAACACTCGTAATAAAGGTGCTATCTATAACTTTCCTAGCGACAGTGAAGATGAAGATTTCGAAGAAAAAAAGAATAATATAGCGAAGACCACAATAAAGAAAGCAAACGTCAAACTAATATCAAATTCACGAGGGGTCGTAAAGTGAGTAACGAAAATGAAAACCCCCGGAAAAAACCTAACGCAAGAGGACGAACCCGAAAAAGGCCTGCTAAAAAAATCCCGAATGTAGAAAAGCCACATGTAAAGTTAGAGCAAATGAGATCTACTCGGCCGGATTACTCGGAGCAATTAGAAATTTCGTTCGATGCCAACTACAACGAACCTGTCCGGAACCTACTACTCCATCAAACCCCAAGATGGTATTCGGCAGAATCGATAAAGATGATAACGTAACAAAAAATCGCAATACAAGCAAGCGTCGTAAGCAGAAAGATATTAAACCAAAAACAGAAAACCAAAGTTCAAACATAGTCATTTCGGACAAACCAGACGATAAAGACGATACGGCCAGTCCTCTGCCGGGATTAGTCATCGAAGAAATCTGCAGAGAAAATAATGCTCATTCCGCGTCCATTTGCATGCTAGAAGGTCTCAATATTTCTGGAGAAAAAAAATTATCTTTGCTCAACAGTACGCAAAATTTACTGTCCGATGTGAAACAATGCTTTCAACTCTAACATAACTTAGCCGCCTCTGCTAGTATCGCCACGTCGAACGAGAGCAGAGTTAGTAAAAAACGTCAGCTATCCACGCGAAAAAAAAAAAAGACGTGTGGCACTCGGGGACTGCCGCGGTAAAGCTATTGCATAGCATTATCGCACGCACACAACGCCGTGTCGAAGACTGCCGAACTGAAACGACGTTAGACGATGCACGGCCTTCAAGCCACACCTCCGTGCCCGTCGGAGTGGGGAGCGTGAGGTTTTTTCGTTACGGAATTTCTGGATTGGGTCCCCGCGCTCAAGGCCCGCGATAGAAGCTATGCAATAGCTTAATAGAGAATATTATATTTAAACAGGAACATAAAAAAGGAGCATCAAAAGTTAACGATACCAGTCACTGTGCTATCAATTTGGACAGCTCCGAAAAATCCATCGCCACGTATGGAAAATCGCCGATAACGGCCCACGGGGATTTCTCACCGAAGTTCTCCGCTGCTGGACCGACGTATAACCAAGCGCAGAGGCATCGAGGTGTGCGATCTAAGTAGTACATTGAAGGTACAACAAGCTCAACAAGGAGATCGAGGACCCACCCAGTGACTGCATCCCGCCTGGAATACATCGGAAGCGAGAAATGGCAAATAGCTGTCAGTCAAAGGACGCCTTCGTCTCAAAATTATCTCCGGTCGTTTCGATAGCCAGGCTGTCCCCGGACGTCGTCAGCAGATGGATGGACCAGGGGTATGTAAGTTAAAATTTTTATTTGTAAGAGCTACCAACAAAACCCGTAGTGAAAATGTCGAAGAACTACACTTGCCCCTAGATGTTAAGCCACACGTATTATTTGTGAAATCGTCATAACATATTTTTGTACATTAATAATGTTTAAAACATTGCAGCCGAAAGTCTCGACTTATCTACGAACATCGACACTGTGTTGGAGAAGCTGAACACTACTCTACAGGAAACACATAAAAACTTGAGAGGTGTCAAGGGACACCCGGATGGAACGAAGTTATAATATATATATTATAATATAAATATATAGTTGATAATGAAGAATTGAAGCCTATTTTGAAAGAGATATATTTTCATATATATATATATATATATATATATATATATATATATATATATATATATATATATATATATATATGAAAATAAAAGCTGTTTATTTGAAATTACAAACAGATACTTCAATTTTGTTTCTCTGTATAGATATAATATACTCTGTAGAACTATGATCTTGTTTTCTGGCTTTAATAAAGGAATATACATTGAATGCTATTTGTTTAGCTTGCTTGTTAATTTTGTTCGCAAAACTGGAAGAGCGATTCATCTTGAGATTTATCCTAGCAAGTCGTATACCATGTGCGTTTATGTCCAAGAGTCCGTAACAAAAACACCAACCACGCGCTGCGAGCCCAGCCAGCGCACTGCCGCGCTTGACATAAGCTCTCTGCTCCGCGCACCCCACGTACCCACCCGCTAACATCTCTCCCCGCTGCCTTCACACCGCGCAGGCGATACGGTCGGCCTTTAGTCACAATATGTAACAGTCATAACAGTCACAATGTGTAATTACAAAATTCTACATTATTGTCAAGGTGATAAGGTCGTTTTTTGTATCATTCTTAATAGTCGTTATTACATTGTGATTTCGAGTGGCAAAAAGTGTCGTGCCTATAATCCGTCCAGCCTCCATACAATTCGCAACGCGCCATAAGGAACTACGTTCCAATAACACCAGTAGAAAGTAACTTAACATTTGGACGGCTATTATTTAGTATTTAAAACATTAAAAATAATTTATAATGCGACGTACCTCGGCAACATATGCTATGGCGCACCGGCTTGGGCAGATAGGGCTACAATAGGAGCGGCCCGTCGTAAACTTTTGCAAAGCCAACGTCTCGCCTTAATATTTTTATGTAAGGCATACCGTACCGTAAGTACTGAAGCACTTCCAGTCTTAGCCGGAGTTCTACCAGTAGATTTAGAGATACAGCGTCGTGCAGCACTATATTATAAAAATAAAAAAATGACTAACCCTGAGTTTTTAAGCGCGAAAGAGAGTAATAAGATAACTAGATTATTCGAGCCATTAGATATTTCTATACAGAACCTAATTTCTGAGTGGCAGGAACGGTGGGACAACGCTATTAAAGGGCGTCACCTATATAATTTCTTCCCTTCGGTGCGCGATCGACTCTCGAAGCAATGGATAGAAATAGATCACTACGTCGCACAATTTTTGACAGGTCACGGAAACTTTAAAGCGAAACTTTTTGGATTTACATTAGTCTCGTCTCCGCTATGGGAGTGTTCGACCGAAGGTAGCCCTTATGAACAAACTGCTCATCACATACTCTGGGAGTGTGATCTCTGGCGTGACGAAAGAATCGAAATGTTGAACAGCGTCCATTGTGTTTCTAGGGTTGTGTACTATGAAGATCTCGTGGGCTGCGCGAAGAACTTCCGAGCTTTCAAACGTTTTTGTCATAAGTACTATTGGAAACAATGCAACACTTTTTTGTCATTATAAATGCATTGTAATTAATTGTCATATTATAAATTAAAACATTTAATTACATTCTGTCTTGTAGTCATAAAAAAAAAAAGAAAAAAAAAACATGTTATTCCCGTGGTGCTTCCCCTTTAATTCTGACTTTTTTCATCACAATTTTTGCTGTCTCCCGCTTTGCTTGGGGAGGGAAACTGGAATACTTCCTACTCCTCCTACAATCTTCTGATTAATTTCGTTGCGGGTTCCAAGACAGATTTAGCATGTCCCCCGGGACCCCTGAGATCATATCAAAGGGTTTTTGCGGTTGGTTACCACTGTCGATCCTGGCTACACAGGAGTTACAGTGGTGGGTAAGTGTGGTGGGCCAATTGCCCGAATAAAAAAAAAATTGGACGGCTATTGCGAATGTATTTATGCCGACATAATATAGCGCCTTGGCATTCGGTCCTGGGCAAAATATTGATTTAACCATGGCCCATACTCTGTACCAGTGGCGTGGGGTTCCTTTAACTCTATTCCTATCGGCTTCACTTGCCACTTACATTTTGAAGACCCTCATCCAAATCCCTACTATTATACAGGCTGGAGCTCCACTATGAATGATAATCAGCCTTCACTAGTGCTCTGTACTCATCTGCATATTAAAATACGAACGTATTTTTAACCTCCAACGCAAACAGAGGACTGTTACAAATTTGACGTATCTGTGTATGTCTGTCTGTGCCATCGTAGGCCGTAGCTCTCAAACGGATGAACCAATTTTGATCTAGTATTTTTGAAATAAAACTCCTTTACTCACGCTTGACTTGGGGAGTAAGCTGGTGAATGCGTGACGAGATTGTTACGAAAAGTGTAATCGGGCGAGGCGAACAGAAGTTGAGAGGGAGATATAGGTTAGTAAAGATGAAAAGATCTCGAGTTACGTTTCGTACATTACATCGAGCAGTGCGCGCGCACATTTTCTTTCTCTCATAGCCAGTGCATTAAATATTTATATATCTCGGTCAGTAGTTCGTTTGCGAGTTTTACTTCAATCGTGTGGTCTAAACTAAAGCACTAAATCGAGAGTGTTCTTAACTAAAATTCTTCATCACAAGCTCGCTGACTGCTCGACAATGTCGGGCGGTTACTTTCAATTTTGTTTATTAGGCTCGTGAGCATGTACGTGGAGGTGGGGCGGAGCTGCGCGGACATGCGGGCGGAGCTGCGCGAACATGCGGGCGGAGCGCGAGCGCATGTACCGCGCCGGCGTGCGGGACGTGCTCGCCGATCTCGTCAAGATCGTGGACGCCAAATTCACGGATTCGGAGCGCAGGTAATAGAAGTCAATGTAGGGCTTCATGGGGTTTCGTCCACCTCCCTGTAATTCCTTCAGATTCTATTCGATCTAAACTTTGTTAACAAAAGTATTATATTCGATTAAATTAATGTGTTACTGCATTTGTTTATTGCACGGTAAATAAGTGGTGTTTATTGGTGGCATTATGTGGACTGTTTGTGTTCTATTTGTTTACGTTTGGATTAAATTGATCTGAACAGAGTATAATGAAGTTCTAAATCGTTTGATGCGTCTAGATATTCTCCAACTGAGAGCTGTGGTGTTGTGCGTCACTCCCCAGGTTTACGGAGCTGGGCGCGGCGTGGGAGCGCGCGCTGCCCGACGACTGCCGCCAGAATCGCGACATGGTGGCGCTGCTGCGCGACGACCTGCGCGCCGGGAGACCCGCGCGCACGCGCAGGCAGTAGACGAACTTATATTGTGCCCATTGTACACTACTATATTCGGGAGAATGCAGAGAGTCATCAGTGCAAATGTCGAATTAACCATGGCGCTTAAGCCGGGTCCGTTTTCACCAATTGAAGTAATAGCTATTTTGACATTTACACTGATGACTCTCTACATTGTTAACGCGAATATGGTAACGTTACCAACTTCTATTTATGTCAATTGGAATTGTTAAAATGCTATTGAATTTTAGCCGACAGTTACCCAATACAATAACAGGATACCATTTTATGTTTAAGAGAAGAATGAATTACCGATATAGGATTATATGTTTAATTTTGTTTATGTTCAACATTATGTTGAATGGGTTGAAATAAATAATTTAATATAATTTAAATAATCTATAAAAATATAATCTTTCTTCTCATCTTAACGATTTCTTAAGCTAATGGTAAAAGTGAATCTGCTTGCCTGGGTACCTAAGACCTCCCATTGCAATTCGCACCGGAAGTGGTTCACGCTGCCGTACCGTATTTCAACTATCTATCTCCGTACCCGTACCGTATTTCAACTAACTATCACTCCCACAGAGAAGGAAACTACTGCACAGTACAACTGCATACTTTTTCAATGTCCCTCGGATATCATCTTATATCTATGGCTGTGACAGATGTATGTGAAATGAAGTTTCACGAAAGACACTAAGACCGTAGTAGAATGTGTCCGCATGTCTACACTAACGTTATAAAGAGGAAATGGATTGTTTGTTTGCAGCATAGCTCGTAGGCTCCGAAAGTACTGGACCGACATTTTGAAATAACTTTGCACACGATATAGAGTAGACCACGGTAAAGCACATAGGCTACTTTTTATCGCGGCAAAATGTACGGTTTCGTGGGATTTCCATTTGCTCACGAGGAGTCGCGGGCAACACCCAGTAGTGTAGTGAATAACAGCAAAGTGAACCAGTAACATTAACATATAATTTAAATACGGCGCCAGCGGGCGCGGGGCGGGGCGGCGGGGGCACTAGGTCTCGTCCTGCGCCGCCACCTGCGCCAGGAAGATCTGCTGGGGCTGATGCGCCGCCTGCGACGACACCTGTAACACCCGACACACCACAAAGCTATATAACACCGCCATATTTACTGTTCATAAAAGAACAAAAATACAAATTAAAAACAAAATGTTTCTGCCGCATTAACATCCAAAAGTTTAATATTACTTTGAGCAAAGATTTAAAACCAGATACGAGCTATCACAGGGGCCTGTCGAATAAATAACCAAGATCATGTCGGGACATGTCTAAGGAGGGTTCCGTAACTATAATCGCGCAATTACTGTCCGATTTAATTCGAAATAAAAAGTTTTTAGCATGATCTATTGGCATGGAAAATTGCAAGTTTCTAAGTCTCATAGTTTAGAAATGCAAGGGGGGGGGGGACTAACTTATAAACCACTTTGGGAGGCCGATTTCTCGTAAATGGTTGACTTTGTTAATAAGTCACGTATGAAACCTCGCCTTTATTTAAAGATGCCTATTCAACGATACACTACACGATTGAGTAGAATAAAATAAAAATTATCCCCACTTCACATGTACGGAGAGCTACCCCTAAAATATAAAATTATTATTATTTTATGATGGAAAAACCGAGATCTAAACAGTCTATAAGTATACAGAATTTCATCCATTTATATTCATAATTACAGAAGCTACAAGCACGGACGGACAGACAGATAGACAGACGGACAGAGCGAAACTATCTCTTGATTATTAAGGAACCCTAAAAAGTGTCAATTATACGTATCCTTCGGTCGCGTGTGATTTATATTATTATTAATCCTACGTCAATTTCAAATATTTTTTAACCATTTTAAACAGACTATACCAATTAAAATACATATTCAAGGGAAGTGATAAGTATTAGATTCTCGTTCCAAAAATGTTGACGAGATTATCCTATAAAATAAGTAGGTAACGTTGATTCATATGAAGCGTGGCTATTTTTAGCTGGCGACGTACGACGGTTGCTAAAGTTCCAATTCAATTTCCATTTATTTAGTCGCACACACAGTAAATGATAAAAATATATACAGAACAATATTAATAAGTGTCTTTAAGTAGCGAGATTTGTCAGGAAATGGTTGTTTTTTTTTTATTTATGCATACTTTATAATTATTTATAATTTATTAATTTTATTGAACAGTTCATTGTGCACATAAATTATTTACAAAAATATACACAGAAAGATAGACGCACAAAAGGTACTGCTTATCTCTATACTGTCATTACTTACGTAATATTGTGAAAGTTGATGTTAAATACATCATTCTGATAAAACGACTCGCTGGATATATCGTATTGCTCTGCACCTGTATGATCTGCGGCGAGTGCGGCTGCGCCTGGATGAGCACGGGCTGGCCGGGGTTGTTCTGCACCTGCAGGCGGATCATGTTGAGCTGCGCCTGCGTCAGCTGCAGCTGCCCCCCCTCCCCGCCCACCAGCTGCTGCACCAGCGCCACCGGGTGCGCCCCGCCCCCGCCGCCACCCTGCTACCGACAGACATGACCAGTCGGGTTATTCGCAATGCGAGATATTCTCTTATAGATACGATATCTTCCTGCGCGACAACCAAAAACGCCGCGCTAAGCGTTGACTAATAACCCCGCGGTAAGTTTCACTTTACTAGTGTAAGCCCCGCACTAAACACCATGTGATTATAAAAAGATAAAATTATAACATTATAGTAACTCCCCGAAATTATGCATTTAGCAGTAGGAGTTATTGCTAAGAACACTCGAATAAGTCGCCTTTAAAACAAAAAAAACACCCCTCTGTTTGCGTCGGGGTTTAAAAAGTAGCAAAGTTCAGAAAAATGTACAGTAGCTACCTGCACCATCTGCGGCTGCACGATGAAGTGCGGCTGCGGCGCGCCCGCCGCCGGCGGCGCCACCTGCACGCAAGCGTTGAAATTGTTTTCCTCAATAAACAATTATATTGTATTAGTAAATTTTATAAACACCAAGCCCTCGTTCCCACTAACGCTTCTTTTACGCGCGTTAAAAAAGTGTTCAAACAGAACAAAATAATATAAATTAGTGTATTTCCAGTTACACGTTCTGCAGCAGCAGCAGGTTCTTAGACTGATAAAAGGGGGCCTAGCAGGAACATTTGACAGCGGCGTAAACCTAACGTTAACGAACGAAATTTGTATGGGCGCTGTCATGAATTTGACAGATTTTTATACAATTCTCTTTCGTTAACGTTACGTTTACTCCACTGTCAAATGTTCCTGCTAGACCCACAGGTAATTCTATTGTTCTATTTGATCGCGCGTAAAAAGTTCTCGTACGACAAGCCTAAGTGAATATATTGCATAAGGTTGTACGGGGTCGGCGGCGGCGGCGGCGGGCGCGGGGCGCGGCGGCTCGTGCTTGGCCGGCTTGACCTCGTGGCGCGGCACGATGTCGATGAGGAAGTCGAACTGGTCGGACTTGCTGATCGCCATGGCGATGTCGTTGCGCTGCAACACACGCACAGCCTCACTGAGCACGGTCAAGCATGTTATTGTGAAATAATATGGTAAGCGATTATCGCCGCTCGTGTACCTACACCAAAGGAGTTAAAAGTGTGTTTCCGGTCTTTAAAATGCCCAACCCCCCTTGAGAAACTTGGTAACCCAACTCACTCAGCGAAACACAGCGTAGCGTTATTTCACGCTGGTTTTCTGCGAGCCGGTCTATTCGTGCAGAAGCATGACCCTCCCACGTACAGTACGAGTTACGATCTCGATATCGTGGGCCACTAGCGACCTGCTTTGACTGTAAATGTGTATGTTGTATATGTATGTATGTATGTAAAGCTGGGAGCCGGGACAGTATGTCGGCAGCTGGGCACCTGCAGCGTGCGGCGCTTGTTGTCCTCGGTGTGCGCCCAGGCGCGCAACGTGAGCTCGTGGATGAAGATCTCCGCGGCCTTGGCGAATAGAACAGGCGCCTCCGCCGAAATCATCTTGACCTCCTCGTCCAGCTTCATTATCTTCTTGATCCTAGCCAGCGGCAGCACTTGAGTTTTGAAGTCGTCCTGCCGAGATATGTGCAACACTGTAATATTGTTGTATAGTTAACTCCTTGCAGAATGCTACATATATTGTGTCATTAGTCATTACCTTCATAACATAATAGGAAAGTCAGTTGTGGATATTCGGGCACATAATTTACTGCCTTTGCTTTTGTAAAAGAAGTTAAGCAGAAATTTAAAAATTTAATTCCGTAAAAAATTATTACTTTGTATATTGTTCTAGTATGAAAAATGTAATAATTAAAAAAAAAGTACCTACTTATCAATTATTTTTTGTTACATCAGCAATAAAAAGAACAGCAGATAGCCCTATAGTCTATTCACGTTAAGAATGCAGTGAATTATCAGTACAAACGTCAACATTGACCAATGACGCATAAGCCGGGAGCCATTTTGACATCAGCATGATTCACTGCATTCTTCACGCGAATAGACTAAGTATAGTCATTGTGGTTTACGTGCGATGTCTGATGGTACTCACCGGGGTGACCCTCTTGAGGTCATCGTTGACCTTCTGCCAGAAGTTTTGCAGCGCAGTGTGGATGCTCTCGGCCTGGATGGCATCCTCGGGCCCGCAGTCCTCCGCGTCGTCCGCGCCGGACGTGCCGGCCTGATCCCTGTGCAGTGGCGGAATGTCAACTACATTATAATATTTAGCATTTTTCGCTACTCCTCAATCCTCACAGTTACGTCTACTGTGCCCACTTAAAAAATTCACCCAGTACAGTTGCCGTCAATAACCCACAAAGCTATACTCCTATTAATATTATTATGGCCTATTTAATCCAAACATAAACAAGAAGAACAATTGAACATTGAAATGTTATTTACCTACTGTGCATTAGGGGAATACACATTAATTTGACCGATTTAAATCTTTTGGTTTAAGTTTAAATTGGAATTAAACAGAGTATTATTATCACAAATTGTAGGTTCTTGTTACACATTATTTGTTAGACAAGACGTAAATCGCGGTAGTAGCTAGGTATACAGTATTATTGTGAACATAGGCAGGTAAAAAAACCGGTTAAGTGCGAGTTGGACTCGCGCACGAAGGGTTTCGAACAAAAAGGCAAAAAAGCACTTGATAAAGCGGACAACAGAAATACATTATCTGTGACAATTTCAACTGCCTATCACAGTTCATGAAATACAGCCTGGTGACAGACGGACGGACTGGGAACCCTAAAAATAAAAATTATAGACTCAGGAAGTGCTACCTAGTCAACTATGAACTAAACGAGTCTCAACTTTTTATGCGACAATTGAATGTAAACCATAGCGCGCAGCTGATAAACAGGTACCTGTACCTAAACATAATAAAGTTCATAAAAATAGTAAATACCTATGTAGGAAGGTATTTTTATCCATAATAAGTAAACAAGAATTATTCTTGTAACTAAGTTTTTTTTTTCTTATGATTAATTTAATAATAAGTAGGTGATAAGTGTAAAGTGTAGTTGGGTTGGGTTTATTATGATTGCATCAACTTACGCTGGCACAAAGAAGCAAACCGACATCTTGTATTCCTTGTTGTGCACGTCCACGCGATCTCGGAAAACTTCAATTTCTTTTCTTAAATTAATCTTTCAATATAATAATAATGTTTTCACAAACTTTGTTAAAACATTAGTCGCGGCGAAGACTATTAAAAACACGGTAACCAATAATCTTAGTATTATTTGGAGATCTCCAATCACCTATTACTGAAAATGCGCCAGTTCCACGATTCGTCCAGCGATGACCAGTCACAAGCTTGACGTAATAACAGTATTGCCAGAATTTTAAGTGTTAAATAATTTATTTTTGTAAAGATAAATAAAATCTCAGCTGAAGTGGGTTAAAACTTAAAATAAATGAAATATATTCCCACATATATATATATATATATATATATATATATATATATATATATATATATATATATATATATATATATATATATATATATATATATATATATATATATATATATATATATATATATATATAATACCACATAACCATGCCATATGAAATTAGAAAATATATATAAGTGTAAGAAAGTAGTGTTTTGCTTTTGTTGCAATTTTGTCCCTTCTTCTTCTTCTTCTTCTTCCTCCTCTGCCTCAGCCTCTCTGTAATACTTTGGCATAGTTTCCAACGTCAGAGTGATGAATTTTGTCCCTTGAAAATCTGCGCAAAAGACGACATCCGTCGCTCGTCATCGTGACACCTATCACATTGATAGTTGACAACAAACCGTGCCTTAGTTTTGCCGGGGAGTTCAATGCGTGACGTTGTGGAATTCGTAGTTCCTCATAAATTTTGTTATTTCGGTTCTTAATGTGTGATATTGGTAGAATATTAACCATTAAATATTCGTTAATGTGCACAAGTATGGGCAAGTGGTACAACTTCTAAAACGTGCTATTTTATGTTTCCCGCCAAAACTCCCTAGGAACTTACAGTAAAGCTACCACTTTACTGAATCGACTGACATGACTCATGTACTGTACTGACTATATATTTGGACTTGACTAGACTTCAGACTTGACGATATAGGAATACGGTGTTGAAAATTGAAACAAAAGTTCTATTTCCCGCCTTTTTAACTTGACACTGGCAAATCGTTATAAGCCGATGCCATATATAAATTTAAAAAAAACAAACCGTCCGCGGGCTCTGACTAAGGGAACTTAATTTCCTTCTTCAGTAGTACTACTTATCATCTATGATTTCCTTATTCAGAGGCCGCGGGCGGCGCCGCGCTTTTTAGTAGTATTACTTATCATCTATGGTTTCTGGATTCTGCCCGTGGCTGCCATCAATTTTGAAACAAAATGGCGGCTGCGGAGATCCAAGTTGCGAATCCTTCTAATTTAGCTAAAATAGAAAGGTAAATAGCAAATATTGTTGTCTGAGAAAATCAATTCTAATTGTCAAGTTGTTAAAAGTTGTTTATGCTTAAAATTATAAGTATTACGTATTCACAAGTGGATAAAACATTTTTCAGTTTTCTCAATGACCCAAGCTATAAAGAAATTATTGAAAACTCTTCCACATTCAATACGCGACTATGTGCCGAAAGAAGAATGCGGATGCCTTTTATCGACACGCAGACCGGTGAGTATTGAGGGAACCCTATTTACATACATTACTAAAAAAATATCCTGCAGATATCTGATTTTGAAACTTTTTTTACTATTAACTATATTTTGAAATCAGCTGTATGGCAGTGTGAGGTCAATGACCCCTCAGAGCAGTAAACGAAACTTCTATTTTTCTATCTAAACACATAAATCATGTGTAAAACTTTTACACTTTTACTAAAAGGGTGTAACAGACGGCGAGGATACAATAATTTTTTCTTGTTATAATTAATACCTTAAGATGCCATACTTTAATATGAAATATTGGATAGGTATATTTCATATTATAGTATGTAATATGAAAATATTTAATAGTATCCTAGCCGTCTGTGATATTTCATTCAAACTGTATAGCAAGCTATATTTATCTTATCATATAATATTAATGTATTTTGTGATCTGTGACCCCTTAAATTAATTTTGCTAATCTTTATATACATAGTGTGAACAAAATAGCTCAAATACTCATTAAAATATTTGTATTACTCCATAATTTATATTTCTCAAATAAACTCTAATATACTCCAATAATTTCTAATTAATTTTCCAATTTGTCACATTTTAACTTATTATGAAACATAAATTTAAATTGGTTTTATGTAAACTTGTTTGGACAGAGTGTAATGGTATTATTACAAAGGATTATTATCATACAACATTGTTCCAGAATTTGTTGTTACATAGGACGGTCGGCTTAAATCATTTGCCAGTGTCATGACACTGGCAAATGCTTTAAACTGACCGTGAACTGTGACAGTGTTCAAAAGGAGGGAAATAGAATTTTTGTTTCAATTTTGAACACCGTATTCCTTAATCATCAAGTCTTAAGTCTAGTCAAAGTCCAAATAGATAGTCAGTGCAGTCAAAGAGTCAAGTCAGTCGATTCAGTAAAGTGGTATAAGCTTTACTGAAAGTTTCTAGGGAGTTTTGGAGGGTCAGTCGATTCAGTAAAGTGGTAGAAGCTTTACTGAAAGTTTCTAGGGAGTTTTGGAGGGAATACAAAATAGCATGTTTTTTGAAGTTGTACCACTTGCCCACACTTGTGCACATTAATAAATATTACCAATTATACACATTAAGAACCGAAATAACACAAATTTATGAAAGAAATACAAAATCCACAACATCACCCATTGAATTCCATGGCAAAACTCCCGACAATTCTTTCTTTTCATAAAATTTAAATTTTATATTATGTCAACCTTTTATTTAAAACTTCAGGTGTCGCTCAAAGTCACTCCAATTTGTTTATGACACGGAAACAGAGAATGCCTGGAGCACGAGAGGGTCAGGTGTACACATACCCTGCACAGAGGTGAGGACTTTAATGCAATTTGCAATTAATGTTATTGTCAAAGGTCATTCAAAAGATTTGCTCATGTGTTTTTGTTTACAGACAATACAATTATTGTATTATTTGGATCTATTCAATCTTCATGAAAAAAAAATTAAATTTGACCAAATTAATGTGTCATTTTATTTCTTTATTACATCTTATACTTTAAACGAGACAATCTTGTATATACAGGCTGTCCGGTAATTAATGGAAAACCCTAAACTGGAATTTTCTTTTTTGAACGGCCATAAGTTCTACTTACTATAAGATAGTAGAACTTATGGCTGTTCAAAAAAATTTGAAAGAAAATCTATTATAAGTAGTACCTAAGATAAGTTTTATTTAGAGAAGTATATTGTTTTTTTAGTTTTTTGAACACTGTCCAGAAATGAATTACATCGGTTTTTTATTGTTTTTATATAATACACTAACTATGCTGATAAATAGACAGTAAGTAATTAGTATGACTAGCTATTGCACTTTTTTTTAAAATATACAAGTTCATTTATTTTAGAAAAAATTGCATAATTTATTTTTTTATGAAGTTTAATCATTTTGGGTATAAAAAAAAGTATGAAGGCATGAGTGACCAATATTTTTAAATAATGTTGGTTTCAAGCAGATTTTATAATGGTACAATTCATCATTGTATCTACCATGAAAAGTGAATTATTGCTATTAATGTAAAAAAGGAGAAAAATGTACTAAAGAAAGAAATTAGTAATTGGCCAATAGTGTTCAAAAATTAAAATAAACTAAAAAAAAATACTTTTCTTTAAATAAAACTTAAATATATATATAGAATACCTAGCTAGATCAATTTTACTCCCCTAAAACTGGCTGCATACTAAATGTCTCATAATATACTAACTCATATATATATATATATATATATATATATATATATATATATATCTATTTTTTATTTTATTATCTATTCTTTATTCATAAAAAGGAACAATACAATTCAAGTTGTATCTCGTCAAACTCGTGTATTTGACGGCGAGATGCGCTCATCTAATATAATATTTGTAACATAATATTATTAGTAGCTATGTCTTTAGTACAAAGATAGAATAATAAAAAACAAAAGTAAATTATTAACTTCAAATAAATTTACGGTTTATCAACAAAAGTAATTAAACTCATAATTTTAATTTAACAATGCAGCCCTTAACTGTTTCTTTATTATTCAAGTGTGACATTTTTTCTGTGTGTCTTAATATATATAACTTGTTAAATATTCTAGGTACTAAGTATTTATTCGTCCTCTCCATAGTAGTTTTTTATTTTAGGTTTAATCAGTCTTTGCTCTCTTACCCTTCTAGTATTATATTTACTATCTATCTATCGTCAAAATATTCACTTTAAATAATTTCTCATATTTTGTATTACATTCGTACTTTACTTTTCTACTTACTAAATATGTTACAAATGTTCGGCCATACACAATTAGCTCATAGCTTATCAGTGAGTCTGCTAGTGCATAATACACAATTTTTTATGTATCCACATTTAATATCCTCTTTAGCTGATAAAACTTACCTAGAACTGATCTCATCTCAATTTATGTACATATAACAGAGGTTTATAAAAGAAAAACCTCTGAAATGAAATTTTTAATGTATTCACATTTAGTATCCTCTTTAGCTGATAAAACCTACCTAGAACTGATTTCAATCTCAATTTATGTACATCTAACAGAGGTTTATAATAGAAAAATCTATTATAAACCTCTGTTATATGTACATAAATTTCCCAGTTAAAGTTTTTGTCAATTTTAAGACCAAGATATTTTAAGTTATCTACATAGCAGAGCGTAAAACAGCTACAGTTAGATTGGTTCATACACTGCGTTTTTTTAGGTTTATAATAATTCCATTATCGTGTGCCCACTTCGTATCTCTCATCGTATTCTCAAAATCGTCCTGCACATACTCCCGTACCTGTGAGGAGTATATAACATACATATCGTCCACATACATAAATATCTTACACTTCCTGATCACATTTGACACACCATTCACATGCCACGGGCACGGGCCATACACTGACCCGGTCGGTACACCCAGACTCACAATATATCAATAATTTCCATTCTATTATGTTAGTCCAGTTTGGTATGCGTATGTATAATTTTTGCTTTTTTAGAAAATTCGGAATGTGGTGGGTTTGAATCCCGGTCAGTAAAATATTTTCGTGATTCTTAATTTTTTAAAATTTATCAGAATCTCGGTTATCCAGGTACTGGTTATTAAGTTACATTTAAATTGGTAGCATTATATTATAGTGTTCTATTGTTTTTTACATTTGAATTAAACTGGATCTGAATGGAGTATAGTCTTCAGTCTCATGATCAGCCAAAGTTTGTGTTTTACAGGTGGCGCAAGACTAAAAGGCAATATATGACCATGTCGTCCACAAAGTGGGGCTGGAGTGCAGCAGATTCCGCGGAAAACTTAGGAGAAGGTGAAAACAGCTGCGGAGTTCCAGAAGGGCTGGCGGGCGAGGACAGCAGAGACGGCTCACAGACTGCCGCCAAAGATGACCCGAAAGTAAGTCGCTTGCACAGTAGTCACACATTACATTGTCGTGCGTTGAGCGCTATAGTACGGTTGCGCAATACACTAGCGAAGAAAAAATTTAATTTTTTGCGAGTCGAGCGGCTTATTTGCCGCTGTACGTCATGGTGTTGGTGGCCAACGAGTTGCTGGCATTCATCAGCACGCCATCGACACCATGGATGAGGTCAGTATCATGCAGATCTGCAAATCAACCTTCACCAGTGAAGAGATTTGTTTGGGCAAGCAGCTGCTGTACGAGATACTCGGCTAGAGCGCGAACATGTCATCACGGAGGAGAGATGGCGGCGAACGAAGTGTGCAGGACATAATCTTCCTGCTGAAGCAGACGGATCCAGACGACGTGCCGGCCTTTGTGGCGGAAGATCTCGACAAGCTGCCGGCGGTAACGATAGACCACGTCGACGTCTCCAGCCTGCTGAAGAACTTCAACAGTATGAGGTAGATTGGATGCATCGGAATCTACGATCCGTGATTTGCATAATAAATTATTACAATGAGGGTTTTAAAATTCGTGACATCTGACAGCTTTTTGACACGACAAGGACCGTCGGGCTACCAAACTCCGCCTGGTGACAGAAAAAGAATCGAAAATTCTTATTAACCGTTTTTGATACCACTTACGTCACCAGATGACGCTTTGTGTGAGTTGGGTCGCCCCCAAACGGCAGAAAAAATATCAAAAACCCTCATTAAAATGTAATAATTCACTATCTATTTTTTTATATACAATACTCCAACCGCCAATAAACTGCTCCACAGTTTAGTGATTTATGTAATGACTGTAAAAGATGTTATTTTTTGTGTTAATAAATAAAAAAATAAAATATTACTCGAGCATTCAACTTTGTCAACAAACGTCGTGGTGACGCGCCTGCTGACACATCGTTTTGCGTGTCAGCGGAATCTGAGGAGTCAGCTACCGCTTCCTCCTCCGCCGACGCTGAGTCAATTAGCGACTCAAGAGCGAAATTTTGCGAGTGTTGCCGCTCGCTCCGTACCTCCCCCGCGGGCAAAGACGAAAGAAGAGAAAGAGCCGCGAAGCTACGGAGAGCCGCAAGGCTTAGTCTCCTCGAACTGGCAAGGACGAGAGCAAGAGGTGCGATGAGGAGCGCTCCACACTGGCGGAGAGAAAAAAGTAGAGGAAGCCCGCCGAGGAAGCACAACCCCCTCACAACCACCGCGGCACCGCACCTACGTACCCGAGCTGCGGTGTAAAGTACTCGCGACGCCACTGTACATCTCCCGCCTGTACTGGTCCATGGAGGCCGAGGACGTCGTAGACTACATCCGTAAGAAGATGCCCCTCGCCTTAAGGATCGAGCGTCTGGAGTCTCGCCACAAGGTCAACTTCAGTTCCTTTGTGGTGAGAGTACCGACGCATCTTCTGCCGATCTTCGATTTTTAAAGCCAGAAATACGGGGGTATTTCTGGCTTTGACAACAACAATATATTATTATATTTTCAAGTCAGGTTAGGACAACGAAGGCTGAACAGCTGATTGTCTGACAAGAAAGATGACCCATGCGTCAGATGGGCATGCGTACGTAAATTGGTCCTGTGTCTGATGTCTGGCCAGTCATGAAGGTCGTCCGTCTCGGGTTACGAGAGTAAAGGAATGGAGAGTGCTCTTGTATATTGCGGATGCACTTGGCACTATAAAATAACTTCGCCTGCTGGTCTGGTCTCATTGAAACTGGCCACCGTCACCAAAATCGGTGAGGGGAGCTATAATAATTATTATCTACTTGATTAGAGTGTGAGTGATGAGGGGAGTGATGAGGACCTGTGTTATGCGTAATTACTTATTTACTTAAAGATAGTATAATTATTATTCTAATTTTCAAATTATCATCATCTATCCCCTCACTATCCTGAAGGATTAGTTTTGTACTTAGTCATTAGTTAATTAATGTAAATTGGGGTCGCCCGTTTTAATGAACTGATAAGAAATAAATGTGTGTCATAGGAGTGGTTCTACGATGAGCTGGCGATGGAGGAGATGGAGACGGGCGAGGAGCCGGACCCGGAGTCTGACGAGGACTACTACGACGACACGTACGCCAACCGCCGCAAGCGCCGCGGCGGCGTCACTCCCAGCGGGCCCGGCAGCCGCGGCGGCCGCGTGCGCCGCCCTAACGCCGACGACACGCCCGCCAAGCGTGGCCGCGCGGTACATGCCCCAACACTTCCAAACTTCATAAAATATGCAATTATAATGTTGATTTCTTAAATTTTTTACGTGATAACGTCTTATAAATCGATGGAGCCGGCTGCACGCACGAAAAAACATGACTCATGCGTTACCTGTTACCCGTTATCGTTACCAAGTACCGTTACCAAGTACCAGCGTTAGCTCGCATTGCCTTTACCTCATTATTATTATTGTTGTTGTTGACGTTGTCACGTTCAACTATCGTCAGTAAACCGACTTTACAGACGACCGGTATGTTTTTTATTTTATAGTATAGGTGGATACTTAAGAGCTGGCATGAGCAACACATTTATATTTTGCGTATGTGTCTGTGAACAGAGCATTACGTGACGTAGAACTGTCTTAATTAGATATTTTCGTTTAAGTTTTAGTTGGTATTAAGTCTTCACCTAGTTGTGATGTGTGCCAAAAGCCAGAGGAATTTTACATGTGTATTGCTGGAGTGTTATCAACTGCAGAGTTGAGGTCAAGGATCTAAGGAGACGAAGGTTGCCTGTTACCTGCTCAGCGGACATATCAATAGAATCCTTTCTGAGTCATTGTCCCCAAGCAAATTATACAAATTTATGGATCTGTCCCTTGTGTAGGGAACGATGACTAAACCGATGACGCTCACATCAACACTCAGTGTTGTTAGCCTCTTTAAAAATTAGATAAAAAAAGTTTCCGTTTAAGAACAAAATATATCAATTAAGTTATTTATAATATAATCGATATGGGTGGTGTACTTTGCAGGGTCGCGGGCGCAAGCGCGCGGGGCAGGGAACGCTGCCGTACGAGGTGCCCGGCGACGCCGAGAAGCCCTTCGGATGCGAACGTAAGTCCCGCAGGAGGCACTAGCGCTCCGACCCCGCGCCGCCAACTGCCGTGCGAGCTGTCCTGTGATTCGAATATCTCGACGCTGTCAACGTATCGTAACTTGTATAAAGCCAATAGAGGGAAAATCCGCAATAATTGGAAACACAAAAAATGATGCTATATATAATATAAGAATGTAATTTTGTACACGGCCGCTGAAATACATAAGATCGGAGCGGAATCAACAATGAGAGAATTTAACTTATGCATCTTGAGCTCTCGCATCACAACACGTTCTTCGTGGGTCAGTGCGGCTCTACTATGTAATAAAACAATACCGCTTGTTCAGGGTGTTTGGTTAAACATAGTCAATCCGAAACATGGAGATCCGGGCGGTGACGACTAATCATTTGATTCCCCCATATGTATGGCCGATATTGGGCTGTTTAAACTTCATCTTAATAACAGACATATATAAAATGAAATTTTGTGAATATCTCCGAAACGGTTCAATATCGGCCATATACAGGGTCTGTCGTAAATAATGGATAACCCGTAAACTGGAGTTGGTCCGGATGTGAAACTGTAAGAAAATCGTATTTTCTGGCCAGGGTTTCTAACCATATGAAAATGGCGTAGCATTTTATACTTTTTTATAAATTTTGCTACTTTTTTCGTTCATTCCGTTGCCATTTCATCAAATTTAGGTATTTATATGTGATTTTTTTAGTATTATACTCCTGAAGACGTGTATTATTTAATTTTAATACAATTTTAGGTGTTTTTAACGTAAACAATTTTCAAAATCATCTTTTTATGCTTTTTTTTAAACTATTTTTTTCTTAATGTCAACTTTGATCATTTACTGTGAAAAAAAAGTATGGCGCTATAGCTGCCCATTATCTTAATAAATTATCTAGTATGTGAGTTTCTAAAAAGGTATTACAATATGTACTTTACTAGCAATATTAAGTTACAGGAGCGAGATCAATATCAAGGTCAGAATTCAAAATTTTTAAGTATTGTTATAAAAGAATAAGATCATTATGACGACATAATGATCTTATTCTACCAAAATTCTTTACACAAACGTTATTGGGCCACTAATAAGGATTTTTAGAAGAAAAACAGGTTGTTTTTAGTAAAAAAAAATATTTATTTTATCAATAACTTAAACTAAATGCTCGAAATGCCCTCCGCCGGCAGCAATATAAGCTCTACATCGCCTAATAAAAGATCTTTTAATCCGACGCGCATAGCCGGCTTCTGCGATTTTACTTGCTGCTACTTGAATGCGCGTACGCAACACTTCCACAGAACTTATTGCTTCCTTGTACACTACTTCCTTAATGCAGACCCAGTAAAAAAAGTCCAACGGGTTAAGGTCTCGCGAACGTGGAGGCCATAAAATTGGACCCAATCGCCCTATCCATCTATCTAGATATGTATTATTTAAATGTTCCCTTACACGAACAGCGTAATGTGCTGGACACCTATCATTTTGAAGCCACATCTCGTTTCTTATCTCCTGTGGAACGTCTTGCAGTAATCCAGGTAAAGTATTTATTAGAAAATCCAAATACATATCCGCATTTAATATTGCCGGAAACTCTGGACCTGGACTCTGGAAAAATGTACCAATGATTTGTCCGTCAATAATGCCAGTCCAAAAATTTATTTTAAACTGATACTGCGATCTGTCTTCACGTATCAATCTTGGGTTTTCAAGTTGCCAGCTGTGTAAATTGTGGAGGTTCAAAAAACCATCTTTTCGACACGTTGACTCGTCACTCCATAAAATTTTATTAAAATAACTTGGGTCTTCTCTCATCTTTCGCAGCATTGTGCGGCAAAATGTTATTCTCGCAGCAGCGTCCCTTGGCATTAGTGTTTGAACCCTTTGATAATGAAAGGGATATCATGCCTTTTTAAAATTCTGTGCACGGATTTTAGAGGTAACTTGGTACGCCGTGAAATAACACTTATGGACGTACCAGGGTCTTCAGCGACTATTTCCATACTACTTCGGCTGCATTGTGTCGTTTTGAGGTCGTCCTTCACTGGCCCCGCCTATGCCGGTCCCAGGAAATCGTCCTTCCATAAATGCATTGTGCACTCTAATGAAGACACGGTAATCAGGATGTCGAGCATTTTGATATTTTTCACGGTAAACACTTGCTGCTCTGGTAGCATTGCCATTACATAAACCATAAATGTAATGCATGTTTGTGTTTTCCGACGTGTATTGCTGAGGCATGATGCAAAAACTTCCAAACAAAAAATCCAATAAATAGCACAAAACAATGTCCGTAAATGAGAGCGAAGTCATCAGTATCACCAGGTTCACAAGTCCAAATCACAAAGCAAATCAAAGTCCGATATTAGAAAGCAGTAACAAATTGACGAAAGTAACGAACAAGAGCACATGCGATAGTCAAAATCACACTGAGATGTGTACACTCTACAATCAGGAGCGCGCCCTAAAGGCAAAAACATGCTAACCTTTTCACACACCGTGAGTTTGAAAGGGACAGTGTGCATCTGCCTAGTAACAATGACCCTAAATCGTACTTTTCACGCTTAGAGGCCCATTGTATTGCTGTCTTTGTTAGTTTTTTACCTGATGATGCTTTTTTCGAATAAACTTGTCGCAACATGTTTATCGCATGAAACATTTAGAGCACAACAATTTTAAATTTGAACACTTTTATTACATTATTACCATGGAGTTATGATATATTTTTTACTAAAAACAACCTGTTGTTCTCCTGAAAATCCTTATTAGTGGCCCAATAACGTTTGTGTAAAGAATTTTGGTAGAATAAGATCATTATGACGAAGTTTTGTAACCTTTTATAACAATACTTAAAAATTTTGAATTCTGACCTTGATATTGATCTCGCTCCTGTAACTTAATATTGCTAGTAAAGTACAAATTGTAATACCTTTTTAGAAACTACACATACTAGACAATTTATTAAGATAATGGGCAGCTATAGCGCCATACTTTTTTTTTCACAGTAAATGATCAAAGTTGACATTAAGAAAAAAATAGTTTAAAAAAAAAAGCATAAAAAGATGATTTTGAAAATTGTTTACGTTAAAAACACCTAAAATTGTATAAAATTAAATAATACACGTCTTCAGGAGTATAATACTAAAAAAATCACACAGAAATACCTAAATTTGATGAAATGGCAACGGAATGAACGAAAAAAGTAGCAAAATTTATAAAAAAATATAAAATGCTACGCCATTTTCATATGGTTAGAAACCCTGGCAAGAAAATACGATTTTCTTACAGTTTCACATACGGACCAACTCCAGTTTACGGGTTATCCATTATTTACGACAGACCATGTATATAGGGGGTTCAAATTATTTGTCTTCACCACCCGGATCTCCCATTGCACGGACGGACTACGTTCTACCGATCAACCTGTACACGTGCTGGCGCTGCATACAGGCGCGTGGTGCAGGCGTGGCCGCCAGTCGCGCGGGCGGCCGCGCGCGCTCGTCCGGCGGCGATCTTTTCACTAATTCATAAACACAACATTTTTAGTAGTACCTACTCCTATTCTGTTCGATCTGAATTTCAAATCATCAAAATCAAAGTAGGTAGTTTTGCATTTATTTAGTTACTTAGGGACGTAGGATATTTAAAATATTTTAAGATTCACCTTTATATATTATACACGAATATTGCGTATCCGTTTTGGTGTTGACACGTTCCGGTCAATTTACGTGATCGGCCGTATTATTCTACTCTCGGGTAAGACGCCACGTTTTACGTCGAGTGCCCGCGAGCGCGTTTCGGCTATTGCCGGTGTGTATTGCCGGGCGCTGGCGGCGGATCCGTGCACCCGCCCCTCCCCCGTCAATTACATAATTACTAAAGTTCAAAATTGTTAAACGTTATATTAGCGAATAGAAAACGATAACACCAATTTTGTAGTTTTAACGACACTGCCACGTGATGTGTACCGTCAGTAGGAGCGCGTAAGGTAGCCTGCGGCCCTGGATGTCGGCGTCGTGTCGGGACTTCTGGCCGTCTCCGTGCGCCGTCTCCGGGACCTGACGTCTTGTCAGATATTGCTCGGTGCACTGCCGAGTGGCGTATAGGAGGAGCGCGGCGGCGGCCGGGCCCGACGTCACGCGGCGAGCCGGGCCGAGACGATTGGCGCCCGGCTCGGTCCGCGGCGTCCGCACTATCATCACAAGCCGTTGGCTGTTTTCGGTTCTATATGTGGATGACTCGTGCGTCTGTGATAGTATAATATATTTATTTCGTTTCTTGTGTCTAGGCCCTAGGAATTTAGCGGCGACGAGTAAAGTTTGGCGACCGTCTCCAGCGGCGAAAGCACCGGATCACGTCTCGGTCTTCCAAGTTCGCGGCGTGTCGGGTGCATGGCCGCCGGACGCGGGTCAAATTTTACTCATCGTCCACTTAAAATTATTATTAAAGGCTAATATAATAAAATAGATTGTAAATGAAGCGGCGAATTATTAGGGTCGGATGTTACTAGATCCAAACTATTAGTACCCAAAGATTGTTATGAATTTATACATGAATATTAATGTTAAACGACAAATAAAGTAAACCTAAACAGATTACGGTGTTCGGTTATTTCTGCCGACGATTGAGACTTGAAATAAACGTCCGCTCCAGACGTGCGACGACCATGGCTAACGGCGCGCGGCCGCGCGCGCTCGGCGCCGCTCGCTCGAGCGAGTCCGCTTGTAAATAATTACACAGGGAATAAATTATTTTACAAAGCGCTTTAGGGGTTTCTTTACATTCGTTACGAGCGTCCCGGATCGCTTGGATTATAAATTTGCGTGTATACATCTGTCACTGGGGCTCGCTGCTCGCGCTCGGGCCGTCACGGCCGACGGCGGCACACCGTTAGACATGGTCGCGGCCGCGCACGCACGAGGGCAGAGTCATTTATTTGAAGTCATCAATCAAAGTTACCCTCGGAGCCTGCGTCCGGAACCGAACATAGACCGTATCACGACGGCGGCGCGCGCGCGGCTCCGGGGTGTTGATTGATGACGGACGAGCGCTGGAGCTGCCCTCGCGCCGCGAGCCGTCGTGGTGCCCACTCTATGCTCTGTTCCGAGGACGTAGGCCTCCTTCCCCGCCCCCGTCCCGGCCTCCCCGCCCCGCCCGCGGCCGATGTCCCGGGAGCTCTGGAGTGGCACCATGACGGTGAGTGAATTTGTTAGTATTCATTTTGTAATGCTCGCGGTAGAGATTAGATACCGAACGACTCGGGCAGCATGACGACGTTCGATGCGGTGTATGTGTTGGCTGACGACCGTGTCGGTGTGTCGCAGTGTGCGGCGCCAAGTACAAGACGCGGCCGGGGCTGACGTACCACTTCACACACACGCACAAGGAGCCGGCGGCCGGCAGCGACAACGACTCGCGCGACAGCCGCCCGCCCGCGTCGCCGCCGCCCGCTGCCGCGCCTGCTGCCGCGCCCGCGCCGCCGCCGCCGCCGCCGCCCGCCACCGAGTACCAGGACAGCTACGTCACCTTCCTCAACAACCCCGCGCCCTCCGGTGAGTCGCGCTTCCTAGTGTCCGCTCATACACTCCGCTCGCTCGACAGCTCTCCTACGTACCCGTGGTCCGGTCGACAGTGTGAGGGGTCGTAGACTTAGTAAAATGCCACTCGGTTTTCAATTTGTGTTATTCTTATTTAAATATCTTCATCTCCCCTCCTCGTGTGCCGGATGTCGTGTCACGTCGTGTGCTCGGTTGTTGCTTGTGCCCCAGTGACAGTAGCTAGCCCTTTTTCTAAACGCCGTCAGAATTCTCCTGACTAAAATTGAATGCCCCTATTTATTACCTACGTAGTGATAATTTACTTGTAAGTTACATTGTGATGAGGCGTGAAATGTGCAGCGGCTCGAGTAGGTTATATATTACGCATGCTAGCCCTATATGGGATCCAGTGTAGTACAACGACGTAATGGACGGCCGTCGTGCTGTGTGCAGGTAGCGTCGCGAGCGCAGCTGTTGTACGGCGACCGTCGCCGCCGCCGCGCCCCGCCTCTGCCGACACGTCCTCGTCTGACTCCGCGCACGTGCCGCTCGCTGCCGCCGCCGCCGCTGCTGCTGCCGCCGCCGCCGCCGCCGCCGCCGCCGCCGCCGCTGCCGCCTCCGCCATGCCGCCAGCCGCGCCGCCTACTGCTCCGCTCACCGCCGCCGACCTCAAGGAGCCAGCTACTAAGGTGCGTGCTTGCGAGCGTTTTAGGTAGAGTATAGCGGAATAGAAATAAAATCCCAAAACACGTTTATTTTCAAATTTTTGTTATGGCTTTTATAGCTCATAAACAACAAATGTAATAAGAATTAGAAGAGATTTTTTTTGTATATTAATTTTATTCAGCTTTTGTATTCTTAGACACTCAGTTCAACATAGAATTAATACTGTTGCAAGTTTGTAATGTCTCTGTTTTATAAAATTGAACGCCTCAAATAACTTGTCTTCACGCCCTGAAATTCCATTTCACGGATTGACTACGTTTTAACAAACACCTTGTACATTTTTGTATCTTTGATTGATATACTGAGTTGGTTTATTATTATTATAAGTTCCGGTGTTCTTTTTTTTTAATTCGCAGGCGTCGCCGTCGCCGTACTGCGACTTCTGCCTGGGCGACGACCGCGAGAACAAGAAGACGGGCACGGCGGAGGAGCTGGTGAGCTGCTCGGACTGCGGGCGCTCAGGTGAGTGGCGCTCGTACCCCGCCGACGTGTTCCACGCCTTCGCCGACAGCGCGCGCCTGCTGGCCGCCTGCGCCGCCGCCGACTACCGCCCGCACTCCCCCGCCGACTGACCGCCCGCCCGCGCCCCGCCCCGCTACTATGCTGAGGCGGGCTGTGGGGCGGCGGCGGTGGCAAGGCGGACGCGGAGTGGGGGGGGGGGGCTCATACATTCCATTCGTTATCTTCCTCGATCAAAATATATACATTCGTTTATTGTTTAATGAAATTGAGTATAGCTTATATTTTATTATATTTACATTGTTTCATAGTCTGAAAAGTTATCACCCGATGAAATTGATCAAAGTTTTCTGTACAATATCGTAGGAAATGAAATCAGTCACGTTTTATTTAGTTCCATCGTTTCCTTTTCACCTTGTATAGCGTACCCCAGTAATTGGGCAGTTTTGCCTGAAAAGTTTTCCGGGAGTTTTGAAAATTGCTAATATTATAGATTTTAATGTCAATTAAATTAATTTTAATTTCAACTTTGCCACCTCGTATCTTTGTTGCTAGCGCACAGACAAAGACAGCTACATTTAATCGCTTATCCGTTGAGTGAATATTTTGATTTGTAAGTATTTAAAGAGATTTTGCACTTCAAAACCTTTTAAATACGAGGTGTATTTAAAAGGTTTTAAAGTGCAAAATCTCATATCTCATAGTTTACACCCTCTTCAATGGTATGGCCACATGTGGCTTGACCCACATTTGAGAGTTATTCAATAAATGACAAAAGTAAAGTGATATTCTGACCCAACACCTTTTAACAAGAACAATGTTCAGACATAAATTGTAGAAACTTCTCTACTTTTTTTTTGTATGATTTATTGTAAAATAAGTCAGAAATGAGAAGGCAAGGCAAAAAAATGAGGTTATAGCAGTTTTTTTGATGCCTTCTCGCAGATACAATGTGGCAAAGTCGAAATTAAAAAAGAGATGCCATCTTTTGTAAAAAAAAACTTAATACTACCAATTTTCGAACCCCTCGGAAAACTTTCCAGGTAACATAATTTTTCTCGACCAAGTGACTGGGATATTGGTGATATTTCATTTATTTACACATTATTAAGCAGAACTTTATTTACATTATTATGCAGATACAACACCATAGTCCCCGAGTGCAATCCAAATATAATTTACAAATTAAAATGATTGAACATTTAGTCGGGGCCCAGGTGGCCTGTAGACTATTTACAAGTTCATTATCTTTAGTCCACACAGATGCCAAATGTTGATGTTCTGCTGTAGCCACGTTAGCGTTAAGTGTCCTACCGAGTTACATATTTAGTCTTACAAATAAAGACAATGCACGTTCTCTTTGCATTATATTAATTGGAATAGTTTAATATATGACAAAATATACTAATTATAATAAAATTGAATGACAAGACGGTCTCAAGAAGCGGCCTCGTGTACGTCAACCGCTATATTATTGTTTAAATACTTTTAGTATATAATATATTTAGCACGTTATATTACAATATTTTATATTACTGTAGGAACTACAACCAAAAATTATTTCTAGTTAGTCGAGATATTTTGCTGAGTACAGAGTAATTGTTGTTATAATTTGTCAAGTTTGTGTCAAATGTTGCGACATGTCAACGTTCTTTTAATCGAATGTCATTTACACTAAGTTGTATTTATATTATATACAACTTAGTGACAGAAATGAATTGTAAAAGCACCCGCTTCGTGTCCCGCCCGGGCGACCGCCCTAGAACTTTATACTCATACTAAGGGTCAATCACAGCGAAACGAAATTATACGCGACACGGCGTCGCGTTTTTAAGATAGCTATTCAAAATTTGAACTTTATTCATTTCATTTCATTCACACAGCGCATGTGCAGTATGACTAATGTCATATGAAACTTGCATCTTTTTGTGTAGTGGATAAAGTTCCATTTTGAATAGCTATCTTAAAAGTGAAGCGCCACGTAGCGTCGCGTATCGTCGCGGTGTGAACTCACCCTAAATTTAACCATAGTTTCAGTATAATTTTTTGTGTTATCACGGTTCTTGTATTATGTGGTGCCTTTAATCATTAATGATTGTTAAATTTTTTATGAATCGGGCGAAAGTAATTTAAACATTCATAGAGCTTCGAAGTGCCTTAACTGATCCCCTCGAAACTTAACGTCGAGGCGAGTGCTTGAAATGAAAATTGTGCTACAGCTCCGATATATCGCTATATTTAGATTTAAGTCGTTCGAACCAAATTATTTCTTGTTAAATTTGTATCTACATACTATGTTAAGTTTATTATATTCTGCGACCATACACGGCGTGCCACTATATAGAATTAAACTTTAGGTATATTTTACAGCGTAGACCAAAATTATTATAGCGAATTCTGTTTCTAGTCACGGACCTGATAATCTCTGTCGCGTGCTCGCGCGCGCCGCTGTGTGTTGTGTACTTGTGCGACAGTAGTACAGAGAGCCGTCGAGGGACGGGACGAGGATGTATCCCAGTAGAGTCGTAGCACCATTAATTTTGATGAAATAAATGCTGCCAAACTGTTTTCAGTTCTATTGAATAAATAAATCGAATAAACGTACTATACGCATCCGCTAATGTGTTTTGGATTTTTGTGGGCTCTACAGGATAATTACTCGATACCGAGAGACTAGGCACGTTGGTACCGGGCGACCTCGGCCGGGCCGCACGACCGCGCCGCACACACCGAGCTACCCGACGCGGAAACTCCTTATTTTAGAGTTTAAAATAGTGAGACGCGGCGGTCCGCCGGCATGTGCGGGCTCGGTGACGTCACCGCTCGGGCGCACTCGCCGCAGCCGTGACGTCACGCGGCGGCGAGCGCGCCCGCGGCCGTGTATCGTGTCAGTATCGGACGTCGGTAGGGAAGTGCATATCCAACAGTCTCGGCCCGCGTCCCGTGATGTAGCCCGTGTGATCTAATCGGTGTTCAATATATGCCCTGGTAGCGAGTCGTTGTTTTTATTTCCGCCGCACTGTGCTGAAGAATAGTGAATGGCACTTCCTTACGCAGTTGCGATACTCGCGCGGCGCGTCGCGGCCGGCCGGCGGCACCCCGATGTTTCATTTCACTATTGTTCGGCACATGGCTCCTCGACCCTTTCGGTACCTAGCGATCGCCGGATCGGCGCCGAAATGTGCCTAACAGTAAGTGAATTTCGTCTAACTAGTCGAGTATCTCGCGGGCGAGCCGGGCGCTAACGTCGCTTGTGTGTGCGCAGGTCATCCCACGTGTCTGCAGTTCACGGCCAACATGATCGTGTCGGTGCGCAAGTACCGCTGGCAGTGCATCGAGTGCAAGTGCTGCTCGCTGTGCGGCACCAGCGACAACGACGACCAGCTGCTGTTCTGCGACGACTGCGACCGCGGCTACCACATGTATTGCCTGCAGCCGCCGCTGCCCGCGCCACCCGAGGGCTCCTGGTCCTGCGCGCTCTGCCTCAAGGAGTTCCACTGACCGCCGCGCGCCGGTGCGTATCTACACACCGCACACGCAAAAACTAGAACTCTACAGATCTATCACTACTACATTTTTTACCAGTGTATCAACATGTTCATCTTTCGAAGCTTCCTTTCTATGGGCTCCCCGAGAAAATATGTAAGTGGGTCACGAGTTTCCTAGCAGACAGAAGCATTAAGGTGGTAGTCGACGGTGAATGCTCGGATTATCTGTCTGTTGATGCTGGTGTCCCACAAGGCTGTGTGCTATCGCCTACCCTGTTCCAACTGCATATCAATGATATGTTACAAACCAATCACATTCATTGATGCTATGCTATGCAGATGACAGGTGACAGGTGATGCCTTTGTTTCTGAAATTGAGATTTCGTTGGAGAAAGTCTCTGAATGGTGTAGACTTCACTTAGTCCAATTCAACCCCTCTAAGACACAAGAATGCGCATTCACGGCTAAAAGTTACCGATGGTCGTATGTCCTCGTTTTGAAAGCTCCCCATAACTGTCTCCTTCAGCATTGGAATACTTGGTGTTAACATATCGAGCGAGGTCCAGTCCCGATATCATCTGGAGGGTAAGGCCAAGTTAGTCTCCAAGAAGCTTGGTGTTCTAAACAGGTCGAAGCACTATTTCAGTCCGGTCCATCGCCACCAACTCTATAAGGCGCAGGTTCGGCCTCACATGGAATACTGTTCTCATCGCTGGGCAGGGACGCCAAAGTACCACCTTCTCCCTTCCTTTCAGGCTTGACTTCTTAGAGCTACGTAGAGATGTAGCATCGCTCTGCTTCCTCTATCGGTTATATTATGGGGAGTGCTCAGAGGAATTGTTCGGACTTATACCTGCTGCTACTTTTCGCCACCGTTACAAACGACAATATATTTATCATCCTCATCACCTTGATGAGTGGCAGTCCTCCACCGTGCGCTTTACCCGACGCTTTCTGCCGCGCACAGTAATACTCTGGAATGAACTGTCGGCAGCTGTATTTCCGTACCATTATGACCTGCAAACTTTCAAGAAGGGAAACTATTCCCTCCTAAAAGGCACGCAACGGAGTTGCAAGTGAACTCCTCTGATGTTGCGGGTGTCCATGGGCGACGGTAAACGCTTTCCATCAGGTGATCCGTTTGCCTCCTAATTTTATAAAAAAAATGTTCATAATAAAAAAGATATCACGTGTTTTCAGGTGTGGCGAGCGCGCGCGGCGAGGGCGGCGGGCGGCGGCGATGGCCCGCGGGCCACACCCGAGCGCCGGCCCGCCTCAGCTACTGTGTTTTATAAATGTGATAGAGGTTTAATATGACGTAATCGTTAAACAAAACGTATGCATCGTGCTGGATATACGTATTCCATCAATATTACTAGTATTCAGGCGCCTGCCGTGCGGCGACCGCCACGCGACAGGATGCTCCGACCGCATATTAATAATACCTACTATGAAACTAAAGCGTCCAAAGTTCAATGAGTATTTAAAGTTGGCTATTATATTTGAATGCTATTGTATTATACTATGATATGCTATTATATTATATTAAAATAACTAGCATAATAGATACATATAAAACTCCCTCTAGAATCACTATCTACTGCTAAAAACTGCATTCAAATCCGTTGTGAGTAGTTTAAAGATCTAAGTCTCTTAAGTTGTGAGTAGTTTAAAGATCAAAGCCTCTGCTGGACGATGTCCACAGATAGAAGTGAATAATTATTTTAAACATATTATAGATGTTCAGTACAATCTACTCGTGTCGGCCGTCGGAGCTCTATACTCTGTTCAGGTTTCCGCTCTATTTCTTGATATTTATACTAGGCGACGTGAGTGCGTGCGGGCGGACAACGAAGCTGTCGTGAACTCGGCCCGAGTCGTGCTAACTGTTCGATACTGTCGTTTAATGTTTTAAGATCATTCCAGAATATATGTTAAGACTTTTTTATTTTTGTAATCATGTAGCGGCCGCACGATTCCCGGGCAATACTAGCTATAGTGGCTTTGTACAAGGTTATTCCGGGTGGGGTCCTTCGAGGCAGTTTCGTACGACCGCGTCTTTAGTTTTACTATCGTTTTTTAATAAATTGTTCCGCATTTGAAAATAAAAAAAATCTACGAGAATTGTTGATAAAGTCTGTAGTCATTATTCGTGCTAATGTTTAACATAATATACTTAAACGATTAATGGTGACACAAGAACGGTGGGCGGCGGCCGGCGGCGAGCGGCGGCCCCGGACGCCGCGCGGGTACACGTAGGTGCACAAGTAAGTTAAGGCCCAAGTATCTAGCTTAGGTGTAAGCCGGCGGAGCGCGCCGTACGGAGCAATGTCCGGTGTGTCATGTACAGTATACCATATACTATATAGGTAGCGAGTGCAGCTGTGATCAGTCAGCAGGTTGTGAAGCAAGCGTGGGTCGCGCGTCTGCAGTTGGAAGCTGTGTCGTAGTGCTTGCGTCCGCGACGGACGCCGCGACGCTTCTCTGTGCTGTATTAGGTTATCTAACTGTAAATTATATTTCGTCGTGTCATAACTGAGTGTGGTGACGTAGCAATAAAGCATTAAACACGACGCGTTGTTTCAATCGCCAGCCCCGCAGCCCGCTCCATCTCCGACGTCTGGACTTTACCTGATGCAGGTCCACGAGTGTAGGAGATTCGCTGGAATATAGGGTAATGTATTTTGTAGCAACCATTGGTTTTATAGAACCTTTTATGAATGCAAGAAACCTAACTATTTTGGTATAGAAGCCGCCGAGTATAAAACTATCCAAAAATATATTTGAATCTAGAAACAAATTGTACTCGATTCTCTAATTATTATAAATTAAAAAAGAAAGTATGATGAATATTAGGTTCCGTCCTCATGTTGGCTGTTGTGTTGTTGCACTACCCGTATATTCTTAGAATATATATAATAATTTCCATAATTCCACGCGTCATCGAATACCAGAAACCATCAAGGTTCACATGTTTTGTGATTGTAAGATATAAACACACCGGCATATTTAGCGGAACACAAAAAAAAGGTCATAATTAAAAAAATATGGTTTTATTTTAAAATCTACTTACTACACTTCTTTTGTTATTTAGTTTCATTTGTTTTACTTAAAATGAGATCACATTAAGAACAGATTTTGCGAGTAAAGGCTATTTGTGAAAAATGGTACATTTTTGAACTTTTCATGTAACCGGGAAAAGTGAAAATTAATATTAAAATAACAATCAATTAAATTAGAAAAATGGTGATTAATATCGCGTATTTCCTCCACGTGCTCTTATTAAAGATTCTACCCGTCTAGGCATACTGAGAATGATGTTATCGATGGTCTCCTGGGATAGCTCCGCCATTCCTCAACTACGGCGATTCGCAGTTCACCCACGTTGGCAGGAGCTGGAATTCTGGACTTATCTTTTCTTTTCAGCAAGTCCCAAACGTGCTCTATTGGGTTCATATCCGGTGATCTCGCCGGCCACTCCATAACAGTGATATTCATATCATTAAGATAAGCTTGAGTTACCCGAGCGGTATGCGGCCGAGCATTATTCTGCATAAAAACAAAATCGTCACCGATATATGGGGCAAACGGTACGACATTTTCTTCTAAAACTTCTCTGATATAGCGTTCTGCAGTCAGACTCCCTCTGTCAATCACTACCAAGTCTGTGCGAGCTCCCAAACAAATGCTCGCCCAAACCATTATTGATCCACTACCGTATGCAACTGTAGTTTCAAAATTTGTCTGAATGTATCGTTCTCCTTTGCGTCTGTATATTCTTTGCCTGCCGTCAATTTGATCTAAGAGAATTCTGCACTCATCACTAAACAATACCTTACTCCATTGGTCCGCGTTCCAAAGTCGATGTTCCTGAGCAAAAGTTAACCTGTTTCTACGATGATTTACCTCGAGCCTTGGAGCCTTGGCGGGCACAAATGAACCCAAACCAGCTTCTTCGAACCTTCTTCGTACCGTACGCTCACTTACGGTTACACCCCGCTCTGCTTCTAACTCATGTCGGGCTTGGACGGCCGTCAAACGGGGGTTCCTACGTACACGAAGCCGAATGAAACGATCATCCCTACTCGAAGTGCGTCTTTTTCTGCCTTGTCCTGCTCTTCTCACATAAGTACCGGTCTCCCTGAACCGTTGGATACTGCGATGGATCGTTGAAACTGGTCGACGAAGATCTCTGGATATCACTGTAGGTTTTACTATTTCTACGCATTTCGAGTGCCCTGGCAATCTCCGTTTGGGCTAAGTCAGGCATTATTCAGTCCTCAACTCCAAAAAGATACGCGATTTAAAAAAAACTGACAAAAAACAGTATTTCAATGAAATTTTAAATCAAAACCAGAAGGAAGAAATATTCGAAGTTCGCCCCAGATAAGGTGTATTTGAATAAAATTAAAACAATTGCATAAAATGTGATGTTCAGTTGTTTTCTTAATTTGAAAATATTTCTTTTAAATTAAATGACGTATAAACCAGCCAGCAATCTTATATGATACTGATATCAAACCTTTATTTTATGTTGCGCTAAATATGCCGGTGTGTGTATATTCCTGATGGTACTAGGGTATGTAGACAACACCTTGACAGCAATGATTGGGATGAGCTGCCTCAATTTTGCATCCTCACTCATCAATGCGGAACAGTTTCGATACGTTTGTGACATGATGAGGAATGCTTTACAAAGTGAACGTAGGCTCGATTTCAACACGAGATTAAGTCAAGTCACGCACTGAGTAGGTAATAAGGAAATGCACTTTTGGACTGGACGTAACGTCAATCAGATTGATGCCATATTAGAACAAACGCCATCATTAAGTGAGAGATGCAAAGAACCTAGAACTGCTTTGGGCATATACTTGACGAATGATAGACTGGCAACACTATTTAATATGTCGCGAAGAGAGCTGGAACGTTTGTTGTCTGTTGTGAGCGAATGCCTGACTAATGAATATGTCCTACTGCATTTAGGAATAGACCATATCAATAGAAACGACGTATTACAAAGAAATCTAGCGATTCCGAGAGGACTTTTTGGTAACGAAGAAAATGATAAAGTGATATTGATATGCGATGGGACATATATATACATTGATAAAAGCTCGAATTTTTTGTTTCACCGGCAGTCTTATAGTTTGCATAAGTTCACAAACATATTGAAGCCGTTCTTACTTGTTTGCACTAATGGATATATTATCGATGCAATAGGCCCATACGCTGCTACTAAAACAGATGCAAACATTATGAGCGACATAATGAATGATGGTCAGAATCCATTACATTGCTTGTTACAGCCAGGAGATGTCTTCATATTAGATAGAGATTTTCGAGATAGCTTAGGTGATGTTGAAGCGTGCGGCTATGAATTCTATGTACCGCCATCCAAAAACAGAGAAGAGACAGCTGACAACAGAGTAAAGTAATGAAGCACGAGCTGTAACAATGTGTCGGTGGGTAGTCGTGGTAAACGGGAGGTTCAAGCGTGATTTCAAGCTTTTACGGCAAAAATATTTCAACAAAACGCTTCCTAAAATTTTCGTGGATTTTAAAATCGCTGCAGCTATTTTGAATCATTTACATGAACCGATCACTGACAGCACTCATGCCGAGACTTTTTTAAATATAATCAGGGAGAAAATGGATTCGCCAAACATTTTACATATTTATGTAGAACGAAAAAGATTAAATAGCCGTAGAGCGGATTTTCAAAGAATAGATGCGAGCGAGATAGAGAAATTCCCACAGTTAACGTTAGACCATGTTATTTTCCTTTCTTTGGGAACATACCAGTTAAAGCTAGCGGGATCATACTGTAGCGAACATATTTTGAACAATGGATTATACTCGATAGAAATATATTCTGAAAATGCTCTCGAAGATTTGCCTGACTACGGCATAAACGAAGAGGCTTGGTTGTTACGCGGATGCATACAATCGCGTCATGTCAGATCAAAAATATTATTATTCATATATTTTGATTAAAAACAACCAAACAGCCGACTGCAACAATATAATTCAAAACTATTGCACATGTTTGACGGGACGTCGTACAATAGGAACTTGTGCGCATATAGTGTCCACAGTGTGGTACTTAGGCTACGCCGGACACGAAGGATTTGTTCCTCCTGCAGCATTACTTAATGATGTAATTATTGACAGTAATAATGTTTAAATAAATGTCATTTCAACAATAGTTTGTGATTTCTTTATTTTAGACAGTAAGATCCTCTAGTAAAGTATCAATACTGCCTTCTAACTACAGTTATATTACCAAAACATTTCGGTGACCTTATCGTCTATATATACAATGCGCCCTAGTAATTATTGTTCAACATAATGATATCTTCTCAAAAATAAATAAGTCATATCTATGTGTTGGTCTATGACCTCTTGATTGTAAGTCCTTCGTGCGCTCGTGTGGTGACGATAATAATACAGCAGCAATTCTTATACTCTCCTTTATTGGTGCTTACCACGAATACGTATTACAATATGTAATGAGATATGCTTAGCACAATATATACGTCTACACTATGTATAGCCTTTTGGCCAACTAAATAAACTAACTCGATAGGCTTTACTTATGACATCTGTCAATGTCAATAATGACATTGACAGTTACATCTTACTGTTGATATATGTAACAATCTATTGAGTCGGGTACCACGTTCCATACATTTTTTCCTATCGTCCTTTCAGATGAAGAAACGGCACGCCTGGTTTATTTCAGCTACTTTCATAGTAGAATGACTTACGGTATAGTTTTATGGGGAAATGCTGCCGACATAAATTCAATATTTGTGCTGCAGAAGCGAGCTATTCGTGCTATTTATAAAAAAAAATTTAAAGAAATAGGTGTACCTACTGACCGTAGCTTCTCAGTATATTTTGGATAATTTATTATACGTTAGAAAAAACTTAAGCAATTTCAAGAAAAAAAAGTGATAATCATATTGTATCAACACTAGAAATAAGCTAGATGTACCAGTGATAAGACTTAGCAAAGTAAGTAAATATTTAAGGGCCAATGTATACGCCTATACAATAGGATCCCAGAAAACGTTCAACACCTTTCTATTAATAAATTTAAAAAAGGAGTCAAATAACGTTTGTGTGCTAAATGTTATAATAAAGTAAATGATTTTGTTAACGATTGCATACCTTCGTACTTCTGATTTCTTTTTACATATATTTAACAGATTTAAATTTACAATGTGAAGTAACTAGGTACCTATATTTTTTTCAAAAGAACAATTTTCCATCTTTTTGCAAAAAGATGGCCCCGTGCGAGTTTCTTACGCCGGTTCATCTCGGCGGGTTAGTGTTGAACCTGTGGTAGCTTTTTTGTTGACTTTCCGAAAAATGCTTACTTTTCATTTGGAAATAAAAAAGTTTATTTCTTAAAAAAATTCATTTCATTCAAAAAACATAAAAAAATTCCTGTTTCCGTATATTCGAAACGCTTTATGGTTAGCAAATGAACGTAAGTAAATTCTCATCCTTAGGTAAACGTTCAAATGTATTCATTTAGTAAAAAGCTTCTAGATAAACATTACAATATTTTTTGCTTCTGTTCGAAGCCATGATCAAAATAAGTACTAAAATAATGCAGGCAAACTCGAGCCGTCGTACTTCCTCGTACGCGATCGGTCACGGCACAGCCCGCGATGAGATCGTCTTATCATTCCTCACAAGTTGTGTGTGCCTGCGTGCGGATAGGCGCCCGGCGCGCACGCACACATTCAAACCGATCGCGGCACGTTTGTATGAACATGTTCTAGTGTTCTCTCTTTACCGTGACGAAACTATCCTATTAACGGATTTGTTACGAGAACGGCCTCTGGTTTAGCACACTGTATAACTATCTCATTGTCATCAAAAGTAACCGCAATTTTTACCACCTACTTACGCAAGTAAGTACGTAGTGCTTACGTAAATATTGATAATATAATGTCTATTTTCTATTAATAATAGGTCTTTACTTATGAAATTGCCGTTCTACAGTACTGGCCATTTCAAATCAAATTAATTTTTGTTTGGCTAAGAATTCTAATTTCAAATTAATTTTATTTAAAAACATGGAATTCTTTTTCCAAAAGTAGTCATTTGTTTATTGATTAGTGTTACATTTCAATCTTTTTCGTCATCATGGATACGTTAAAAATTAGAGTAATTATGGAATATGAGTACCGTCGTGGCAGCAACGCGGCACAAGCGGCACGCAACATCAACGACGTTTACGGAGCCAACACTACAAACCAACGCACCACCTGTTATTGGTTTGCTCGCTTCCGTTCTGGAAATTTCGACCTGAAAAATGAACCTCGCGGTCGTCCGAAGATTTTGGTCAACAATGACGAATTAAAGGCGATTGTGGAAGCTGATGATACACAATCTACGGCTGAATTAGCAGCAGCTTTCGACGTTAGCGTCAAAACAATATTGGTCCATTTGCGTCAAATTGGCAAGGTAAAAAAGCTTGACAAATGGGTGCCCCACGAACTCAATGATCGCCAGCGCGAAATACGCGTCGACACGTGCCTTGCACTGCTCAACAGACACAAATGAAGGAATTTTGAACCGCATTGTTACCTGCGATGAAAAATGGATTCAGTTTGATAACCGCAAGCGCTCATCAAGTTGGTTGGATCCTGGTTCAGCACCTAAATAATGCCCTAAACGAAAACTTACCCCTAGAAAAGTGATGGTCACTGTTTGGTGGTCTAGCGCCGGTGTGATTAGATACAGCTTACCAAACGGGGTGAGCATTACTGCAGATGTGTACTGTGAAGAACTGAACACAATGATGGAGAAGCTGGCACATCTCCAACCAGCATTGGTCAATCGCTCGTCTCCGCTGCTCCTGCACGACAACGCGCGACCTCATACTGCACAGAAGACGGTCTCCAAGTTGCAAGAACTGGGGTTGGAAGCTCTCCGACATCCGCCCTACTCACCAGACCTTGCGCCTACAGACTACTACTACTTTTTCCAGAATTTGGATAACTTCTTGGCGGGAAAAAAATTCGATACCCGAGAAGCAGTACAAAATGCCTTTGAAGAATTTGTTGCCTCCCGTCCAGCTGATTTCCTTAAGAAGGGCATCAATAAACTGCCACTGCGTTGGCACAGATGCATTGATTGCATGGGTGATTACTTCGATTAATACAAATAAAAAATACATGAAAAATATTCGTTTAAATTTTTTCATACAAAACGGCAATTCCATAGGTAAAGACCTAATATAATCTGTATTTCTCTATTGATTTATTTGATTTAAGCCGATTGGTAGGCGATTTGTCAACAAAAATGTCAAGGCGATCTGTGAAGCGACTAGCCGCACGGTGAAAATTCAACCCGTGTAAATCCTCTTTAACACTTATCGCGCCAAGCACCCAGCATATGGGTAATCAAAAAAGCAAAGACCATACCCTATGGTGCTTATGTAATACTTGAACGGTCCCATATGTATTTACTGAAGTTAAGAAAGTTAATAATTAGAAATTACAAAAAGTGATCTATTAATTAGTACAAAGGTTTTTATTTTGCATTATAGGTACCTACTGTGGCGAATACCTAGTAATACCTATAATAAATATGTATAATTAAAAATATAATAAATATTAGATACTGTCATAATAATAGGTATATAAGCTAGGAAGCAAGAAATTAAATATTTTATGTGCTAATCCAAGAGAAAAAAACTTCTACAAAAATTTAAGTGTAGTAGACTTTCTGATATTTTTCTCGTTTAATAGATAATTGAGTTTTTCTTATACATCAGTGTGTGAACTGAGGGACCCAACGTAATGGTTGATATCTTCAAAATGCGCCGATAGATTTTTCTGAAATTTTGTCTACAAATTCTACAAATTTTGTACATAAATTCTACATAGAAAAATAATTATCGCGAAATGAATATGCCACTTTTGTGTGAACGGAGGGGCCACACTACGTCTACTAGATTTTTTAAACATTTTACATTAATTTATTATCTCTGAACATCCTCTCAAGTCTGCACTTACTTTTTATTCATACATTTTTTTTTTAATTAGTTGTGATTCACATTCGACAGGGTTTCCTGAAACTTTGAGAACCCCGAGTCTGGGGTTCAAACTAAAAGAACGGTTGAGGGTTGAAAATAAAAGAATCGGTTTTCTTGTAACTAAAATTTATTGTAACAATTCACTACTTCGTATGATAAACCGAAACAGTTTGGCATCAGTTATTAAATATTATTATACTAACTAAACATTGCACGTTCCACGTCGCGACGGCGCGACGACAATACAGTACACGCGCCGTGTAGTATACAACAACGAACTCAACTGACCCATAAAGCATTAACACGTCGCAATAGGTAACGATTAAATTATACTAACAAATCTTTGAACAGAAAATAATATATAAATCTATCGCTATACACAACAGTGTTGCCGCGCGGGGGCGCCGCGCCGCCGCCGCCGCCGCGGAACTACATACGTAAGTACAGCGGTAATATTGAGCAAGGTTGAGATCTCGGCGGCGGCCCGGGCCTGCGCCCCCGCCGCGCGGCCACATAACATGATATTAATATAATATTACACATAAATTGTTCTATAAATTCAATAAACTATAAAACTACGAGTCATGTTTCAAAAGTCATGGCTGTAACATTAAAATTAAATTATTTAAATATTACCGGGAAGGTTCGGGACAGCTCCCTATTATTATAGATGCTGGGCCATCTGTAGGGCGTAAACTAGCTTTCCGATTTATTTTTTAATCAACGTCGGTTTATACATATATAATATTTTCTTCGTATCAGTACCGCGCGCGGTGCTCGCGTCTCACACCGATTACGTTTTGAATACTTTAAAAATATTTAGGTCGCTACTAATTTGTAAACTTAAGGACTATAGTATTGTATAAGTAATTAAGTATTCTAACACTGACCGTTGTAGATTCTTGTGCAATAAACTAGGTGCCGTGACGACACAAGGACCTTACCTACCGCGCGTTAAGCGAGGCGGGCCGGGCGGCTCACGGTAGCAGGCGGTCTATCACAGTCGGTCCTCGTAAATAATATCCGCGTTATGAGCAACAATTCGCTATTAAATAAAATTTTGCTAGTGATTTAGTGAACGACAGACTCCATCGCGGTGCTCTCTCGGCACTATACGTTAGTAATATATTTTTTGCTCTCGGTCAACGCCGACCTTTCGACGCCGCGGGAGGCCGCACGCGCTCACGAGCGTCAGTCTCCTTTGTGAGAAGATCTACACCTACAGCCTACGATTAAATTATACGATAAATAACCTAGTACCTACGCGTAATAAATCGTTTAAATAACAGTAGTAATAATTATTATTGTCTTTTTTTTAAATCTATTTTCTATTATTTATTTATAAAACTTGTAAAATTGATATCACTACGAACGGTACTAATAAAAAAGTGCCTACTACTACGAAGTACATTCAATTACATTAAACGGCAATTGGCCTTAAATATCCTAAACAACATTAATAGCTAATTAATAATTATTATGAATTAATAAATAAAATTGTGATACGAGACACATTCACGCTAGTGGAAGACGTTTGATTTTGCTGTGTTATTGCAACAAACTGACTCGCACGGCCGGCACCGCGCCTCGACGTCCGGACGGCCGCGACGGCATAATGTGCAGGTGACGACTGACGATACAGTGAAGACGCTACGTACTGTTATTTGAGCTTCGTCGTAATCTTCACTCGAGAAAGGAAGTAAACATTTTAGAAATCACAATCATATATGAAATACGGGTACCCCGTGTATCGGGGAGGCCAACTCCAGCGTGCGTCCTCGTACACGTCGAGCGACGACGCTCGCGCCCCCCACTCTCGGCCGCAATACGCTAGTTGAGCAATCTTACTACCTACTTCACATGTTACTAATTATATTTTTGGTTCTCCAAATACTAAAGCTATATAGTTCAGCGTCCGCGGTCGACGACCACCGGCGCAGGATCATCAGGTCATCTCCTCTAGCTCTGGCCTCGTGCTTGTGGAGTTTGGGGCACTTCACAAGCACGGGGCAGGAGCTAGAGAGACGCGGTGGTGACTTTTTTTATTTTATTAATATATTATATCGTTATCGACGACAAAATAATATCACGATAGCAAACACGCGGAGCTGAGTCTATATCACGAAACCGCACGGGACGAGAGGGACTCGTCGTTGACAAAACAATATCTACTACCTATAATATTATTATGATAGTCATTCTCCTACTACCTAAGTATAACGAAATTGCCATATAACATTATTATGTCACACATTTGATAAATAAATACTTTAATCCACTTTACATATTTATATAATGTTAAAATATCAACAATGAAAAATAAATTATATTAAAAATATTATTTTATTATTTAAATGACGTAATCGCGCCCTTCGGTATAAATGACTATACTATCAGTAACAGAATACTACTAAGTACCTCACTCAAATGTTTAATTATCACTTGCGTTTTCTTAGTAAAAAATATCACTTCGCGAGCGGTCGCGGGTCGATGTACATAAAGTGTTTGGCAAGCCATAGATATGAGTAGAAAATTACGCCAGGAGCAGCTACTCTATATACAGACGAGTAGCTCCGGCCGTCGCCGGTGGGGTTTAGTTGAATAAAAAAGTACGAGGTGTAATATAAAGGTTGCAACTACACCACCGCGGCAGGCCTCGACGCCGGTCCACATCCTGGCCGCCAGGTAGCAGCACTTCGCTTCCAGAAGCTCGTCCGGAAGTCTGCTGTTGTGCGGCGGCGCGGGGGCGGCTACAGCGCGGGGGGCGCTCAGTTGACCATGAACACGGGCCAGTCGGCGGGCGGCGGCGGCGCAGGGGCGCGCGGCGCGGCCGGCGGGGGCAGCGGGGAGCCGCCCCCCACTCCCACCAGCTCCGGCATCTGCGGGACATGTACTCATGTATTGTTTCACATTGCAGGAGCGAGTCGCTTGTGCTACTCGAGATCCTGTATGCGTCTCGCACAACTTAATAATAATACTTAACAGAAAATTGATATTTTTATAATTGCCAGTAAATTTAAAACAGTATATTATTATCTTTCGGAAAATTAATTACGGAAATTTAGAATACATGATTCTGCTTACGGAAATACATTACGGAAAAAAATATGTAACACGAAAATATATATTATCTATCTAGGGTAGATAGATAATAAAATATATAATAATAAAATATATTTAAGATTAGCGTCCGTTATACAGCGCGTATACAGCTGTCTACTAATAAATATACTCAAGACCTTGTTTATCTTTAAATCACGCTACACACCATAGACAGTAGACTCAAAGAAAAACGTTTAGGAATTGAGTAACACGCAAATAACACGTTATTATGGACCTCGAATTTTAAATATATATAAAATTGATTAAAACTGTTTACACATTTTTGATCAATTTTAAGTAAAGGTGGGCCAATAAGAGTGTCCGATTTAATTTTAATAAAAAACATATCTTTTTGAGTGAGGTGATATTTTTATTGCGTTATAAAGTATACATGTTCCGTTAAGTATGGAATAGAATATCCTGCATATGGCCCCCACGGCTCTGGCGGCAGACCCTTGCTCTTTTCATGAAATTTTCAATGACTTTCACAGAGTGGCGGCTCTATGTCACCGATGACGCGTTGGATCTCGGCCTTTAGCTCGGGAATTGTTCGTGGTTTATTCGCATAGACCTGAGATTTAACAAAACCCCAAAGGAAAAAGTCGCAAGGCGTTAAATCTCAAGATCTCGGTGGTCAGTTGACATCGGAATTTCGGGGGATTATTCGGTCCGGAAATTTTTCCTCCAATAAATTAATTGTTTCATGGGCGGTGTGGCAGGTTGCGCCATCCTGTTGGAACCACATGTCGTCCAGGTCCAGTCCTTCCAATTGGGGCCACAAGAACTCTGTTATCATGGTGCCGTAACGTTTGAATTAATGTTTCCGGGTTTTCGGCGACACTCGTTTACAGCAGCGATGTTTTCGAGAGACCGACCGGTACGCCGACGCACAGGAGACTTGCCTTCCATAATCGACCAAGTTTCCTCAAATTTATTGATCACTCTTTGAATTGTTGACACATTTGGTGCACTTTTTCGACCGAAAATTACGCGAAGTTTGCGAGCGGTTTCAGCGTAGCTTTCCCCATTTTTGTAATGGGTTTTCACAATGATAATGCGTTGCTCTTTTGTGTAACGCTCCATATTTAATAATCGGAACAATCATAGATGACAGCTGTCAGTCAAGTTTCAGAGCTGCCACTTGCTCAGAAAAAAAATGGCGCCAAATTTAAATCGGGCACTATTATTGGGACACCGTTAGTTAAGTATGTAGTTTGTAAATATTAGTAGTTCTACAAAGTTAAATTACTAACATTTTTGAACGCACCTCTACCAAACTGTCAAAATATGTCATCGAAATTGTCATTTGTCACAAGACTCGCTGGAGTTTTGCCGGGGAATTCAATCGGTGACGTTGTGGTATTTGTATTTCCTTCAAAACTTTGTGTTATTTCAGTTCTTAATGTGTTATATTGGTAGAATATTAACCATTAAATATTCGTTAACGTGCACAAGTGTGGGCAAATGGTACAACTTCAAAAAACGTGCTATTTTGTGTTCCCTCCCAAAACTCCCTAGGAACTTTTAGTAAAGCTTCTTATGTTTCATTATTCTAATGTATCAAAACAGTTTTATCACTAACACCGCAGCCTGCAGCTAACTTGGACGTGGTTTGCGATGGATCCGTTTCCACAATAGCCTTCAATTCTTCATAATCATCTTTGGTCTCCGACCGTCCACGGGGCTTGTTCTGCAGGTCGAAATTTCCCAGAACGAAAACGTTGGAACTAAAAACGCACTGTGTTTTCTTTTGCGACACCGCCGCCATACACATCATTAATCCTGGTGGCACGACGGAACTCGTACTCGAAAATAATACGATATTTCAAGTTTTCCATTTTATAAACAGAGTGAGGCAAAGAAAAAACCAAAAAGGAAAAAACAAATGAATCACGGTTTTCGAAACACAAATGCACGAGTAAATAGCGGTATAAATTTGAAATTGGAATTCCTAATCAAAGAAGATATATTTGAAATCAAAGTGACCAGTACGATAAAACGCCAATTTCACATGAATGGACCTAATATAATAATAAGCTTTAGTAAAATCAATTATGGACCTTCTGGGTTTATGATCTACTGCTGCTGTAGACACAAGGAGAAAAAAATTGTCATACTACTGGGGGAAGAAACATTCCTTAAATAGTTTGCATTAGGCGGAGGGTCACCTATACCTGAGGTTAGGTTGTTATTTTTCTGCCTAAACATCTTAACATAAGCAGTAGATCATACTACAGCACTACCTACTAAGAACCCTTATACTTACGCACTTAGTTTCGCCCTGTCTGCCCTTATGTTATGATAGTAAGAACAATTAATTGTACCTAATCAAGGATTGAAATTGATGAAATTAGGTCATTGTCTTTTACAAAAAATACAACAAAAATGAATCATCACGAACATTAAACATTTGTATTTTTCCGGGCACAAGAATAATTACCTATGAAAGAATAAGAAAATTATGTATGTATTATTATTAATTTATTTATATTAAGTAGTTATTTTAAATACACGCTAATTTTTGCTTTTCATTAGTCAACTATTCCTTTATAATACAGGGACATTCCATTTTGGAATAAGCTGTACCTTTGTACAAAATGTTTTATTTTTAAGTTATTTTTGTTAACCTATTTATTGTGTGTACATAAATTGTAAAATAAATAAAATAAAATAAATAAAATCAGCTGATGTATTGAAAATTCGCCATCTTACCCTTATCCACACGCTATACCACTTTTAAACAAGGGTCTTGCATTGTTTAAGCTTTGGTTAAATTATTATGGTAATTATAACGTCGCTATACAGGCCTTATGTCAAAAAAATGATTATTGGTAGAAGAAATCTTAGAACACCTGTGTATACGCAGTGTGTAACCTTTTATTAGTAAGGGAGCTAGTATATAAGCGGCGTGACAATGAACCTGTCAGTTGCAGTCCGCTGTCATATTACCTAGGGTAAAGTAGAGCGGCACTCACCATGGCGGGCGCGTGGTGCGGGTGCGGCGGGGGCGGCGCGTGGTAGTAGTGCGCCGGCGACACGGGCGGCGTGGGGTAGCTCCAGTACAGCAGCGGCGGCGGCAGCGCCGGGCCCAGCGCGCCGTAGTAGTACGCCACGGGACCTGCATATGCGCACGCGCCGCGTTAGTCCACGCACACCGCGGTGTGGCGGGCGGCCCGCGTTCCCTGCCTCATGCGGTGTTAGTCCCGCCCGCCGGAGCCCGAACCCGACTCCGGCAAACGATATTATTCATTAGGAAAATGTGAATTTTAAGTAAATCTTTGGAACACCAGTGCACGCCCGTCGATGATTCTCGTCGCGCAGCGCTCTGCCGCGTCAGTAAACTGAACCTGCGCTTGATCACGCAAGAAATTACGACCACAAGTTGTCATTATTAAGGAGAAATTTACGTTACTATAGTATTTACTAGTGATAATAATCTAGTTTAGGGCGCGGCAGAGCGCGGTACGCGCAGTAGTAGTACAGGATGAACACTCACCGCCCGCAGCTGCAGCGCCGCCAACACCAAGCCCCGCCCCTGACACGCCCCCTCCGACACCGAGCCTCGCCCCAGACCTCGACCCCTACAAACTACGACTGACTTCTCTTGTCACACACTAAATTAAAAACCACATCCACGATTGCAATATGAGCAAAGACATAAAGAAATATGTGCAGACAGTAGAGTGATGAAACTGAAGCTGTTCGTTTGTAAGAGATCTCTAGTGGTGCTGTCCTGCGTCGGGGGTGAGGGAGAAGTCGAGGTCGGCGCGGGGTAGTGGGGGGGGGGGAGCGCAGGGGGCGGCGGCGATACTCACTCCGGTTATTGTGAACTACCCGCAGCCCATGATTCCGTTACTGCGCTCCGAGAAAGCCCGTAGCCACAAGTGTTCCCTCCGACACGCACGCCGCGGCCACACACTACCGCCACACTACACTCGCCCGTACTCCTCATGCAAGCGAACAGCTCCGCGGGAGCTCCTCGAGCCCGGCCCGGGATGAGGTGGAAGCTTACTATTGTGTCCGACCGGGAGGCCGGACGTGTCTACATTTACCATGAGCGGGTCTCGGCGAGACGTTAGGTGGGTACATAGTGTCCGATAAGTAAGTGCGGTACTATAGATAATGCTATGTTAGGAGGTGAGGGAGGCGAGGGGTATGATGAATGACTGCACTAAAGACGTAGCGGCGCGGACGGGCGCCGCCGGCCGCCGACCCGCGGGGGCCCGGCGCCGGCGTCGCGCTTCGGCCGGCTCCACACTCACCGCCCGGTGCCTTTCCACACGCAGCGCTGCGGCCGCCTGCCCTCCAGAGTAGTACGCCATACGGGGCGCCGTGTGTCGTACCACCCGTTTTGGTTACATGCTACGGGCGCCGCACCGGGCGAAACAAGCGTCGAGCCGGCGGGAGAGGCGACGACGGCGCCGCGTGTCGAGTACAGAGGAGGCCACACCGCGCGAGAGAGTTAGTCAGATAGTAACAGTCGCCCACAGACAGAAGCGGGTTAGTGGGGCGGCAGCAGCGGCGGCGGCGGCCGGCGGCCCCGCGCTATAGTACACTCACCCACATACCAGAAAAAACCAACAGTCATGTTCCAACACGAAAAATAATGATTTATTTAAAGTAAGAAATATAATAAAAATTATATCCACTAGCACAATTTTAAGTTCATTACGATTTTAACAGAGCTTTAAAACTTGTCAAAAAATAACATCTTAACGCTATGATAACTTCCTAAGTCCGCGTTCACCTCGATATACAGCGAAGCGAGCACCGACGACGCCGCGGGGCAGACGTCGCGGCTGACGTCACAGTGTACAGATCAAAGATGAAAGAGAAAAGCATCGGCAGAGAGACAGCGCTCTGCCGGCGGAGTCGTCGGCGCCCGACTACTACACCAGACAGTTCATTCATAAAGTTGTTAAATGATGAAATGTTACCACAAGTACTGAGCCCTCCCGCCGCGCCGCGCGCCTTCGGCGCGGATGCCCCAGCCGCTCGTCTTGTCAGACGTAATAATATTATATTATTGTCATCCTTAGATACTGGGTGATTTTTTTTGCTATTTGAGAAAAAGGAGGATACTTATAATGCATGGCATATTCAATTTAATTCCGTTTTTTATAACTTGCTGGGTTTTACAACATCGCACTATCTAATTTAAAATCATTATTTAAGTACTCATGTAAACATCCAGAGGTATTTCGCAAAAAAAAATCTTAAATAATTGCCTCTACTAATCCTACGACGCAGCGAGCGTTTGCCCGCGTTTCGCCCAAATATTTTTTAAGAATTTCAAACTTTAAAATACTTAAACTTTTAACACAAATGCAGCGTTCATTGTTGTCCACAAAACATATGCCTGACTGCTCTATTTTATCCTCAAACGAAGTAAAAAAACACCCAGTATACAAATATGTATATAAATAAATACTACATATCAAGCACTATGATTAAGTCTGTTATTACATGAGTATCTACTCCTATCTCCCAACCCAACACACAAGCAAACCCCCGGCGAGGGCGCGCGCGAGCGTGGTGACTCACATTACAGCACAGATACACCATCACACCACATACACTTCCGCCCCTCCGAGCAGTTCGATCCGGCGTCGACGCGACACATACACGTCAAGGGCGTTGACGTCGAGCGCAAGTGACGTTGAAGTCAATCGAAATGCTCGAAAAGGTCGGTGAATTATACTCGTGACTCGAGCCCCAAAACCATTGAACCAATGATCGACCACTATTGGGCCCGGGAAGGGGAGGTCTGGTGTTGTAATGGATATGGATGGAGGGGGGCCCGGGAGGCAAACGCGCGGGGAGCAAACCGCACACAATAGCTTAATTTAATGTCATAACTACTAGTCGGTGTCACAAAACACCTCTCTCGTCTCCGGGCCGGGGGGGTACCCCGGTGAAACAGTTACCTAAACTTATCGTAAATATACTCGTACTGGAATATTAAGTACCTACCTTAAGTATGTACTCACACTGTAGTCAGACTCGAAATCAGACTTAACGTTGGCAAAATAGCAGCGGAATGTCTGAGAACATCACAACACGCGCGTCACAACATCTCACTACATTCTACAACCTCCACTTCATAAACTAATTAAAAAAGATCAACAATATAACGTCAGTATAAACTCAACAACTCCTTCATACTGATCAAAAACTCAACCTGCCTTATATTCTATCCCCCTTACTAGTAAAAATATTTACATAATAAATAAGCTATACAAAGTTATGTCCTTTTCTGATACGTTGGAAACGTCGTTAGGCAGACATGGACAAAACACTGTATGGCTTATCCAATGTGTGAATATTTTTATTAGTACGGGGTATAATATTAAAAACTATTTACCTACTATAAATTCATAATTCACTAATTAAAATCGGCAAAGGCACTTAATTTTGAGCGGATTGTCATATTTATACCCTGATTTATAGTTCGATTACTCGATATATCGAATATATCGATAGCTGCTCGGTGTTAAGTAGCAGCCGGAACACAAAACGCGTCTCGTTCGATCGTGAAACGTCGTCGTCGTGCTGACCGTGCGCGACATCGTGGTGCCGTAGCACCGAGCACGTCTACACTCCCGGGTAGTAGGGGTAGGTGGGGAAGACGGGTAGGTGGGGAAGCTGCGCGGGGAAGGGTGAGGATACGGAGGCGTAGCCCGGCAGCGGCGGCAGCCCCGCCTGCACGCCGTACGAGAAGGCGGGGGCCGAGCTCGTGAACATGGGCGACGCGTACGAGAACACCGGCATGGGCAGCGGCAGCGGCGCCGCCACCGGGTACGGCCGCTTGGCCGGCGGTGCCTCCGCCCCCGCGAAGGCGCGCTCGTACGTGCGCTTGGCGGGCAGCGCGGACTGCAGGGCGGGCGTCGGCATCGCGGGCAGGTAGGGCGAGTGCGCGCGCATGGGCATAGGCAGGTAGGGCGCGCGCAGCGACAGCAGCAGGCTCTCGTGCTGGCGCGCCAGCAGATTGTGTTGCGCGATGGAGTGCGCCAGCAGCCTCGGGGGACACATACCCGGCGACAGCACCTTGGGCGCCGCCACCACGCCCGGCGCCGCCGCGCCGCCCGTCAGCACCAAGTTCATGTCGTCGCCGCTGCACTGGAACACCTGCGCCCGGAGTCATTACTCTTGTGTGGTTTTTCTCGAAAATAGCGAACGAAAAAAATTATCCACTTAGATTTAATAGTCACTAATAATATAATTACAAATATGATACTTGTAAACATATTTGAAACTTACTGTTTTTACCTAAATAAATAAAAGTAAAATTTAGAAAGAAGAAGAAAAAAGCTGCAATTGGTTGTTGTTAATTTTCGTTCTAATTTTATTTACTTCCAACTTTTATTAATGTTTGTAAGTGACTGTGAGTAACCTAAAAATATATACTAAAAAAACCTGCCAGGTGCGATATAAGCAGATTTCCTTCAATGTTCATGACATGGACTACAATCATGAATTTTTTAACATTTTGTGAGCCGTGCTTGAACGCATGAGCCGTGTTCACATTATATTTATAATAATATTATAAAGAAGTACATAAAGTTTATTTGTTTTGAATAGGTTATAGGCTCCGAAAGTATTGGACCGATTTAGCACAGACATAGAGTAGACCACGGGGAAGGACATAGGCTACTTTTTATCGCGGCAAAATGTACTGTTCCCGCGAGATATTCTTTGCGCGCCCGAAGTCGCGGACAACATCTAGTAAATAAATAATTATAGTAAGCCATTTTGATATGTTATGTACGCATCAGCATCATCAGCTTTGGGGAGGGGAGGGGTCCACACGATTTTTTTTAAAAAAAATAGGGCTTTAAACTTGTTCATCTCGCAAACGGATTGGTTGATGAGAGATGTTTGTTTGATGTTACCGGAGATGTTTTTCAAATACCTATATTATTATCCCCACACTATGGGATAGACGCGAGAAAAAATCCCCTCTTTAGGAACTTGTAGAGGTGCCCCAAAAAAATGTTTCGTGATTTTATTTTAGCACTTTGTCGACGCGGTAAATACACATATCCAAGCAAAGTTTCATCTTTCTAGCAAAAGTTTGGACGGTAAGCCGGAGACAGACGGACGGACATGAGGGATCCGAGACGGAACCCTAAAAAGATTAGGCATTTGCCTAATACGCACCTCTATGTAGCGCTGCTTCTTGCCGAAGGTCATGTAGCGGTGGTGTTTCTGCTGCGCGCACATGAACGCGCTGGTCTCGCTGTCCATCTGGATGAACGCCTCACCGCTGGGGTGGCCCTGCAACACAAACACTCATAATTAGCAGATCGCACATTTAATTTCATGTGTGATTTTCTCCTCAAAATTTCTGACCACATATGTCTACATGGGGAGGCCGATCGCATCAAGCCGACCTGATGTCCGAGTGTCGGTCAACATGACAACACGAAGTGTTAAGTCGCGGGTTATAGACAAAAAAGAATTGTTATGTTATGCTTTCTTAGTCTATAGTTACTTTTTCTAATAATGATGCGTAACAAGAATATTTTTTAATTCGAATATTTTTTGGATCCGAAACGGCTTTAAAATACATAATAGTTTTATTAAACTCAAAAACAATTTTTAGACAATGATGTTAATTTTATACAGCTTGTAAAACTGAAGTGATTTTCAATATACCAAATACACGGTTCGTTTGGTCCATCCCTATCCTAGCCCGATCTGAACGAATGGCTTCAGTCAGATGTAATCTTGCCTCAAGGCTAAATTACACACAGACAGATGATTTTGCATCCGTTCCGTCCGAACTGAAGGCAGACCGGACCGTATATGGCCTTCATGGATACTTCGGGCACATGATACAGCATTATTTAAAGACGATTAGGCAGAAAAATAAACAATAGTCCTACTAAAAAATGTCATATATGGGTTGACTGTCCGCTAAACACAAACTCACCCATTTCTAAAGTATTTTTTTAGAGCGTGACAATTATTTTTCTACCTTAACGTCTTTACATAAAGCAGCAAAACCTGTGACGTGCGCCTGAAGTATCTCTAATCGATTTTTAGAAGCGATAAGAGCCATACTCACGGTCCAGCCTGCAAATCTAATGACGCGGCCTTGTATGCATAAATTAAAAAAAATATCAAAATCGGACTAACTACTCTGTACAGAGTACGGTATTTTCCTGTATTTTTTTTACTTTAATGAATAGTGCTCTGAAAAATATGACAGTTTACATAAGGAACAGTACACTCAAAAGTAAAAATGCACAAAAAAGTATGAAATAAGTCTTATTTTCTAAATAATTCCAGTCCGCCCCGGGCGGCACTTTTTAGGGGGCGGCAAAATCATCTTAATAACAGTGGTGATGCTTGAATTTTGCGGTGAGGTAATAATCTAAACCTATGTTAGCTAATAATAATATAATATCTTTTAAAATACAAAACAACGCTAGTTTGCATTTTACGCGCTACGTTCCATAGGTACCTATATTGGGGGTAGAAAGTTTTAGTTCGTCTAATCAACCGCGCGTGCACGTCGTATCGCTCGAGTCGACACGGGCGGCGGGAGTCATTTTGCGCAAATATAAACTTTATCTTCCATGAGATAATGAAAAACCAATATTTATATCAGTTTTTCATTTGTTCTTCATCTAAATAAGGTTCATTTTTATCCATACAAGCCGCTAGCAAAAACAACTACGTCCCGTGCGTCGGACGGAATTGTTTTGTCAGCGTCATTTGGGTGCACATTATTGATTGTTTTGTTTTAGTATCTACTGTATTTTATTACCTACTTAAAAAGTAACATTTATTATATGTATATAAGTAATACATAAAAGCTGATAAAATGACGGCAGGTAATTATGTATAGCTCCTGACAATTATTCTGCGAACCCGGACCGATTGAAAAAAAAAAATGGAATTTTTCATCACTTCTTCATTCTGTGACCATATTTTGTAGCGAGTCTTGAATAACAGAATTCTGGGGATTCCCCGTATTTTGCATGAAAGTAGGTGTTTAAGGAAGCTCGTGATTCTTACAAAGATTACAAGGAAAGTTATATTGATGGATTGTCGGTTATTGTCCATTTCACATTGTCGCGTAACGGTATTTATGTTACGCTCTGAAACTGTAATTTTTGTGCTTAGATTAACTTTTTTATTTAAAATCTAACCTGTATAATGCAAAATAACGATAACTGTTCTTGCCGAAAAGTTCTCTAGAATTAATGTATGTTAGTAATGTAATGTATACATTAAATTAAAAACCCTAAACAAGGGGGCGGCAAAATTGTCATCAGCCCGGGCGACAGGCACCCACGCTACGCCACTGCCGCCATTTTGTATTTTTTTCGAAAGTGGGTGACCACAAATGTTTGGGTCATAAGTCATAACTAAACGCTGAAAATCTCGTAAAAACAGAAGTACCTATAGTTAAGTACCTATAGTTATCAAAGTTATCTAATTTAGCTGCTAAACATTGCATGGACAATATTTTATATTAGCTTATAATTTTTAATCACGTCAATCTTAATACCCATTTCTTTTACATTTTTGTTTCTTTAATCAACAATTATAAATTTTAATTTATAAGAATGTGATATAGATATTCCACACTAGGCAACAGGCCTATTGGTTAAATCTCAAAGATTTGATATTTCATTTAGTGCCGTGATTTACCGCGAGATGGCGAGGTTTTTCATTTTCCTGGCGGTGCTGTTGTACCACGTCAAACTGCACTGAGACTGTACTTCACCAGTACCCAGCCAGTCTGGTCGGCATCCCACTACTATTATAAATGTGAAAGTTTGTAAGGATAGATGGATGGATGTTTGTTACTCTTTCACGCAAAAACTACTGATCTGATATTTAAAAGAAATAATCCAAATGGCAATCATCTCAGAAACGATTAAATGTCGTCCATACATATTGGGGGTTCAAATGTTTTGTTTTCGCCCGGGGAGCTCCCCTGCACGGATTGACCCCGCTCTTCCAAACACCGTAAATATTTATTTGAACACATACAACGTGTGGTACCTGCGCGTTGTAGACCATGTGCACGCCCTGAACCACGATGTTCTTGGCGAACTCGTCCAGGAAGGTGAGGATGTGCTCCACCTTGGCCTCGTAGGGCAGACCGCGCAGGCGCACGCAGTCCTTGGCCGTGCCCGACGTGATGACGTGCTGCGGCAGCATCACCGGCACCACCTCCGCTGCCGCCGCGCCGCCCGCCCCGCCGCCCGCCCCGCCGCCCACCCCGCCACCCGCGCCGCCGCCCGCGCCGCTGCTCCGCTCCAGCGATCGGTTCAGCACCTGCGGCAGTACACAGTTACACTAACTTTTTTAATAATAATAATAACCTTTATTGATTAAAAAATTACTGATTTAGCGGACAGTATACCACTGGTCTCCACACTCATATGGAGTGCCGGGGAGACATCAGACAGTCCCCTTTCCTCTCTGCCGCTCCTGCCTCTACCTCCGTGCGACCGGAGGGGACAGGGGTACTCTCGCCGACGAGGCCGAACCGAAACCCGTGAGCTTTACGAATAAATGACCGATCTTCTTAACGATGTTGACATGCGATTAAAATAGAATAATTTAGTGGCTCACCCGAAAAAAGTTCCGTACGCTGGCTGCACGTAAAATACAATATATATTGTTAAAGCATTAAGGAGTGGCGTATGTGTGGATAGTGGATACGTTATCATGTGGCACGCACCTGCTGCACCTCGGCGATGGTGGAGCGGAACAGCTCGATGTAGCGCGCGCCGATGAGGCGGCGGTGGCGGGCGAGCGCACGCGGCGCGTCCGCCTCGTGCGCGAACAGCACGAATGCGTCGCCCGTGGCGCGGCCGTCCGCGCGCCGCACGAACAGCACGCCGTCCGCACCGTCCACCACGCTCACGGGGTCGTCGCCGCCGGAGAAGAAGTCCAGCACCTGCTGCGGCGTGGCGTCGTAGGGGAGGCCGCGCATGCGCACGATGACCTGGGCGTCGCGCGACAGGAAGGCGGCCGCCTCGCACGTGGCGCCGCCCGCCACGGCCAGGAAGTCGTCGCCGCCGGCGCGGTACACCTCAATGTATCGCGGCCCGATGTGGTGCTTGTGCCGCTTTAGCGCCATGTCGCGGTGTTCCGCCGACACGAACCGCACCAGCGCCTCGCCGTTGCGCCGACCCTGCGGCGACAGGCACAGCGCTACGCCGCCCTTGGCGACATTGAGGCCTCGGAAAAACTTTGCGATGTCTTGGTCAGACGACTGCCAGGGAAGGCCGCGGGCGCGCACTATGCAGTTGCCGTCTATCTCATCGTCTTTTGAGCTGAAAGAAAATATTTGTTTATTATTCAGGAAACAGTCGTTCTTACTATAATAACATACATATTACATAGAATTGCAAAACTTCAAGACTTTTGTCCGGTTTCTGAGGTAAATTGGTCGGTTTATATGTTCATTAGCACTTTTGGTTGGAACTTATGTAAATTGCCTTTCCGGTCATAAAATGCATGTTTTGCCTAAAAATTTATTTTCGTCTATTCGATGTTAGACAACATGTTAGTAAACAATCTAGAACCCATTTTCGTTATATTTCAGTATATTTCATATCTTAAAACAATAACGAAGATACAATTTAAAGTTACAATAAGAAAGAGAGCAATATATCGGCCTGTGACGTAACAAATCGTTTTGCGAATCGAGATAGAAATATTTTTTATTTGCATAAAATTTTTAATTGCGTCAGTCTAAATACCCATTTCTTTTAGATTTATGTATCTTTAATCAACAATTTTAAAATTTAATTTATAAATATGTGAAATTCCACTCTAGGCAACATCCCTAATATGACACTCTCGAATTCGAAAACAACGTCGGCGACGAGGACGTCTCCCTGTCTTACAGGCTACATACGTTCTTAATAGTTGTGAAACTCCGCGGGACTCGGGCGCGGTCGACTGGAGACCGGGATCGGTATGGCCTTTGCGAACTGACAGACTCCCAATGTGACTGAAGATTGCGCGTCGCAACGTCGCGTGCGGTGCGCTACACAGTATCATTAGCAAGTGGAAAATTATGTGTATCGTTGTGCTAACCCACACCAGTGTCACCCGATAGCGGCGGCCGCGACCCGCGACCTATCGCTGCGCTTCCGCGCGCGTAGCTGGCCGGCCGCTGTCTTAAACGGAATAAATACGTTTACTTCAAATAAGAAATCACTTTATTCGCCGTACGAATCACGAAAGAGATTATAGGGCCTTAAGTCGGCAGCGGTTGATAAAAGTGATTTACGTTCGTGGTTATCGCCAGGTGGAGGGGCGCGGGGCGCGCGGGGCGGCTGCACAATAGTATAATGTCCGTTTACGTGACCAGATTACCTCTTCAAAATTACTTTGCTTTTGATTTTCATGCCAACAACATGGTTCTGTAAAGTATAAAAAACACGCAATATTTGAATAACTAATACACATAATACGTTCGATATAGTAGAAGCGCCAGAAGGACAGGCGTTTACATGTCGCGATGAGTTCCGCAGCCCGCTGCGTTCCTACCTCCTGTCATTAACGAGCGCAGGCACTCCGGTCATATGTGGGCTGAGGAGCTATCCAGTGTCCCGCAGCTTCGAATACCAATGGCCCAGATCAACAATATCAAAATATATGTTCATATAATTTATTAAAATATTTTGAGTAACCTACACTCTGCAGCGACTCGCTGTCCTCGTGTAACAAGTCCAGTGTCAAGCCGAGGTATGCCGTGTCAAGTCGGAGGACATGCTCCTAACACGCCCGCCCGCTCGCATAACGCGTCACGCGCTATGTAAACGAATGAGGGCTCTCGTCGCTTGCAGGTGAACTAGCGTTCACCGATCCCGATGGGTACAAGGGACTGTCCATACTCCACCGCCACTCTCCGAGTGCGTGCGGTGTGGACGTGGCGGCGCGCGGGCGCCCGCAACGTGCTCGACCGCGACTCGCGCCGCGCCGTACCGACCTAATCTAGCTCCGAACGCGACGGACAGGTGGTGGCGGATTATAATACGTAGAAGAATGCACATTCGTAGCATCATCACATCATCATGTGGCCATGTTTGTGCGTCCGAACGAGGCCAAACAAACATAGGTACATATTTGTTTACAACAACAACAGCGCCGCGCGGGGCGACACTCATCCTCCAGCTACACAAGAGCCTCCGCCTGTACACCTGTGCTAACTTCAATAGACATTTAGGACTCCCGCATAATGGACCGAAGTATTGCGCGCTACGTCGATAAGGAATCTAACTGGGAGCCGAAAAGCGGCACCTTAGCCCCGGGTAAACGCGAAGCAAGTTATCTAAAGCTATCGGGAGCTCACCTCGTTATCGCGAGCCGCGGCGATAAACCGGCCGGCTGCTACCGCGTCCCGCGTCTACACAGTACACACGGTATACCTACTCACTCGCGACACTTCCACGCCGAGCGCCGCTCCAGCGGAGAATGCCGGCTGCCCGGCCCGCGGCCCCGGCCACCCCCGGCCCCGCGCGCCGCGCGCTACTCAGCAAGGTATCGGTTTCTTCGGCGATAACACGACAAGGGTCGTAGCACACCATCGGGTCTTGAGACGCGTAACTTTCCGCTCAATACGCTCGCAGTGCTCGTCGAGACCGAGAGGTCTCCGAGTTCCGACTAGCGACATACTATATTTGTGTGCCCTCCGACCGCTAACGATAATTTGAAAGAATTTTCTGTTTTGATAATAATCATTAAAGTTAATTACTTTGGTAATTACGATTGATTCATACGTAGCTGAGGTATATTTGACAAAAAAAACTAATGGCAGTAAATAAGGGAAACGCTATTTTAATCATTAATATTATTAAAACAATTTTACGTGTAGGGAATTCACATTACATACTACGTGATATAGAATACTATAATGCAATGAGGGTTTTTGATATTTTTTCTGCTGTTGGGGGCCGACCCAACCCACACAAAGCGCCATCTGGTGGCGTAAGTGATATAAAAAACGGTCAATAAGAATTTTCGATTCTCTTCCTGTCACCGGGCAGCGCTTGGTACCCCGACGATCCTTGTCGTGTCAAAAAGCTGTCAGATGTCACGAATTCAAAAACCCTCATTAAAGTCTAGATATTTTTTTTACTAAACGAATTTTAACTATGGACCGTAGTCCATATAGTATCCAAGTACGAAGGGAACTTACCTTCTTACAAGAAAATAGTATAAGTATGGAATAGACAAAATATGATGATAATACCTACTTATGTATGTACCTAAAATATATTTAATACCTATAACTTACGAGCTGTCGATCTAAACTAAATAATCGTATATCTAAACATGATAACAATATTACGATGAAAAAATTAATCAATAACATCTTAATTTTAAATATGGGCATTTATGTTGATATATACACATAGTTAAAATTATTATGTACGGTAAATACATACTCCGTTCAGACCCACTTTGATCCGAACGTAAGCAAAAAGAAAAATCGAACCGTCGAAGCGGTAAAACATTTACATTTACAATGACACAGACCACAGTAGTCTGGTCGAACACATTTACAATGACACAGACCACAGACGTCTGGTCGAACACATTTACAATGACAAAGACCACAGTAGTCTGGTCGAACACATTTACAATGACAAAGTCCACAGTAGTCTGGTCGAACACATTTACAATGACAAAGTCCACAGTAGTCTGGTCGAACACATGTACAATGACATAGACCACAGTAGTCTGGTCGAACACATATACAATGAGATAGACCACAGTAGTCTGGTCGAACACATTTACAATGACACAGACTGCCGCAGCCGCGCCCCTCCGGCCGAGCCGGACACTTACCGGGCTACCGAGCCGCGAGCGCTCCCACCGGCGACCGAGTGTAGTGTACACAACGCAATATCTACATGACCGATAATGGTGAAGAGACAATCTTAGCAGAACTCCCGTTTGAGGGCCAAGATACTCCTCCTACCTACATTGCAACATTATTTTTATCATAAAATGTAAACAGATTTTTAGATAAAACAGAATATGATGTGCCGCGACCCTTACACTATGATCGACGCGACACGCGGCTCCCCGAGGTCCCGAGCGCGGGCAGCTCGCACTTCGCACTACCTTGCCGCCTGGCGCCCGTGCACACACGCGCACACACACACATACCCACACGACACTCGAATGACGTATTTTCGCCGCACAAACTAGCAGAATATTTAGAGAACGTAAACACTTTCGACGTTGTTTTCCATCGATCATGGATGAGTGCAATACCTGTACATTAGTACCATGAATGACTGCAGCCAGCTTCTCGTCGTCGGCAAGTGTGTTCAGACTTCACTAGCGAGGCATCTAGACCAGGACCAGAAAGGAGCAGTCCTGCCTGGTCCGTCTAGATGTCACTCGTGACCCGCGAGAGAAGAGAGCCGAGCAGCAGCCCAAGCGGCAAGCACGAACAATTTGCGCAAATGTTTTCGTATCGTTATCGAATAATTGTATTGAAAAGATTGAATTGTATTATACCACTAAAACATTTTCATGTAAAGTGATGCCAAGACGATACCATATAATGATATGACTCGCACTATCAAAATCTATACGATCTCATGTAAATCCAAGCTTCTGACTCTACCAAACTTCTAACTCTATACGCTCAACTCTACAAACCAAACTACACAAACTCTACGCCTTGGTCAAAATATGTGGCCCGGCCATATAGCTACATTTGCTTAGGCGTAAGGTGAAAATTTTAACGTCTGTTTTTCTGTTATATACTATTCTTGTAGGACAGAACGGCCAAGCCAAATAACTTGACTAAGGGTACGTACGTAAGTTTGTGAAGTTAGGCTAAAGTAATACAAAACTTTATATGTTTAATTAGTCTGCTACTGGGAACATATCCTTTATTGTTTTTTCTGAAAATTTCGTTTATCTGGTATATATTTTTTTTATATCCAGACCGATATAAAAATAATATATTATGAGGGTAAAAAAAATCTACCAAACGCTTCGAGAAAAGGTGGTCTGGTAGTGCCCTTGCGCTTCGCTTAGCTCGTCTTGGCGAGACACAACCGCGCCCCCAGATTGTAGGCTGCATCAGATGCGGCTCGCCGCGCAGGTCATGGATTTCATACAATAGGGATGTTGCCTAGTTTCGATTATTACATTTATATAAAACTATCTTTTGCCCGCAGCTTCGTCCGCGTGGGTGTTCGTGGCAAAAAACTTCTTTAGCAAATATACCTACTGCAATATAGTAATAGCACGGAGTAAAAATTTTAATATATCTCCTAGATAAGGATTAGGTAATAACAATATTACGGATACAAATCCGTCATAATAGCTTCTGAAAATATCACATTATTTGTGATCATTTTTTTAAACTTAAAATGGGTATTGTGAGTTGTGACTAGGGATGCCAGACGTCCCGTATTTCTCGGGACGTCTCGTATTTTAAGTATTATTTAAAACGTCCCGCCGGGACAAGCACTGTCCCGTAAATCGAGCGATCTAGGATTAGAAGACTAAAAGTATCACATATAGATAAATATGAGCTCAGGCACCCTAAAACTAATCAAATACTATGTAAAAACTCGCTCGATTATCGCTCGATCCTCAGAAAAATATCAAAAATTTGTCACAAATAATTAAATTTGTTCTTTTTTTGTCCCGGGTAAAAAATAGAAATCCCGTATTTTTGGCTTAAATAAGCATTTGTCCCTTATAGGCTGAAAAAAAATCTGGCAACCCTAGTTGTGACCTATCCTTCAATAAAAGATAGACATATCTATGCTATCGCAGACTTTGAGTAGACCTTTTTTGGTACTGACTTCAAATACTTATATGAAGAATGGGTAGAGAAATAGTTACAATTTGAGCCGAATTTAAAAGGGGAATTATTTAGAAAAGAAGCTTTATTTCTCTTCTTTTTCTCTTGCATTTTTACTTTGGAAGTCGGTTCTCATTTTTTGTTTAAAAATAATATTTTTTCCCTTTTTAGTAATATTTTTATTATTAACACATTTTAAGAAACTTATTAATACAAAAAAGCCTCCGGTATTCACACTCTCTCGGCAAAACAAACTCAAGCGTTTTTATGCCGGTTTTCTGAGAGGCCGTGGTGTTTCCCCAAATAAGCATTACCGATCTGTGGACCAAATAAACAAGTAAGTGTAAGTGGCATATGCTTGCAGTTCCTTAAACAATTTCGAAATTTCTAAACGTGTATCTTTAAAGACTGAGTTCTGTTCAGTGCTTTTGGATCTAGGGCACACCTTAGCACAAAATTTTACTTACTATAAAAGTCAAAATTACTATAAATGTCCTTATAATTTTGTGGAGTTCTCTCGATTCCTCATGGAACCCATCATCAGGTCACCACTTTGGTGTCTAAAAGACCAATTGGGGTCTGAAGCCAAAAAAAAAAACAAATCAGTTAAGCCGTTGACTTCGTACTAGCAAAAACAAATATCGCAGCCTATATGTTAATCCAGAGTCTAAACTACTACCATACCAAATTTCATCAAAATCCGTTCAGTAGATTCTGAGATTAGCGCGTACAAACGTACAGACAAACAGACAAAAAATCTAAAAATCATTTTTTTGGGTTCTATGTCGTTCATAAAGTTGTAATAGTTTTTCTTATATATCTTCTATGTACAGAGAGCGACCAGTTACGATTTTATTATATGTATAGATTAAATTTTATTTTGTCGAATAGAGATACATAAATCTAAAAGAAATAGTTATTTAGGTTGCCGCGATAAAAAATTTACAAGCAAATAAAAAATATTGCCAATCTCTTTCTCGCACAACGATTTGTTACCTCACAAGCTGCTACCGCCATACATTGTTTAATGACAAATGTACGGCGGTAGCACATTGCATTGTGACGTCACAGGCCGATATATCGCTCTCTTTCTTATTGTAAATTGAAATTGTTTGTATCTTCGTTATTTTTTAAAGATTTACAAAAATGTTGTCTTAAAATATCGAATAGACGAAAAAAAAAAAATTTGATGACGCAATACGAATTACGAATCATTAATTACGTTTTCGAAAATTGTTCGTGCTTGGACTACACCTTGTGACCTCCACCTGGGTGTCTGCGGTGTCGGGCGGCTGGGTCAGGGTGGGTGTCTCTCCTCCTAGACGTCAGCACTTTTAGTATGTTTTCTACCTAAGCACCCTGGATAAGATTCTGAAGAAATAGCTTAGGAACGAGCAGGAAGCTCGCGCACTCTACAGCTACTTTACTGACTGGACTATCCGGGTGGTGTCCGGTTTGGGCTACACTAATGAGTCAAATTACCGCCGACCGCGGTCGCGCCGTAGTCGATGAACGACGACGCGCGACGGCACGACGCGGTCGGCGCTCACGCGGGTTAAGCTATTACGTTTGTGCAGGCGCTTTATAAAATATAAACATAATATCTTATACTTGAAACGAACCAACGTTGTGTGTTTATTAAATATAATCGGAATCTCGGAAAGGGCTGCGAGTATTTCTATGATTTTTTTATGCAGGGAGTTTTGGGAGATCAAATCGATCTAGCTAGGGTCTTAGTCTGGGACTATATTATGATCCGGAATCCGGAAGGCCGTAAAAAATCTTGAGCATTTTTAAAATAGAACTCTGCGCTAAAACAATAGAGTTGTAAATCGAACACATGAGTGTCGAGTCAAATGTCAATGTCATATAAGACAACTCGATACTTCCATTTTCAACTCTATTGTATTAGCGCAGAGTTCTATTTTCAGTGCTCTTAATTTTCACCGACGTTCCGGATTCCGGAGAATATAGTCCCAGTCTTATCCCTGGGAAACTGTGTAGTTATTTGCAGTTCGGTATGTGATTGGTAAATTCGGAATGTGGTGACTACCGCAGCCCACACGCTGTCGCCGTCTTCTAGCCCTGAGCTGTGAGATGTGAGCATATTGCATAAGTACTGAACTGTCGACATGTCACTCACCAAATACCAGTTTCCAGCACCAGGTCTATCGTCTCCGGCAGCTCGAGCCTGAAGCCTGGAACAGAGAGCAGAGTCATGACGCGCCGCGCTGCGAGTTGTGACATTAGATACACTTTGCTCGAATTCAATTTTATTTTTTTGGAACGATGGATAAAATACATCAATACACTATAATGCTACCAACTATTGACCGCGCAATACTGAAATACAATGACACATTAATTTGGTCGAATTTAATATTTTTGCTTCCAAAATTATTAAATACCTATCATTCTGCCGTGCTTGTGATAAGCACAGCAAGTAACATGGAGACACTTTCGAGAAAATAGCGCGTTAAATTTTGTTTTTAGGGTTCCGTCGTAATCAAGGAACCCTTATAGTTTTGCTCTGTTCGTCCGTCTGTCTGTCCGCGCCTCTAGCTTCTGTAATTAACATAAATGGATGAAATTTCGTAAAGTAAAAGACTGTGTATAGATCTCGGTATTGGCATCATAAGATAATTATAATTTTACATCTTAGGAGTGGCTCTCCATACATATGAAGTGAGGATGATAAATATTTTTTCATTCTACCCCATTGTGTAGAAAAAATCACCCTATCTTTTAAAATCAATCATTTTCGAGTAATCGGCCTCCAAAGTGGTTTATAAGTTGGCCCTACGCATTTCTAAACTATGATAGGTACATACTTAGAAACTTGCAATTTTTCATGCTAATAAATCAAGCTAATAATACTCTTTAGGAAAATTATTTTGAACGAAATCGGACAGTAACTTTTGAATTAGGTAGTTCCAAGAAAACCTATTGCGCGTTGATAGTTACGGAACCCTCCTTAGACATATCCTGACATGCTCTTGGTACCTAAGCTATCTAATATATTTTGGAGGTCATAAATACATAACCTTATTTATTTATGAACTCCAAAATATACTAGATTACATCTAGGTTTTTACAAAATATGTATAATGTAAATACACTGTTCTTACTGAAACGGAATAAAAAATCACCCAGTAAATACAAAGTGAAGCAGGCATGTTCCCCCCATGACAGGTAAACGAGTTAATTAATCTGTATAGTCTGTATCAGAATTCAGATCAAAGACTACTGAATACTGATCTCATTTAATCTCTTTGTTAGCATGTGTTATATTTCTTTATTGCATGGTAAATAAGTGACATTTGAATTGGTAGCTTAGCAGCGCCCTTTAGTTGGATCTGAGTGAAGAGCCGTTCATGTAATTATTTCTATTCTATTCAATTCGCAGTTGGGTTCCATTGTCGGAGCATACTGTCGCTCTTGACCACGCTCGATTTGATGCGCGTGTGAGTGCACTATCATGCGCTAACACTGGAACCATACTGCGATTTATACAGAAAAAAATACGAGACTTGAGCTTCAGAGTATACAGAATATGGGGGCGGGGGGCGGCACTTACCGTCCTCGATGATCCTCTGTATGATGCTGGCCATGTCCTTCACCTCCGTCGCGTACAGGCTGTCGCCCACGTACGGGGTTATACCTAGATCTGCTAGCGATAAGGAACACTAATGTTTCTACACAGTGTTGAGGCCGGTATCGAACAGACCGAACGGCGAGATCGTCCGCGTCCTCGTCTCGGGGCTACGGTCATGTCACACAGCAAACTGTCAAATTGGAAACTAAACATCTTGGACTTATGGTTGCTCTCATAAAATACTCATACATCAATCAGGCTCTCACCCACGAGACCGTCGCGGCGGCAGTGGAAGAGGTCTTAGTGGGCGTCACACTCATGCCGAAGGCACACAAACATATTATTTTAGAATTGTCTGGCGTCCGAGCTGATTGTACCTACTGCGCTAATGTGACCCACTTTAATCGAAACGTAAACAAAGACAGCAACAGAAGGCATAATGCTACCAATAATTATTTTACGCATAATTTGGTCGAATTTAATATTTTAGTTTACGTTCAGATTGAATTGGATTTGAACAGAGTTGTAGCTGAGCCAGTAGGCTGTAGTAGCAAGTAGGAACTGGGAAATAAAGGATACAGTCGAGCATATCGTGCAGCGTGGCGGGGTGGTCGGGCGGCGGCGGCGCGGGGGGCGCGGACGGCGCGCGCGGCGCCACGGCGCGCAGCGTGTACGCGCGCACAAACTCCTTGCGCATGTCGTGGAAGCGCGCGTAGTACGTGGGCAGCATGATGTCCTTGCCGCACGCCTCCGGGTGCAGGCATTGTCTGAAACACCCCATACTATGTATACTGACAACAAAACGAGTCATTTTTGCACCATTAAGAAAGATAAGTCACATTTTAGATCACGGCTACCGGAAACCACTATCGTTTCCGGTTTCACAGTAGCTGTTACGTAGCTCAGTAGCTTAAGAATTAGAAAATGTGCGAAAACGCATATACGCATAAACGCGGTCTCACAGACCGATGGGCGGGTATTATGGAAACCTTTCCTTGAGCGTACAATGCAACATACAATGAACAAACAACACGAGCTCGGAAGCCCAATTCACGTTATTAATTATGTTCAATTCGCAGTATGGTTCCAGTCACACGCGCATCATATCGAGTGTGCAAGAGAGCGAGAGCATGCTGATCTGACACTGGAGCCCAACTGCAAATTGAATAGAAATAATTACGTGAATGGCTCCTGGCCCGCGAGCGGCGAGATCGGAGAATGTTCACTAATATTAAATGTATTCTCCGTGGACAATAAAAATACTCGTGAAAAAATTATTTTGACACGTCAATTACTTTCCAAGATATTTAACTTATAGGGGTCCAGATGGTAACTTGCGGCTACTAGCGGTGCGTGCTGCGTAATATGCCGCGAACTGCGGGCTGTATGGCCGAGGTGTAGTGACGTCACGCTACTGCTAGCAGGATTCGAAAATGTTCGGAACTTTTAACGCGTGTAAAATCATAACTACTTAAATTTTTTTAATTAAACAAATCTAGTGTATCTCTGTACACGATAGCTTTACTGTAAGAAAGTTTCAAGTGATTTTATAAACCTAGTAACATTCTCCATTGTTGTGTTGTGGTGGTCTGTTGTTGTATGTTTGTATACTATAGACAGAGAACTCCTGATTTGCCACCATGCAGGGGCGTGCGCTCCTTGTAGGCAGAAATGCAGTGCTTTACTTGTCATTCACAGATATTTTAATAAAACGTTCGTACGTTTTAGATGACTTTAATTAATAGTCAATAAATTAATTTAAAAAATATAATAACTTAAAAACGCCTAATATTTTATAAATAGCAACTCATCTCATGCCGTTGCGTACGTGTAATTTTCATACTTCGCAACCGCACACACCCATGAATATCGACATGATTATATAGCGGCAATTCCCGCGGCAGGCGATGGCTCTCAGCTATCCGATCGCTTTCGAAAACCGCCGAACTGGCTTGTCGGAAATTATTCGTTGCCTATAATCCGAGTAAAAATAATAGACGAAAATCTAATAAATCACGTATGCACAGTATGCATTTTTGTTTAGTAAGGAAAATATTTGTTTAAATAGAAGAAACGTTTTGTGTTTCGCGGAGGCCATATTGCATATTACATGTGATAAGCATTGTTTACAATATAATCGCTCGAGTTTATTTATAGTTTTCTTAAAAGATTTTTCATTTTAACATTTAAAAGTGTGTACATTTAACAGTTTATTACTGAGTTTCTATAATAATTGTAGTGATTTGCTTTTACTGCACTAGTAAGTTTGCACTAGTTTGTTGATTTTTTTAAAAACGTTATTTGATTGTGAGGTTTGTGTTGAAAATGTGTGTTTATTAAAAATTAAAAATAACAAGTTCTCACAATTGTCATTCAGTGAAAAGATTCAAATTCTGTCTAAAGGTAGGTGTGTACCCGAGTTATAACAATTACCTAAACCAGCAAAAAAATAATGTAACTCGAAAATTTCATGTTAAAAGTTATGAAACGTATAACTGGCTGTGTGGTTGTGTACACACGATTAAATTATATTGTTTTCCTTGCATATTATTTAGTAATTCTAGTACAGTGTGGACTGATTCGGGATATTCAGATTTAAATAATTTCTATTCCGCGGCCAAGAAGCGGAACCTTGAATATGTGAAAATTGAAGCTAGTGACTGGTGAGTAGTTATAAAATTTTAAAATATGCATATTATTTACTCATTAAAATTTCTTCCGCCGCGACGATCGATCGCTGTTTTGTCTGCGTTGCCGTAGAAGATGTACATGAATAGTAGTACATCTAAGACTTGCTCTGTTGGCATGGTTTCGACTTAGAGATCCGTCGCTTGGCTGTAGCTATACTAAAAATCTATAAACGAAAAAGTTTTTGTCACCGAGTACTTCGCCGCATACCCAGTGTCTTAATCCTGTGCACGCCACTGGCACCATGTTGGGGATAAGACACACAAATGCGCTTAGTGTTGTTCATTTATTGTGTAGACTAGAGTTAGCACCCCCAAATTTAAAAGACTAGGATTTGAAGTTGGAATAACCAGTTCAGTTTAGAAACAGGACGCAGTAGTAGAGTTGCAACAGTTAAATTAATATAGTAGGTAGGTGTAGTGAAAATTATTTAAATGAAAGTGGCGCGCGAATTTTAAAATACGTCATGACCTTTAAAATCATCGCTTTAAAACCCAGGACACTGCTTTCAAACTATCCAGGACAACCCAAGACACCGCAAAAACTAAGACACGTCCTGGGAAAACAGGACGGTTGGCAACCCTAATGTAGACACGATGATTGATAGTTCCGGTTGGGTACTCCAGACTCCAGCTTCCTCTGAAGTTGCAAAGTTACAAGGTCAGGCGACCAGCGACATGATCCATGACATTATGTAACTGGCTATTATCCGCGGCAACGCCCCCCTGACGGTGAATTTTTATTACGTTTCGAACAAAACAGGGCATGTTTTGTATCCACAATAGAATTTCATCGCGCGCAACGTCGTCGGATAACAATTATTTGTTATTTCAATATTTTTTTTTATTTCTTCTGAAATGCTTTTTCAAATGTCTAAGAGTAAATAAAATCTAAATTAGTAGTGCGATCTTGGTAGACCATCAAGTTAGAAAAAAGTGTTGCATAATGTCAACAGTAGTATTAAGAAATATAATTGTCAATGTCATATTGACAGATGTCACGAGTAAAGCCTATTTAGTTATGTTTATAATTTCGGTTAGCTAAAAGGCTATGCTCAGTGTAGACTGTAGACGTATTTGTGTTAGACATATCTTATATTATGTAATACGTATCTGTATTAAGCACCAATAAAGGAGAATATAAAAATTGTTGCTGTATTATTATTATCACCACTCAAGCGTAAGAAGGACATGCAAAATCAAGAGGTCGTAGCCCTCTACAAAAAGGAAAAATCATAATTTAAGAATGCCATAGTTCAAATATCCCACGGGAACACTGTACTTTTTTGGGATAAAAAGTACAGTGATCCCGTTAGTTTTTGCGTCAAATGTTACAAACATCCGTCCATACATCCTGACGAAATTCGCCGATTTATTGTTTTATATGGTGTTTATTTAAGTTTAAAATGTCCTAAATAAATGTTTTTTATGTATCTATTTATTTAACAGGGTGGTGACGAGTGCCAGCTGCTGCGATGCCGGCGCGGGCGGGGCGGAGCGACGCGGCGCGGCAGCGGCGCACTGCAATTGTCGTTAGTCATTACCCGAGTAACGACGCAATTACAGCATGCTGCTAACGTGTTGCTATTACCGCGCACGCCAGCCAGGCCCTCGCGCGAGCTGCCGCGTTACCGCCGCGCGCCGGAGCCGCTTCAACCGCGAGCACGGGGGCGCGGGAGTTTAGCAAGTGTAATGAGGCGCAGCGGATGTGGGGGCAGATGGTATCGCGGGTTCGACGCTGTGCGACCTTCCGCGCAACGCGCACCGTATTAATATTTAATACGTACTATTGTACAATACGGACGTATGAAAAAAGGTTAATGCGTACGATGATTACCACTTTTCACTACATTTTTACACTTTTTTGATCTACACACGGCTAGTGTATACACTAGTATATATGTATACAGTAGTATACTACTGTATGTTACCTAATATTTTCACAACGGATCAGCATTCAATGTTGCTGCTTTTGTCTGATATGTTGGAAAAGTCGCTTGACAGACAAAATCAGCAATATTGAATTATTGAATAGCTTATCCGTTGTTTATTCATTAGTAAGGGGGTGTCTAATCACGTACGCAGTAACGCTTACGATGATAAGGTTCAGCTTTTAAAGGATTTAAAAAATATATTAATATGAAGCTAGCCGTAAACTAAACCTGTCCCAGTTCGTTTTACGTACACGTAAGCTTAAATTCCGGAATGACCGGCATGGGGTTATATTTTATAATATTAAGAAAGGAAATTTTATACGACAGCCCCGAGCGTTGGTCCAACTCTGTGTCTCTATGGTCGCGGCAGCTTCAGTAACAAGCTGTCTGTTATTATTAACAGTTGAGCCATGTTAAAAGATACTAAGTCCATGTTTGTGGAACACAATTAAAGATTTTAGGATGTTTCGACTTAAGAGTCATCTTACTAACACATTCACAATGAACTCTATATTAATACATACTCGCATACGGGCTGTATGTATGTGTATTTATACGTATATGCACGCACCCACTGTGCGTGTATCGTGTATGTATGTACCTGAGCGGCGGCTGGCCGTCCGTGACGAGCCTGAAGAGCGGCGAGTGCGGGTCCACCTGCAGCGACCGCACCCACTGTGTGTGTGTGTATCATGTATTTATGTATCTGAGCGGCGGCTGGCCGTCCGTGACGAGCCTGGAACGCGGGTCCACCTGCAGCAACCGCACCCACTGTGTGTTTATGTATCATGTATGTATGTACCTGAGCGGCGGCTGGCCGTCCGTGACGAGCCTGAAGAGCGGCGAGTGCGGGTCCACCTGCAGCGACCGCACCTACTGTGTGTTTGTGTATCATGTATGTATGTACCTGAGCGGCGGCTGGCCGTCCGTGACGAGCCTGAAGAGCGGCGAGTGCGGGTCCACCTGCAGCGAGCGCACCCACTCGTCGACCTGTAACAACCCGGAAGCACTGGTCAGTGGTCAGATACTGCTGATTGACTGATTCTTAAATATACAATAATTCATTGTGTTATGTAAAAAAGAAAATTAAAATAATTATGTAGCCCCCGACATGTCAAGCAGAAGGCGAGCTGATGACGATGAATCACCCAGGAACACACTCGATTAAGTCACCTTCCAAACAAAAAACTAGATCAAAATCGCCACAGCAGACATACATACACAGACACGTCCACCTAGCATTTCTTTTGTTTTGGTCGTCATGTTACTAGTACTCGGAGTTTAGGGAAAACAATATTGAAGCAAGATTGTAAACTAACTGTTCACTGTCCAGGCTTGAGAGTAGCGAACTCTAGTAACAAGTCCAAAATCCACTTTCCTTCCCCTCAGGGTTAAAACAGCCACGAAACATCATTTCACTTTGTGAGATTGCTGTGCTAATCCTCATTACCCTAACGATAGAACGTGGCGTCCGGCGTCTGCCACGTAGGTAGGTCAAGTCTGTAATCTGTATTGCTTCATTCTTGTGATTTTCGGCGAAGCGGCGCGGCAGGTTAAAGTTTTACAATGGCACAAAGGCACTTCCCACGCGCTTATCGCGTTCATTGCCATCATCATCAGCCCCTGACATTATTTAGCGGGTAGCGCGGGAATAGTGCAGGGTTAAAAGTGGTAAAACGTATTCTAGAAGGTTCTTATTATTATGTTATGGTTACTGTGCCCGGGCTGAATTCTCACATAAAAGTAATAAAGTAATGGGTCCTTCTTCTCTTCTTAATTATATATAGGTAAGTATATTTATTTTGCGCTATTATTTTTATATACATATATTCAAAATAATTTATTTTGTAACCAGGCCACGGTGTTATTTAAAAATCCCTGCGTTAGCACACATACTGTAGAACGCGGTGGAAGGCGAAATGTGGTTATATTTTTACAATCCTAATAAAAATGGAAAATTATGATAATTACTTGTAATTTGCATTTGCTAAGATCATTATTTTGAAATAAAAAAAAATGTGTGGAAATCCGTGTTGCAGTCCTTCGGCGCACGACCCTAATCACTAGGCCATGGCAGGTGGTAATTAAGTACATACTTGCGGTATATTTACCCGACTACGGCGAAGCAGAAGGACGGGCAATGATTTTGGCAGTATATGTATGTATACATGTGTGTTAGTTCCCTCGAAGCGTCTTTAGTTTCCTACTGGGCCGATTTTAATAAATGTGGTATCTATAGATTCGTAATGCTGCCGCGGTAACATAGGCTGTATTTTTTTTTTCAAAATGTTGTATTTCGAAAATTTAACCCCAGATTCTAATATCTAAAAAAAATTAAACCGAGATAATCATCACGTATTTGGTATCAAAAGAAAGGTCATGGCAAGCACATCACAAATATTAGGTATTTACCTATGAAATTGCCATTTTGTATGAAAAAATTTAAACGAATTTTTTTCATGTATTTTTTATTTGTATCAATCGAAGTAATCACCCATGCAATCAATGCATCTTTGCCAACGCAGAAGCTCTTATTAAAGAAATCAGCTGGACGGGAGGCAACAAATTCTTCAAAGGCATTTTGTACTCTCGGGTATTGAATTTTTTTCCCGCCAAGAAGATATCCAAATTCTGGAAAAAGTAGTAGTCTGTAGGCGCAAGGTCTGGTGAGTAGGGCGGATGACGGAGAGCTTCCAACCCCAGTTCTTGCAACTTGGAGACCTTCTGCTGTGCAGTATGAGGTCGCGCGTTGTCGTGCAGGAGCAGCGGAGACGAGCGAATGACCAATGCTGGTTGGAGATGTGCCAGCTTCTCCATCATTGTGTTCAGTTCTTCACAGTACACATCTGCAGTAATGCTCACCCCGTTTGGTAAGAAACTGTGATGAATCACACCGGCGCTAGACCACCAAACAGTGACAATCACTTTTCTAGGGGTAAGTTTTCGTTTAGGGCATTATTTAGGTGCTGAACCAGGATCCAACCAACTTGCTGAGCGCTTGCGGTTATCAAACAGAATCCATTGTTCATCGCAGGCAACAATGCGGTTCAAAATTCCTTCATTTGTGTGTCTGTTGAGCAGTGCAAGACACGTCTCGACACGTACTTCGCGCTGGCGCTCATTGATTTGAATTTGTCAAGCTTTTTTACCTTGCCAATTTGACGCAAATGGACAAATATTGTTTTGACGCTAACGTCGAAAGCTGCTGCTAATTCAGCCGTAGATTGTGTATCATCAGCTTCCACAATCGCCTTTAATTCGTCATTGTTGACCAAAATCTTCGGACGACCGCGAGGTTCATTTTTCAGGTCGAAATTTCCAGAACGGAAGCGAGCAAACCAATAACAGGTGGTGCGTTGGTTTGTAGTGTTAGCTCCGTAAACGTCGTTGATGTTGCGTGCCGCGTTGCTGCCACGACGGTACTCATATTCCATAATTACTGAATTTTTAACGTATCCATGATGACGAAAAAGATTGAAATGCAATGAAAATGTAACACTAATCAATAAACAAATGACTACTTTTGGAAAAAGAATTCCATGTTTTTAAAATAAAATTAATTTGAAATTTGAATCTTAACCAAACAAAAAATAATTTTGATTTGAAATGGCCAGTACTGCAGAACGGCAATTTCATAGGTATTGTAAGTATATATATTTTACATAATTTTCATGTGCTTGCACAATTATGTCAAAATACGAGTACGACGACCTCTGTGGCTCAGTGGTTCAACGCGGTGGTGCTCAAGCCGAGGGTAGCGGGTTCGAATCCCGCCGAAGGAACAAAAAGTTTTTCTGTGTTCCTGGTTCATGGATGTGTGTATTAAATATGTATATTATATAATAAAAATCTTAAATATATGTATAGTATAGTATTAAATATACCTACTCCCGTTTTCTGGTACCTGTAACACAAATTCTTCGGATACTTAGCACGGGGCCATATTGACGTGGTGTGAAGCGTCCATAGATATTATATTATACACGTTTAAAATGCGGTCGTACAATTCATACTAACGCGTTGTCCAATTTTCGAACATTATGTAAAATATGAGGTTTGGTAAAATCAATGACGGATAATTCGGGCATATGATCTCCTGCTTATGTGGGAGACGTTTAAGCTGAAAAATAATTGCCATATCTAATCGAAAAAAAATTGGTTCTTTATATGGGCGAGTTTGCGTTTTGCCATTGGAGACTGGAGATCGGGAGAGTGAGAGTGAGAGAGATGTGCCTGAAGTAACTGTAATTGATTTGTCTATGAATATATAATTTATATGTATATTATATACATTATTTCACCTTCATAAAATATATTTTATTTTATAAATATAATTTATTATAGATAATACATACCAAAATAAAAATTTAAATAGTTCCTGAATTGCCAAGCAGTGAACGAGCTGATGATGATGAATTATAGCTAAAATACTCGCAATCATGTCAGCTTTCAAACAAAAAAACTAGATTAAAATTAGTTAATCGGTTCAACCGCTTTTAATTAGATAATGCAGATGAAATAAATGAATATTTAATAGCACTTTTATTACTTATTCGATCGATAGATGTCACTTTACGGGTCTTACATATTTCTGAATCGCAGTATAGATACATCTAACATATTATGTAGACTGTTGAATACTGTCAAGTGCGTTTCTTGATTATCATAATACCACGGCTCTAGCTTGACCATTCTAGTACCTATGCATTTGAAGATTTCTATCTGAATTATTTTCATAATTTTTTTATTATTTTCTGGCCTTTTTAGACCCCCTTTTTATGTATTTAATACTTTTATACTACACACATTCGCCTGGTCTCTCGCCAGTCGTATCGGTTACCCGTCCCACTAGGTCACGAGAGTTAAGGAGGAGAGAGTGTTCTTGTGTACTGCGCACACACTTGGGCACTACAAAACAACTCCTGCGTAGCTGGCCTGGTTTCAATGAAACCGGCCGCCGTCGCCGAATTCGGCGTGGGGAGCTATTGCTATTATTACTACACACATAATATTTGAGATTTTTATTTATTTATTTTTTATTTAACAATTTATTGCCCACAAGAAAAAATGTATAAAATTACAATTTAACAAGAAAGACGACACAAAGGTACTGCTTATTTCTAAAAAGAAATTTCTTACAGAAGCCCTACGGAGAGAGATGGGATAAAAGACAGCAGATAGGACGTGCACAATTACAAATACACCACTTACATATTATTATATCCTTACTAAAATTACATTACATACATACTTACATATTATATACATACTTAACAAATATAAAACACATAGTTGATACGATAAAATAATCTTATATTTATTATAATATACCTACACATATTTAATACACATCGATGACTCAGGAATACAGAAAACTTTTTGTTCCCTCGGCGGGATTCGAACCAGCGACCTCCGGCTTGAGCGTCGACGCGCTAACCACTGAGCCACAGAGGCCGTCATGTAATCTTTTATAATAGTAGTAGGGATCGCAGGTTGTAGAGGAGACTACTTGACTTTAACACGAGTACTTGGTATAAATATGTAGATATAATCACTACAAATTTATGTACCTTCATAATTATTTTTATATGCAAATCACTTCAAGCCAAGGTTAATATGATATAAAAAATACGTTACGGTCGATAATTTCAACTAATTGTAAATTGTTATCCGGACGATCTGACCGACCGACGACCGCTAAGATTCAACAGCCGGCTCCGCGGGGTTTGGCTGGCAGTTGAGTTGGTACCAGCGCGTAGACCGGCCAGTCGTCTGCACGCGTAGGATGCCGGAAGTCCACCGTAGAAACGAGTTTTGTCTACTGTGTGGTGTGTGCGACAAGATGTCGCTACTCGCCGTCCGCGCCGTGAAGAAGTTAACTACAATTTGTATGGCATCGAAACAGCGCCCCCAGTGGCAAACAATGGTAACTAATTCCATGCCACATCTTACCGGCGCGGGCGCGGCGAGTAGTGACAAAAACTCGTACACAGCCTTCAGCACGCTGAAGAATATAAAATTGTTTGCGTTTAGATAAATTTAGATCAGAACAGGGTATAGCGGTTTGTACTCAGTAGTTGGTGCACAGACAGTAGGTAGTGGAGCTGTCATCACACAGCACAGACTAGACGACCGTAGTCCAAGGAGAAGTGTGCATTTAATGGCTTTGTACTTTTCCATTACATTTTTATAATAGAAATAATAGTTATTATTAATAATTAATGAATTACAATAGACCATCTTACACAATGCAGCCGATCGATGATCAACTTCATGGTCTGAACTAAACACACTGACTCTGACCTCAACGGGAGCATTTTTAGGGTTCCGTACCCAAAGGGTAAAGACCCCATTATTGAGACTAAACCGAGCGGGATATTGTTGCTAATTATTTACAACGGCATCAGGTGGACGGTCGACTTGGAGTATTCACGAAATATTGAGTTGTATAATATAGTCCTTTAAATAAAGAATAAAAAAAATAATTAAGGGGGATTCCCATACGAAAAAAAACATTTTTTTCGTTGGTTTTTGTCCGATATTAATACTAGTGCCCGATATTAGTAATGATACTGATAACGGAACCCTTCGTGTGCGAGTTTTACTCGCACTTGGCCGGTTTGTTTTCCTGAAACCAAGTTGCTAGCCGAGGAAGGTTTTGGGATCTTATTACTACCTAGATAAATTATAATAAGAAAGACTTCAAGAGAGAATAATCAACGTTTGTGTAGCTACTGATATACGGGGTCAACCGTACAAATATACCTATAGCACGGAGCACCACATAGTAAGTGTACAGTGTATTGTGTTATGGCCATTATTGCCCAATGCCCATACATCAGTGAGCAGTGCGTTAGTGCGCGCGCCGCACTTCCGCCGCACCTGCGCCGGCGCAACTCCCAGCTGGTAGGCCAGCATACATCGTGCACCAGTCACCACTGACCACATGCAATAGGGAGCGCAAGTATTACGTAACGCAATTTTCGTCGCAAAAAGTCATAGTTATTTCAAGAATAAAAGCGACCAAATTTTCCCCTTTTTTATTTAAGTAGAAAAAGATAATGTTACGTAATGCGTTGTTCAAACCCCCGTACCCCCTGTATCGCATTGTTACGTTTTACAAGACCCCCTACCCCCCAAATTGCATTACGTAATACTTGAACGGTCCCATAGTGAATAAACAATAATTATATGTTTCCATAATTGAGCCATACCGTAAATGATCATAAGCCGGACGTCGACTCCCAACTAGAGAACATCCTATTTATTCTATTAATTCTAGTAATGCAGATCATTCTAATTAGTATTGTATTCCAAGAATTGTTTTAAAAGAATTTTATCTCAGTTACCTATTTTTACTAGCTGAGCCGACAAACGCTCGCTCGCGTTGTTCTAACTATGAAGTGGAATAAAGAATCACACCTACACCTACCTTGCCGCCCGGCGCTGAAAATTTCGGGAATCAAGGAAGTGACACAACATTACTATTTAAAAATGTATTTATTGCTTTTCGAAGTATTCTCCGCGAAATTTGACACATTTTTCCATACGATGGAACCAATCATTGAAGCAACCATTCCATTCGGAAGTTGGGGTCTCCAAAATGGCCGTTTTGTAGACGTCCACAGCTTCTTCAGGTGATGAAAATCTCTGACCACGCAATTTATTCTTTATTTTAGGGAAAGTATAGAAATCATTAGGGCTTAGGTCGGGGCTGTACGGCGGATGGTCTAATAATTCTATGATTTCTTGCTCTAAAAACTCTTTTGTTCTGTGCGCGGTGTGAGAACTCGCATTGTCGTGATGGAGGATGATGCGGCGGTTGCAGTTCTCTTTATGGAGTTCAGAAACGACCTGTGCCAAACAAATGTTAGCATACCATTCTGCATTAACCATTCTTTGTCCCTCAAGAGGAATAGTCGCAACATGGCCGGTTTTGGAGACAAACGTGGCCACCATTTTTTTTTTGCAACACTCCGTGAACGAACAATTTTTGTTGGCTTTAACTCATTTTCGAACACCCAAACTCGTGACTGGTTTTTTGTTTCGGGTTCGTACGCATATATCAAGGATTCGTCACCTGATACGATGTTGTATACAGCATTTGAGGATCCTGCGTGGAATCATTCGAGAGTTCTGACGCACCAAGTAACGCGAGCCGCTTTTTGCTCTTCACAGAGCAAATGCGGTATCCATCGGGAAAACAACTTTGACTCATGCCAATGTCTAAAGTTGCCTGAATTTCGCGGTATGTCACATGTCGATCTTCCTCAATCAGCTTACGCACAGCATCAACGTTTTCTTGGGTGACTGCAGTTTTTGGACGACGTTGACGGGGATCATCACTGAGCTTGACACGTCCACGTTGAAATTCAGCAAACCAGCGATAAATTGTGGTTTTGGATGGGGCTTCATCACCAAATGCAGAAATCATCCGGTCAACATACTGTTTTTGTGTTAAACCCCACTTCGAAAGTCATAATAAATCATCGCCCTAGAATTTTCTCGAGTCAATTACATTTTCTCAACGACTAAACAAGTTTGACAAGACCTTGTGACAAGACCGGGAATCTTTTTTTAAATAAATAAACGGTATTCGATTTTTAAAACCGAGGAGTTTTAAATTACAAAGATTTAAATATGACAGGAACAGTGGAAATATTCCATTCCCGATACTTTTAGTGCAGCCTATGTACACCCCCAACACACACACTGTAATATATGTACCACCATACACCCATACATTACTACACAACTACAAGTTACAACTAACTGGGGCCGGTCGATTTTACTGAAAACTGTTTTCCAGTTCAAACTTCAACCAAAGACTTAACGCCTCTATAAATATATTATGACAGTCAACTGAAACTGGAGACCCGAATTTACGCTACCTACGTGTTTGAAACGTAAGTGAAATATTCAATCGTCGTTTTTAGTATTTTCCTCGCAATTTCTCCATAGTAAGAGGCTATTTTTTTCATAAAATTATAGCAAAACAAAATAACTTAATCCTCGAATTTGTTAACATTCATCTGTGCTCGCCGCTCGGTATCTGAGGCTTTTTTGTCGGCAGTTTATCTATTCAATAGCTCTCTTGATTGGATGACGCAAACGCGTTAATCAATAAAAAGCGCTATTGAATAGATAAACTACCGACAAAACAACCCCAGAAACTAGTGACCACTGACGGACTTTTTGGGATTCGATAACTCGGCGCCGGCATGTAGAGTTGTAGAGTTTATATAAACTGTTCAGAGACCGAGTAACGTAAATGTTCTGTGTTACAGACAGGGTGGACTGTGCAGTATTGGCAACCTCAATGCTACACTCAGTCAACAATAATTAAGATACAATATTGCTTTACTCACACATTTGCTTGCAGGTTGTGGGTATTTTTTCGCGGGATATTACTAGATATAATATATTAGTTAAATTGTATACAATCAATCAAAACGTAAACAAAATTAACATATTTGATCGAATTTCAGCTCTGAACTTCAGGATCTGAAGTCTGAACAGAGTATACGACTCTTTGTGGACTCCCGAGTTCCGAGGTAGGAAGCGCCAGCAGAGAGCTCCTCGTTCTGTTTCGTTCCGGAGATCGCCCTTGCCCTCTAATAGCGGGTACTGGGACTACTGGGTAGGTTAGTCACAAGTGGGGACAGGAGCCTCACCTGCTGCACGACGACCTGCAGCGGCTGCCCGGTGGGAAGCTCGGCCGCGGGCCGGCGTGTCGGCCGCACCGCGTACTCGCGCTCGCCCACTATCTGAAAATAATTACATTACACACTTTACAAAAATATCTAGCTAGTACAAACGTAAACAACATTTTTACATTCATTTCGTTACTACACTATTAGGACATTAGTCATTACACTTGAGCTGAATCAGAAGCCCAATTCACGTTATTATTTCTGTTAAATTCGTAGTATGCTTCCAGTGTCGGCATCGGTGCATGCTGTCGCACTCCCGCGCGTATCAAATCGAGTGTGCGCGAGGTTCTGACACTGCAAAGTGCGAATTTAATTGCAATGTGAGCTCGTAATCCGAAGCGCGTAGATTGTAGTACCAACTTCCTGGTAAGTAAGTTCACTGTCAGCTTTCAGGCAATAGGTTTCATTTTTTTTTGTGTGTCCCGAGTGTAGGACGCAGAGACAACACGAGTTCGCTAGTCATTACATAACGCTGCTGATGATCAGTGCGACTGCGACCTTCGACGCGATGTCGTCAGCTTTTTTTTCGTGAAATCATTCTTAAGTCAAATATGCGGAGTTAACTACAATATTTTGTAAGTTGTGACTTGTGACACAATTTTCAAGAACATTTAGTTGTAACTTGTAAGATAACCTAACCAAAACTATGTCAGGACATGTCTAAGGAGGGTTCCGTAACTATCAACGTGTAATAGGTTTTTTTCAAATTACTTCAAAAGTTACTGTCAGATTTCGTTCAAAATAATTTTCCTAAAGAGTTTTTAGCATGATCAATCAGCATGAAAACTGACAAGTATCTATCTTGAAAAATTTAGAAATGCTAGGGGGGACCAACCCACAAACCACTTTGGAGGCCGATTACTCGAAAATGGTTACCTTTGTAAAAAAATCATGTATGAAACCTTGCCTTTATTTTAGAAGACCTATTTAACGATACCCCACACGACGGGGTACAATGTAAAAATATTTTTCATCCCCACTTCACATGTATGGAGAGAGCCACCCCCAAAATATAAAATTATTATTATTTTATGATGCCAAAACCGAGATCTATACACAATCTATAAATAGTTATAAAATAAATTTATGAATATAAATAGCTGTGAATCCTCGCTTCGCTGGGTCATTTTTAATTGTATAGTTATTTCGACTTTTAAATATTTCAGGAAATTTTAAAAGTTTATAGAACGATCCAGCTTATTATTACGCGATCAGAGAGTTGAGATACATTTTGGAGCTTTCTGGATCATTGGAGGAATTTCTATAACATTATATATTGATCAAAATATTGGCATGCAATTTTCGTTCGTATCGTTCAGAACCGTGGTATCTATTTTACAGCTTTCTAAATCATTCTGGAATATTCTAGATCATTCAAGAAATTTCTAGATCATTCAAAAACTTTCTAGAACAATCCAAATCATTTTAGATTAATGATAATCTCACATTTATAGAAATCACATATTTCAACCCCCGTATCTTCTACACCCTCATAGGTATCAACTTGCAACCGATAAATGCACGATGGGAGCCTTGTATAGCAATAGGTTATTGCGACATATATATATATATATATATATATATATATATATATATATATATATATATATATATATATATATATATATATATATATATATATATATATATATATATATATATATATATGCAATAGCTAATGCTATGCTTAATAATTCCTGTTCTCCTTATGTATAATACTAATTACAAAAAAAATATATATAAGTAATGTAAGTAGAATCAGACAATACAAGCCAGCATGAGTGTTACAAATAATATGTGGGTTCTGCGCAAATCGGATCGAGACATCGGAGAAGACATAAAAGTGTTTCGCTGCATGTCCTCTGGGAGTGATGATGTATTCGGCTTTCCTCGTCATCACGGGGCGGAGGAACGGGAGCCGGGAGCCGCAGGAGTTGTTTGGTATAAATAGAGCGCGCGCCGGCCATGTTGCGGGCGGTGCGGGGCGGGGCGCGCCGCGATACGATTCGCTTATTAGCAGTTGATGTGTCGTCGAAATCGGAGCCGATGGGAGTGCCGGCGCCGGTCCGGGCTGGCGCGGGCGTCGCGCATGCTGGCCCGGCCCATGACATGCGAGAAGAGCATATCATGGTTTGCAAGTTGAACGGGGATAGAATCTCAATTGACGATTACCCGACGTATGTTCAGATTTCAGAAGATAGATTCTGCTTATAGAGCCTCAAGTCTAACAAACAAAAGTTCAATCTCAGAAATTTTAAAAAATCTAAGGGAGATACTTGGTAAAATTATTAAATTAGTAGGTACTTAGTACTAACATGATAAATAAAATGTGAAATAAAATATATTTTTTACTCAAACCACTTAATTTTTGGCACAGTTTGGTTTGTCAAAATGACTTTGAAGGTCGTATAGAGTTGCCAAGTTAAATGGCACACCAAGATATGCTGCATTCAATTATTATATGCAATAGGTATGTTACATATTAACATATGTATACATTCATCATATACATTCATGTGTATTTTTTAGAAAGTGACATAACTTTAATATAATATATTATGCTTGCATCATTATGCATAATAAGTTAAACTTCTAATGTATTACTTTACCATATTTTTGTCTTTTCGCGCCTCAGTCTTCAGTGTCGTTTATTTGCCATACGGAAATTACTGGTTTAAGTTTTTGTGCAATAAACTTACAAGTTACATTGCAGCTTTATAATAAGGCGTCGATAAAGTAAAGGTGACCTCTACTAATTATATTTTATACTTTTAATTAATCTATAAAGTGTTTATTGTGTAGGGACAATAATTATACAATGACAATCATCACAATGAGCATAATCTCCAAGAATCAACCAAGAAATGAACTGACCCCTTGTAACTTTCTCACCAATATGCTGTACCATCTGTCCGAGTCTTTCTTCAGTTCTACTGGTTTCAGAAAGACAAGGGCCAGTATGTGCACCTGTTTCTTGCACATACGCTTGTGCACCTTAATATATATGCGCAGATGAATGTTTCCTTATTTGGACTCCGATATATGATAAGTCTTACGGCGATGGGTGATGGTAGAGAGGCTTGACGTGATGCACGTTGAGCTTTGTCTGACTCCTGCACGTGGGCAGCCTTGGGGGTGTGGTATACACCGTGGTAGCTTTTGCTCTGCATCGGGGTGACAGAGTGGATTCGGCAGCACCCGAGGTGACGAAGCAGCCCTTTTCAGGTAGGCACTGCTTTCCTAGCTCAGCCCGTGAGGGAGCTAGAAAAGGTGCTCTAAAAAGTGCTCACTCCAACTGATGAGGAGGGTAGCAACCGCTGCTGCCTTTGCATCTCAAATCTGCGGTCGACGTCCTAAGATAAATTTTGATACAACACTTAAAGGTATGATTTTAGGCGTGTGGAATGTTCGTACACTTCTTGACCGCGAAGTTAATGCCTGTCCTAAGCGTATGACTGCCATTGTAGTTCGAGAACATCAGCGCTATAATATTGATGTGGCTGCACTCAGCGAAACTCATCTTCTCACCGCGGTATCTCTATTCTTAGAGTACCTGTAATTCTGCGCCAGTTCTTTTAAACCGCCTCAGGACCTTGCCTGAAAAGATTGTACCTGAATCCCAGTTTCGCTTCCGGCCGGACCGTGGTACTCGCGAGGCAATTCTCATTACGACGACAGTTGCAAGAAAAGAGCAGGGAACAGGGTCGCAATATGTACCTTTGTTTTGTTGATCTCGAGAAAGCATTTGGCCTGAAAATTTGTGTCAATAAAACCGAAGTGATGTCTTTAGACATTCTCGGCCAAGAGACACTAAAAATTAAACTCGGTAATCACGTACTTAAACAGGTCAATACGTTTCTCTACCTGGGTAGCACTGTAAAATCCAAGTGTGACCTCGATAACGAGATTAACAGTCGGATCGCTGCTGCGGTTGCAGTATTTGGGAAATTAAATCTCAAAGTGTTTAGCTCACATGACCTGAAGCTGAGCACAAAAATCGAAATCTATAAGGCGATGGTACTACCTAACTTACTGTACTCTTTTGGGAGATGGACAGTGTACCGCTACCACATACGAATGCTGGACCGTTTTCAACTACGGTGCCTGAGGAAAATACTTAACATTCGTTGGTCTGATCGCACACGAAATACAGAAGTTTTGCGAAGGGCCAATATCATGGGGATTGAGGCCAATATCATGCAGCGTCAACTTCGATGGTATGGTCACGTGTCGCGTATGTCGGATCGACGTATTCTCTCTGAACTTGAAGAAGGCAAGCGTAAGCACGGCGGCCCACTCCTTAGATATAAACATGTGCTTAAGCGTCATATGAAGAAATGCGGCATTATTCCTCCGAAGTGGGAGCGGACAGCCGCTTGTCGACATGGTCGTGAATGGAGGTCATTAGTTAAAACCAAAGTCCAAGGCTTTGAAAACAATCGCTGCTTTGAATTAGATGCCCGACGCGATGAACTGAAAGCACGCCCACCTTGTGCTATAAATTACAACCACCGTAATGGTGTGCTCTGCCTGCACTGTGCTCACCTGTCCGCACTATGCAAACGGCCGAGTAGCATCATCATTATCATACGGTTACAACCTTAGATCAGTTATAACTTACACCTATCACAAATACACAGCGGCTACCGTGGCATACTGAATTCTAAGAGGAGTTATGTTAATTATCAAATGTTTTAATAGTTAATAGTTAAACTCCACTAAACTTTAATTGTTTGTTAGAAGTTGAGAAATGAGAACTGACGACTATCATAGTAATATTGCCTGCGGTAAACTAGTAATACGTAAATATAACTGAAGATAGTCACTCGATATTCGATAATATTATGTAAAGATATTATTCTATGACATTAGGGATTACGCTGACTATAAGAAGCGCCTGCTGCTCTGTGATTATCGAAGATCACAGACACGAGCGACACCAGAGACGTCACAGTGCGTCGCCGACCGGTGCCGCGGTGTGGTAGTAACAATCGTTTCGCTCACTAATTACTATCACTAGCTAGTAGCTAGCAGCTACGTAACGTCGCATGAAGCAAGAGGCTTCAGTTCGGCGAGTTTTTACACATTGTATGTAAAACTGTGTCAAATGTCACGCGACGCCCAGGCGCGGGGGAGCGGCCGGAGCGGGGACACCGCGCCGGTGGAGTTAGACGATGATATAAGTACGAGCTTAAATATCATGTTAGAAGTTTACAACTCGCTGTTATCAATCATGCATCTTCGTTCACCGCATAAGAAACACACATAGCTGAGTTGTGACTGTTGTAAATCAAAACTTATAAGTATGTATTCGTTTGAATGACTGTGTAATCTGCGCATCACGTAGATGGTCATCACCGATACAACATACCACATCCACATATTACGGTTACGAAGACCGTTCAATGAACAAAAAATTGGAGTACGAGACATGTCACACGAGTTACGACTAAAGTTTACTTCAGTTGGTTTCGGATGTAAATCTGGATTCTTGACCGGCTACGTACACTTGAACGCTCGAGCAGCGCGCCGCGCTCGTATGATAGGTATTTAATATTTATGTAGAAAGTAACATTTGGTGGAAAGTGTGCCACCATTTACCACTGACCCTGCGCCCGCCGCATACTGCGCGCCGAAAACCAGTCGTAACTCGTAACCAAACAGTCCGGCCTCGGGGAACTCCTACCGGCCTACCTAATTTATTTGGATACGACAAAATAGTAGTATTATATAGTATACTACTAGTACAATTTTCGGTCTTTTATAGGCTCCGCACAATATTGTTATAATATCCGTCTCATAAGAAGAATATCTAACAGCGCTAACGTTTTTAAGGCTGCAGACTGCAACACTGCAATCGACCAGGTGAGAAAGGGTTTTTACGGTTTGCTGCTTTTCCACGCGCTCTTACACATTAGACGCCATCGAAGATACGATTTCGGTTGTTCGATCACTAATTAGTGTCATCCTCAACTTTTCTTATTGGAATTAATTCCTTTAATTATTGCATTGTCGTAGATTCTTCAGTTCAAAGTTACTTAACTGTCGCTCTACATATTTTTTTGTACGTAAGTACATAGTACAGTATCGTACGTAATTCAGACGTAAACAATACGGAACTCGGTATATTTGAATGGTAAACGTTCGCCTTGGCGCTGTGTACGCATTTAATTAGTTACGAAGCCTTTGGGTTTGAGATAAAATCTTCGTCACCGACAACTTTGTAATTTATAATATGTAATGTTTGTTATTTAGTACACAGACTTTGTACAAATCCGCCTCCTAATTATATCTTAAATGCTTTTTGTCACACATTAATTGTCTGGGGTGGACAGAGGAAGGTCTCGCGCGCTGTGTCTTGTGAGTAGATGTGAGCCGTCATGAGGCTCATGCCGCCTGCCGTCTGCGCGCATTCTGCATTACATTATACCTAGGTACTCTGTTGAGATCCAATTTCTTTTAAAAGTAAACAATAAAGTCAGTGGAGCCGATAATGAAACTGTTTGTTTAATTCAATAATTTACCCGCGTAATACAGAAATACAATGACACATGAATTTGGTCAAATTTCATATTTTTGTTTGCGTTTAGATTAAATTGAATCAGAAAAGGGTCTACTAAAGTCTTAGTATTAATATTTAAAAGGGTATATTTAGTTATCTGTGTCGCAGGCACTCGCAGGTGACCGACTTGCTCGCGAACTTTAAGGGTTTCGTTAAGTTGGTTTGAGTTGACGTTTCTAGCTGAAAATCCAAAGCACAGCTAGTAATCTGTGGCAACAGGATGATGTGGTCGGCGCGCGGCGCGGCGGCTCATTGGAAAACTTCGACTTCCATCATACACAAATGGCTAGGTGTTGTTTACGCGCTGACAAGCGCTCATTACAATACTGCCGAGTCATAGTGACGCACGCCGGCCGGGTGCGAGCCCGCCGCCGACGTCACCGCTGCCGTTACTGCTTCATACCGAATTATGTTCAGTAAAAAATAAAACGGAACCTAGAGACCGTATTAGAGTAAATAATGTATGCAGGCGGGTACAGAGATCAGTGGCGTGCGACGTCAACAACTCTACCGCTGGGCTGCTGCGTGCGCGGCGCTCACGCTACCCTCTCGCGGCTGAGGTTCGCGTGTGCCTCAATTAGTCGCCGTGTTGGCGCTTATTACCCCACCCCGCGTCCACATCGTCGTCATCCACCGAATCCTCGTTGGTGGGCGATTAGACGGTACATGACGGTTCATGAGTACGGAGCGCGGGCTGCGACTTCACATTGCCTCTATTTACCATTATCCTAAGACTTGTAGGACTCAACATGTAGGCGTTGAAGAGTCCGTATCTTCGTCACCTTATTCGTGTATACACCGGAATCCAACCTGCACCCATGTTTATTGTCTAAGTATGTTTATCCACGCCTGCTATCAGATTACGGAGGCTTGACTGATAACGTGTGCACTGTGAAGTGTGAGCAGATAGCAAGTTTCATTTAGTGTCGACTGTTGTGTTGTGACTTGTGGCGGCATTGCTTAATGTGCCAACTGACACTCTCCTTGACTCCGGCGGGGCGGGGGGCGGGGGCGGCGCCGGTGCTGAGAAAAACACACTTAATTATACACACGGTTTTCCGCGTGCGCTGTGCGGGCGAAAGGTTAAGGCTGTAATTAGCAGCAGCTACGGAGCTGCTGGCTCGTTGATACTAAGACGTAATGTAGTCTGTATTTCTGATTTCTGCAACTAATAAAAATAAGTCGCTATCTCAGGTAGTTCTTCTTGTTATAAACAAGGAAGGAAAACAAGGACATTTTAGGGTAATATATAGGTAATAATAGGTTATTAGCCCTATTTGGCAAAACATTCGGCCGGGTTTGGAAACTACTCAATTTAGTGGTCCGGCTACTTAGTATACCTTTAGCCAGTAGGTCGTTTCATCTTTTGAACCTTGAAAATTAAATAGTAAGGGATTGAGTCTATTTTATCATAATTTTTTTTGGTAATTTAATTGAAAAAAAAAAAAGATAAAGTTCAAAAATATTGATTTGTACTTGCTTCCAAGTAAAAATAAAAGGCGCGTTTATTTTAAATGTTTATTTGTTCTTAAGTCATAACGAACGTTTAGGGTAGGGTTGACACCCATTCTTGCTAAGATTATTTCTTATATTAGGTAAGGCTTCATTTAGGTGTGTTAGCGAGTGCATTTCGTACGCTCCTTGTAGTAAATCTTCTCACAGACTAGAAGGTGTAGAAGGTGTAGTTTGTCGCTTAAACACCAAAAATGAGCATTCAAACATTCCAACGAACCTGATAGCGATGCCGAAAGCCCGGTACCGTTACACAAGCCCTGGTTCACAAAGACAAGCGCGTGCGGCTGGCCCAACCAAGGCAGCGGGCAGAGGGCAGGCTCGTCTGTCTGTCAGACTGTCATCAATACAGTCAATCTCACTCAAGGTTACTCACAGGTTACCAAAGTCGCAGCTATTCCCGATGGAGCTTATGAATATCGACCAGGAAGGGTGAAATGTAAGAATTTGCCCATAGAAAATCAGGAGGAGGGTTCTCGCTGCTAATATACACACTACACAGATATCTCCCTGCCTACCTTCATTTAATTTTACTTCAACAACTTTTATATTATAATATTGCGAATGCGTTAATTGATTAGCAGCATTTTTGGATCATAATCTTTCGTCATTTTACAATCTCGCTAGTTATATTATAATCTTACGGTATTTACAATTTTACGATGACATATTAAACAAGTGCTACAAAACGGCGCGGCGCGGGCGGCGCACAAGTATAGGTACGTAAGTTTACTGTATTATATAATGTTTTTTAACATAAAAAAACATTAAACAAAAAATATTTATAATGAAAATTTACTCTTAAGACCTGTAGTTATGGTAGCTTAGCGCTTATTCATTATGTCATTAGTCCCTCTTCGCCGTTGTCCCAAAATAAATTATAATACTGCTTCCACAGTGTATTGGAATAATAAAATCCCATCTTCTACAACATTTTGCAGACCAGTACAATTTCAATTTTTAAAAGAAATCACACAAGTAAATGCGATATTAGTACCTACTTCAACCATCAGTTTACCACCTGGAGGTTGTATGAATAGGTGTAGGTAGTAGGTGTAGGTAGTAGGTGTGGGTGTAGGTAGTAGGTGTGGGTGTATAGGTATAGTTATTATTTATTCATGTTTTATATAGTAAAAACAGAACAACGTCTGTATGGTTCAGCTAATATTTTCAAATTAATAGCCTCAATAACATCAAATGAGCAAGTTCATTTTTTTTTCTGAAAAATTTGCTATTTACTTAATTGAGTATTATTGAAAAGTTTGCACATACTTGCAGCTAAAATTAATTAATTAATAATTTCAGGTAGTTAACCTATATTTATTACTATATTAGCACTTGTGGCAAAAAATTATAGTCAATTAAAAGTTATATTTGTGTGAATATATTATCAATTGCGTAAAGATCAATCGTGCTCGTGTTTTTACTTAATTTAATAGTAATAACAAATAATATTTTATTTACAATAACAATATATTTGCTCCTTTAAAAGAAATTTCTAAAAGAGTGGCTACTTTTTGAGAGGTACCATCTGCAAGGCACGACTTGTTTGAACGCTTATTTTGTACGCGTTTAGATATACAACTTTAGTGGTCTAAAATTTTTTATTAAAAAATAAAATTATATACTCAAAATCTGTTAGACTAGGGTTATATCTAGTCTTTTATATACCTAGAGATATACCTATAGAATAAAAGTATTGACTTGAGTCAACCACCTCAAAATTGAATTAATTCCGCGCTTTACGTGCGGCGCGGCGCGGCGCGGCGGCCGGCGCGGCGAGGCACAAGTTGCCTTCGCGGTGCAAAATGCACGTGTTTAGTTTGACTTTAATAAATATACTCAATTATTGCTAAAATCCTTGAGCTGAATGCTAGTAGTTTGCATACACTTAACTCTTCGGTATGAGTGTATGTAGATGTATGTGATTAAATTGGTTACGCTTCGTGAGGTTTTATTTCGTGAATTTAATTGATCGTAAATTAAATTTTAATGAATATCAAAATACTTTTACCTACGCCTAATTTGCATGTAACTTATGAAGGAGTATAAAATGTCAATTAAATATTATATCAAAAGTTAAAAACTTGTAACCCGACAACGACAACAACAACTATGGCTAAGGCTATAATAATAAATTATTAGCCTGTTACCCGTGCCATTATAAGTCTCCAGTCTCCAGTCCCTCCTTCTGGCTTCGCCGTAGTCGGGTGAGAAGTATGTGTACATACATGGCGAACATTTGACTGCATACATAGGTACTAGAATATATTAATGGCGAGTTTGCTTTGCCGTCTCCACTGAATATAGAACTAGTCCCTTGTTTTACAGACGTGGACACTGCTTCAGGGAGACCGATAGACAAGTTTTGTAAATTGGGACTGCCAATTAGTATTGGCAATGCTTTTAGTAATTCTGGTGTCGAGTTGACGACTGACGACGTATTGGTAATTACCTACTACTTTTTTATGACTTCTCATTATCTCGACAACCGACACAGAGTATTATAAAATAACTTTATTATACCGCTCGCGCTATTAGATGTTACTTGCTAGTGCCGCGCCGCGCGCATTAATGGTCCGGTTTATAATAATCCTACTAATATTATAAATGTGAAAGTTTGTGAGGACGGATGGATGTTTGTTACTCTTTCACGCAAAAACTACTAAACGGATTGCGATGAAATTTGGTATGATAGTAGTTTAGGCTCTGGATTAGAACATAGGCTACTTTTTATCCCGAAAAAGTACAGTGTTCCTTTGGGATACTGTATTTACGCGGGCGGAGCCGCGGGCAACAGCTAGTATAATAATATATTTATATTTCTCCCAAAAATTACAAATACAATTTATGGGAGACGTGGAGCCCAAACTAAGACTGTATATTGGTGCCTCCCCACCCCCCCCCCCCCCCCCACCCCTCACAAACTATTAACTTATCTATATAAACTTTTATTATCTATAAAAAATTACAAAGGAGACTGGGAATTTTCTATGCAACAATTACGGCGGCGACCAAAGACAAAATCAGGATAGATATAAGCGTAATTACAACGACAAAGATAACATATTATCATTATCACGCAATATGCAACATATAGAAATAAATTCCATGAGCGATTTAAATGTATTGATGGCCCATAAGTCAGAATGTAGAGTAAATGACTGCGGAGTTCCTCAGGGAAGTGTGATAGGACCATTATTGTTTTTAATTTACATCAACGATCTTCAAAAAAAAATATATCTTAAAGTTAATCTTGCTAAAACTAATTATATTGAATTTATAAATCACGGGAATAAAAAAATTAATTCTGCTATAATTATATACAATAACGAATTAATTAAAAAAGTTCATGAAACAAAATTCCTAGGGGTGGGTGCATATATTTTATGAAAACATAAACTGGAAGGCGCATGTATGTAGTAAATTAAATAGTTTTGTTTTCGCTCTCCACAGACTGAGACAAATATGTACGCTACCTACTGTGTTCGTATCTGTACTTAGAAACGGCCTTATGCTTTGGGGAAACTCTACAGAAATTCAAAAAGTTTTCATAGTTCAAAAGAAGTGTATCATTGCGATCTGTAGAAGGCCACTGTGTGAGTCATGTAGACCACTTTTTCTTTCTTTTAGGTATTATATTTTAACTAGGTATTCTCACCTTACCTAGTTTATATATATTTGAGTTGGCGAACTTTGTTAAATCAAATTATAACAGTTTCTACTGAAGCACGTGATATCTATTCACGTAATAATAGAAATGGTAACAGGTGAGTACTCGAACCAAACCATAAATAGCATTGTACCAAAAACAATACCATTCTATAATAACATCAAAGTATACAATACTGTACCTAAAGAAATAAAAGAATAACCGGATCTGGAATTTATCTTTAATAAATTAATTTTTCTTAAATTTAAAATTTAAGAATAAATTATTAAATGGCTTAAGTACAAAACCTTTTACTGCTCTGAATGAGATGAACTGCTCGAAATATAAAATTATTTAAAAAAAATATATATATAAAAATAATAATTGTAATAAGACTAATTGTAAGGATTATAATGCTTATAATGTTAATTGAAATTTGAAATATTGTTATGTAGTTAAATCTATTTAATAACTGATCTACATAATTATTAGACTTGCAACGAATATTCGGTTACTATTCGGTATTCGGCCTATTCGGCTGCTTTTATTATATTCGGCCGAATACCGAATATCTACATATTATTCGGCCGAATACCGAATACTTAAATAATATATTTTGTCATAGAGAAATAATTGGTAAAATGAAAAATTAAAATCGATTGATTACGTATATATTCATATTTTCAACTCCAAAATCTAGAAACTAAAAATCAAGATACGAATTTCGTATCTTGATTTTTAGTTTCTTGCCCCTTAGGGAACGTGGGTACCAACTTATGATATTCTTCATTGTGTTTATTTTTTAAATGATTTAACATTCCCGATGTTGTCGCCTTTCTTCCAACGCCACCACGAGAAATTTTTATTTCGCACAGTTTACACACGGCACTTTTTGGGTCATTTACATCATCCTCGAAGTATGCCCATATAGGCGATTTTTTTTTAAAGGCCATAATCGATTTTTTTATTATTAAAGTACGTTCGTAATTATTTAATTGTTTATTTGTTAAATTTCACACTATCACACTTACAAACAGATCAAAACTAAGAGAGCACAATAAACTGTACTTAACGTAATACGATATCCACGAAATGAACTTGTCGAAACATGCAGTGCGTTAGCAATATACCGCGCAGAGCAACAGCGGGCACGCGGGCGATGAGTACATTAGAACAAAACAAAGGAGCGCGAAACAATCACGTCTGTACAAGTTTTTGGCGCTAAAATCCAGCCGAATACTTTTGCCTAATATTCGGCTATTCGGTCAGGGGCCTCGCCGAATATTCGGTATTCGGTATACTGCCGAATATACTATTCGTTGCAAGTCTAATAATTATCTTGACTTAATGTACTAAGGCGGGTCAATAAGTCCGTGACTTTTTGAATTTCTAACCTCCTTACTGAAAAAGCAACACTACTCCTGTCAACAGGCATCTGTCAGTTGACTCCTATCAAAATTTGAACTTGCTGCGTCAGTTAGTTTGTGTTTTACAGCTATCTTTATCAGACTATCCAGAAACTTAAGGAAACAATGGAAAAAAGTGAATTTCGTGTGCTTATTAAGCATTATTTTTTGCGAAAAAAAACCATTACCGAGACCAAGGCTAAGCTTGATAAATACTATGGGGACTCTGCACCATCGATTTCAATGGTAAAAAAGTGGTTTACTGAATTTCGTTGTGGCCTTACAAGCACTGAAGATGCCGAACGTCCTGGACGCCCAGTTGAGGTCTCTACACCCGAAACAATCGAAAAAATTCACGATATGGTGTTGGCCGACCGAAGATTGAAAGTGCAAGAGATTGTGGAAGCCATAGGCATCTCGCATGGCTCAATGGTTTCAATTTTGAATGATCACTTGGGCATGAGAAAGTTTTCCGCAAGATGGGTGCCGCGTTTGCTCACAGTCGACCACAAACGCAATCGTGTAACAACTTCACAGGAAGGTTTGGCGTTGTTTAATCACAATATGGAGGAGTTTTTTAACCGTGGACGAAACATGGATCCATCACAATACACCAGACCAAACAACAGTCAAAACAGTGTGTTTCTAAGGGTGAATCGGCGCCAAAGAAGGCCAAGGTGGGCTTGTCAGCCAATAAAGTTATGGCGACTGTTTTTTGGGATGCACATGGGATAATCCACATTGACTATATTCAAAAGGGAAGAACAATTAATGGGGAATATTATGCCAACTTATTGGACCGCTTCAATGAGGATTTGAAAAAAAACCGACCTCATTTGGCCAAGAAAAAAGTTCTTTTTCACTAAGACAATTCAAGGGTGCACACATGTGCAGTTGCCATGGCAAAAATCCATGAATTGGGCTATGAATTGCTCCCACATCCACCCTATTCTCCAGATTTGGCTCCGAGTGACTACTTCTTGTTCCCAAACCTGAAAAAATGGCTCGGTGGAAAAAGATTTGACTCCAATGATGAAGTCATCTCGCAAACAAAGGCCTATTTTGAGGACCTCGACAAATCATATTTTTTGGAAGGAATAAAAAAATTGGAGAAGCGTTGGACAAAGTGTATAGAGCTCAAGGGGGACTACGTTGAAAAATAAAATGATTTATTTATCAAAAAATCTGTGTTTTATTCCAAAAGTCACGGACTTATTGACCCGCCCTCGTATTTATGCCATTAAATTTGTCAATATTGACAGACATTCCTAAACAATTTTTTTACTTGGCCTAGTATCTTTATTTTAAACTTTTCGGAGAATGTTTTCCTCCAAATTATCACAATCTTAGATAGATTGATTGACAGATCATTAGTAAACACAAAGAAATCATCGACAAACAATGTTATTATAGTTCTTTTTTATACTTAATTTTAGTGTACATACATGGTTATAATTTAGAGCTCTTATATCCATTGCCAACAAGATATTCATCAACCTTTCTATACCAGGCCCTTGAGGATTGCTTTAGGCTCTATTCAGTTTTAGTACTTTATCATTATAATTTTGAGAATTCGGTAAACATTCTGGTATTTGCATATAAATTGTTTCCTCAAGGTCGCCATTTAAAAAAGCTGTGGTGATATCAAGGTGAGTAATATCCAAATCTAGCTTAACAGACAATGCGAACAACAATCTTAATGTCGAATGCCGAAGTACAGGCGAAAAAATCTCTGAATAGTCCACATTTTCCCGCTGCATAAAGCCTTTGTCTACTAAACGAGGACGAAAACGAACATTATTATCACTGTCCACCTTTTTGCGCAATACCCATTTACACTTCACTATAGTTTCTACACCTTTAGGTATATCTACCATCTCCCATGCATTATTGTCCTCAAATCAATTAAGTTCTTCATTCACCTCCTGTAACCACTGTTCACTTTCTGCTCCTTGTACCGCTTCGTTAAGACATAGCCCACTAGCATCATTAAACACTTCTTCAGGAATACACATATTTAATATCCCATACCTTTCTGGTTTATTTATAATTCTATTGGGTCTTTCACACTCATTCTCTTTCACATTCTACTAATGTATCCTTATCTGAGATTTTCATTAATAATTGGTGAATCCTTGACTGGATCCTCCACTGAACATGAGTCTTGATGTTTTTCAGTAATTGGTATCCCAATTCTCAAAAAAAAAACTCATCTCATTTTCATCCTCCATCACAATAACATATCTAGGTGTTATTATCCGTGTTGGTTTAGGATTAAACAATCTGTAACCCTTAACGTTTTATGAATAACCCACTAGTATATGCTCTTCAGACTTACGGTCCCACTTTAGCAGTTTCTTTTTAGCCACATGCGTCACTTTGCTACCGAATATGCGCAAGTGACTTATGTCTGGTTTGCACCCGGTCCATACTTCATAAGGAGTTTTTACATTCAAAGCAGGTAAGGCCGTATGATTTTGTAAATAAACAGCAGTATTGATAGCCCAGAACTTCTTCCACATATTGGCGTTAAACAATAAACATCTAGCTTCTTCAACGATTGCGCGATTGTTACTCTCTGACAAGCCATTTTGTTCCGGGGTATATGGGTTACTTCTTTGATAAATGATACCTTCCTTCTTAAGATATAAGTTAAATTCCTTATTGCAATATTCACACCCATTATCACTCCTTAAAATCATTGTTTTCTTGTTAGTTTCTTTCTCAACTATTGCTTTAAATTCTACAAAACATCTCAATCCTTCACTTTAATTTTTAATTAAATAAATATGTACATGCGACTACAGTCGTCAATGAATAATATAAAATACCTTGAGCCGGCCAATGCTCCATAGGTCCAAAAATATCTGTGTGGCAAATTATATATGAAGCCTTGTTAAGCTCCACTTTTTCTTGCAGATTCATACTATCAACAGCACTACTCATTTTATTCAAATACTTGCTATTAACATGTCCTAAACGTCGATACCATTTGATGCCTGATGCAGTTAATTTAGCCATATCACTGTCCGGCACTATTAACTTGTACACTCCGTTATTCAGTACAGCTGTGGCCACCAGTTCACTATTTTTCTTAAATACTTGACAGCCATTCATAGTAAACTGAACACTATTCCTGGATTTTATTAGCTGGCTCACTGATAATAAATTGGTAGTCAATCCTGGAGCACATAAACTTCATTGAAATCTCAAACTCACATTGTTCAGTTTTAGTTATAATAGTCACATCCCGGAACAAATTACATGTAAGCTCTCACTATTTGCGACACATATATCTTTCATCTTGTGATAAGTAGCGTTCTCAACCCGTTGTTCATTAGCCGTAAGATGTGAACTCGCACCTGAGTCAATGTACCAATCGTATTTGTTAAATTGTACACTTAAAAACACAGCACAAAATGCGTTACTTTGTTTACTATCTTTCGTATTGCAATTTGTATACGTGCTATTTGTACATTGATTCTCGTAATGTCCAGTTTGTTTACACTGGTATCATTTGACATGACTTTTACCGCCGCCATCAACATATTTTGTTTTTGTTAGGTTTCCTCCTTGAGCGTGAGCCATAGACAATTTTTTTTATGTTGCCTTTTCTGCGTACTGCTGGCGAATGCACTAGCTTCATCTTGACTTGTCTGCGGCTTCTATGACCTTCCCAGAAACAGGTTTAATACAGTGCACCATATTTTCTAGGATTAGAAAATTGCAAATCTTAAATTTTCTGCGATGATTAAGTTTTAAATGTCTGTCATAGTCGAGGGAAGTATGTTTATGTTAGGTTTATAATTTTGATACTTTTGTGATTTGAGAACAACTTGGTGGTTGCGACACCGGCTGGTGACTGCTCTTATTGATCACCACTCACTCCACACTCCACACAGCATACCACATGGTAGATATTGGCCAACTGGATGAAATTCCACCGAGGCTCGTCTGCCGTCCGCGTGTTGATGAACACCCGTGTTCCGTGTTGCTAGTTGCTGCGGAGTACAGCGCGGTCCGCGTCGCTCTCCCTCGGCCGAGAGATCGCCGCCGTGCCGGTGATGGTCTCAAGGACAGACAGACACCGGCGCGATTGTTTGTCGATATATTAAAGTTAACACACAACCTCAGTGCGGCCAGACTGTTCAAACAGTTTACCGTACATCGTTCACGTTAATACTATGTATGAGGTACTCTCGGGCTCAAGTACTAAATGTACCATCGACAAAGTTCCTGCTCGACCAGTTCCTAAACATTTTCCTTTGCACTAGGACGCCTAAAAATATTTTAAATTAAGTGTCCGAAACGACTGCAGACGTGGTTGAACTACGTATTTACACGTATGTGTGCGTTGCGTTGTGAGATTCAACGGCGCTGTTGAGCTATTTTTATCGTATGGTCGTACGGTCTGGTCGAGCGGCAACTTGTTTGATGGTACATTGAAATAATAACTCAATGGGACATGTGTCACATGTCACATGGTCAGGGTCGATTTTTAGGGATTGTTTTAAACGAGACATAATTTTAAATATTTTTCTCTCCTTCGATCTGCCTCTTCTGGTGCTCCCACAGTTGTTAGAAAATGTTTACTAACGTTAATAATTTTCCTCCTTGTAAAATTCAGTACAGCTGTGGCCACCAGTTCACTATTTTTCTTAAATACTTGACAGCCATTCATAGTAAACTGAACACTATTCCTGGATTTTATTAGCTGGCTCACTGATAATAAATTGGTAGTCAATCCTGGAGCACATAAACTTCATTGAAATCTCAAACTCACATTGTTCAGTTTTAGTTATAATAGTCACATCCCGGAACAAATTACATGTAAGCTCTCACTATTTGCGACACATATATCTTTCATCTTGTGATAAGTAGCGTTCTCAACCCGTTGTTCATTAGCCGTAAGATGTGAACTCGCACCTGAGTCAATGTACCAATCGTATTTGTTAAATTGTACACTTAAAAACACAGCACAAAATGCGTTACTTTGTTTACTATCTTTCGTATTGCAATTTGTATACGTGCTATTTGTACATTGATTCTCGTAATGTCCAGTTTGTTTACACTGGTATCATTTGACATGACTTTTACCGCCGCCATCAACATATTTTGTTTTTGTTAGGTTTCCTCCTTGAGCGTGAGCCATAGACAATTTTTTTTATGTTGCCTTTTCTGCGTACTGCTGGCGAATTCACTAGCTTCATCTTGACTTGTCTGCGGCTTCTATGACCTTCCCAGAAACAGGTTTAATACAGTGCACCATATTTTCTAGGATTAGAAAATTGCAAATCTTAAATTTTCTGCGATGATTAAGTTTTAAATGTCTGTCATAGTCGAGGGAAGTATGTTTATGTTAGGTTTATAATTTTGATACTTTTGTGATTTGAGAACAACTTGGTGGTTGCGACACCGGCTGGTGACTGCTCTTATTGATCACCACTCACTCCACACTCCACACAGCATACCACATGGTAGATATTGGCCAACTGGATGAAATTCCACCGAGGCTCGTCTGCCGTCCGCGTGTTGATGAACACCCGTGTTCCGTGTTGCTAGTTGCTGCGGAGTACAGCGCGGTCCGCGTCGCTCTCCCTCGGCCGAGAGATCGCCGCCGTGCCGGTGATGGTCTCAAGGACAGACAGACACCGGCGCGATTGTTTGTCGATATATTAAAGTTAACACACAACCTCAGTGCGGCCAGACTGTTCAAACAGTTTACCGTACATCGTTCACGTTAATACTATGTATGAGGTACTCTCGGGCTCAAGTACTAAATGTACCATCGACAAAGTTCCTGCTCGACCAGTTCCTAAACATTTTCCTTTGCACTAGGACGCCTAAAAATATTTTAAATTAAGTGTCCGCAACGACTGCAGACGTGGTTGAACTACGTATTTACACGTATGTGTGCGTTGCGTTGTGAGATTCAACGGCGCTGTTGAGCTATTTTTATCGTATGGTCGTACGGTCTGGTCGAGCGGCAACTTGTTTGATGGTACATTGAAATAATAACTCAATGGGACATGTGTCACATGTCACATGGTCAGGGTCGATTTTTAGGGATTGTTTTAAACGAGACATAATTTTAAATATTTTTCTCTCCTTCGATCTGCCTCTTCTGGTGCTCCCACAGTTGTTAGAAAATGTTTACTAACGTTAATAATTTTCCATCGGTGTAGGAGCACTTATAACATCTAACAGTTCCTAACAAAAGTTAATATATTTTGTTAGTAAATGTTTAATGTTAGAAAATGTTTATAAACAACACTGAATTTCATGTAGTTTTGCGACGCTGCACGGTTATGTATGTATGTCTGACAAAGAACGAAATAAAAATACAGTGAAAATGTGTTACAATAGCATTTGCAGGGAATAGGGACCGACTTATTGTAGTTGTATTAGCCAAAAGTCGTTATAACCGATAACAAAATGTATTTAACATACCATGTCAGAGCTCAACATGTCGCCGTAATACCCGGTTTCCCGTTATGTCGTTGTAAGGGGTTTTCACTGTAGTGGCAAATTGATGTTACAAATTACAATACTCATTGTGCTCAGACCAAATAAAAGTCAAAACAAGAGTTTTTTCAAACAAAATGATGGCAGTTTATATGACATACATAACTTCACACAGCTCGCCTTTACACACGGTAAGGCGTAGTTTCGTTACATGTGTGTGTGTTCGTGACACTGTGTAAATGTACATTAATCAAGATAAGTATACGATATTACTAGGTAAATACGATATTTGTACAGGGTATAGTTTCTACAGTGTTCATAGTAAGTGTAAACTGTACACGAACAAAGTCCGAGTGCTAGAAACATACACAAATTCACTTCAGCTGTGTTTACCTCACGTATGCGTCGTATACGGTATGCCCGTAGATAGAGAAAATAATTCTCTGTCTACTAACGCATAGAAACATACACAAATTCACTTCAGCTGTGTTTACCTCACGTATGCGTCGTATACGGTATGCCCGTAGACAGAGAAAAGAATTCTCTGTCTACTAACGCATAGTTCTATTTACAGTGCAGTTTTTTCGCGACCACAAAAAACCGCTCGTGGCTACGTTCCCACGAAATGTCAGTTGGCAAATTTATAATATTACGATAAGTTCAAATTGATAAATACGACAGTGCTCAATACCTAGTAGAAGTCAATATGTACCGCGGCAATTAGTGGAACTAAATTTGGTAAATTGTTATTTACAATGCCTGAAGTTGTGAAAAGTGCTGCCCGACAAATGATACTAAAGTTAATGGACTTTTGGGAAGCAGGACAGCAGAATCAAGGTACTTATTCTAATACTCATAAAAAATGCTTTCAATATTTTATCGGGCGATCACAGCGCCTCGTCTAGGGGACTTCATTGATAAAAAGGACTTTATCTATTTACCTTTTAGAAGTTATAACCAAATGTGGTTGTATTAATATGAGTAACTGATTTACAGCACTATTATTCAGCCTAAATCTGTACGAAACAAAAAAGCGCGGGAACTTAAAAAAGGCGGCCGCGGTATTTCTTTAAAAAAAAATTAATTTATTTTTGTATTTAAATAGTTAATTATATATTTTTCTTTGTGTATTTAAGTTTTATTTCGGTAAGTTTAGTTTTTAATTATAGTTTAGAGAAGATCATGGAGGACCTAGGTCCTGGGGACCTGGTCCCCCCGTTGGTTATTATGTTACAATATCGAATGATTCGAGCATGGACACACTGATGCCTCATGCACAATAGTTAGTCGCAAACGTCCAGCAATACCTAAGAGGCGTTGTAAAAAATGCCAGAAAATAATTAAAAGGGACCCAGAAAAGGCTAAACCAGATAATTAATTGTATGTGTATTAGCGATATTGAAAACAATGTTGTCCTTAAACAGGATATAATAACGGAAACACAACGAATAACTAATAATAGTGAAAAAAACCAAGGCTTAGATTCTCGGGTTAGTAGAATATTGTATAAAGATACAGATTCATCTCCATATATTATCCACGTACAAAGGTAATAAAATCACCTAATGAGAACATAAATTTTCACCCTATAGTTTTCGGCCACTATTTAAAGAAAAACAATATACAGAATATTGTTAATGGTAGCATTAAAAAATAGGTAGAAACAGGTTATCAATATCTTTTTCTGTATATTGCAATGCTAAGAATTTTATAAATAATCCACAATTTAACTAGGATCAATTCAAATCTTTTATTCCATCCTTCCAGGTAAGTAGAATAGGTTTAGTGAGGGGTATACCAGCTGACTGGTCTGATGATGACATAATTAATAAAATTATAGTACCATTTGGTTGTGGGGAGATTTTAAAAATTAGGAGACTAAAAAAAAATCAATTATAAATGGGACAGCGTAGTTGGATAATACAGAGTCTGTAGTGATACTAAGGCGGGTCAATAAGTCCGTGACTTTTTGAATTTCTAACCTCCTTACTGAAAAAGCAACACTACTCCTGTCAACAGGCATCTGTCAGTTGACTCCTATCAAAATTTGAACTTGCTGCGTCAGTTAGTTTGTGTTTTACAGCTATCTTTATCAGACTATCCAGTAACTTAAGGAAACAATGGAAAAAAGTGAATTTCGTGTGCTTATTAAGCATTATTTTTTGCGAAAAAAAACCATTACCGAGACCAAGGCTAAGCTTGATAAATACTATGGGGACTCTGCACCATCGATTTCAATGGTAAAAAAGTGGTTTACTGAATTTCGTTGTGGCCTTACAAGCACTGAAGATGCCGAACGTCCTGGACGCCCAGTTGAGGTCTCTACACCCGAAACAATCGAAAAAATTCACGATATAGTGTTGGCCGACCGAAGATTGAAAGTGCAAGAGATTGTGGAAGCCATAGGCATCTCGCATGGCTCAGTGGTTTCAATTTTGAATGATCACTTGGGCATGAGAAAGCTTTCCGCAAGATGTGTGCCGCGTTTGCTCACAGTCGACCACAAACGCAATCGTGTAACAACTTCACAGGAAGGTTTGGCGTTGTTTAATCACAATATGGAGAGTTTTTTAACCGTGGACGAATCATGGATCCATCACAATACACCAGAGACCAAACAACAGTCAAAACAGTGTGTTTCTAAGGGTGAATCGGCGCCAAAGAAGGCCAAGGTGGGTTTGTCAGCCAATAAAGTTATGGCAACTGTTTTTTGGGATGCACGTGGGATAATCCACATTGACTATCTTCAAAAGGGAAGAACAATTAATGGGGAATATTATGCCAACTTATTGGACCGCTTCAATGAGGATTTGAAAAAAAACCGACCTCATTTGGCCAAGAAAAAAGTTCTTTTTCACTAAGACAATGCAAGGGTGCACACATGTGCAGTTGCCATGGCAAAAATCCATGAATTGGGCTATGAATTGCTCCCACATCTACCCTATTCTCAAGATTTGGCTCCGAGTGACTACTTCTTGTTCCCAAACCTGAAAAAATGGCTCGGTGGAAAAAGATTTGACTCCAATGATGAAGTCATCTCGCAAACAAAGGCCTATTTTGAGGACCTCGACAAATCATATTTTTTGGAAGGGATAAAAAAATTGGAGAAGCGTTGGACAAAGTGTATAGAGCTCAAGGGGGACTACGTTGAAAAATAAAATGATTTATTTACCAAAAAATCTGTGTTTTATTCCAAAAGTCACGGACTTATTGACCCGCCCTCGTAACATTCGACGGTCAAACACTGCCAAAGAGATTGTACATGTGTTACAACACACTTCCTGTAGATTTATATATATTTCCTACCATACAATGTTATAACTGCTGTAGATACGGACATGTAAAAAACCAATGTCGGTCCACTCCTGGATGTTTTAGGTGTGGCCAGGGACATGCCGGAGATAGTTGTTCAGTTGAGGAGGACTTAATTTTCTGTTGTATCTGCCAAGGTTCACACATTGCAACTGACAAAAAGTGCCCAGAATTCCAACGCTAAAAATCCATTAAAGAGTAGATGGCCAATAAATGTTTGTCTTATTCAGAAGCTTCCAAAGTTCATCCCACTATTTCCAAATTGTATTCAGATGTGTTAATGTCTTCAAATGTTTCGTCATCGCCTGTAAATATGCAAAAATTAAATTTTTAAGCAACAATACTAAAAATAGTGTAAATTTAGTACAAAGGTCCCCAACCCAAATCTCCTCGGAGACAAGAGAATGGATATGACAGACAAGTTCATATTAACCTAATAAAAGATTATAATCCACCAATGGGTAATAATGGGTCAGCTTATCCAGCAGCCAATCTTGATGTTAATTCTATTCAAGAAACTATTTTAGCATTAAATAATTTGATAGCAACATTATCAAGTTTATCACCGTCCAACGTAGGTTTACTTAATACTGAATTAAATATAAAAACTTCATCCAATAATGGACAACATAATCCAATGGAATTGCCGCAGTGTAGTTAGTAAAAAACATGAAGTGATATATCTAATTAATCAATTCAAACCTACTATTCTTGCCTTACAAGAGACATGGCTTAAGCCGGAAACTCTTTTTAGGATTTCAGGTTATACATGTCTTAGGGAAGATAGATCTGATGGGTACGGTGGTACAGCCTTGCTCATCAAACATCATCAATCATTTCATCATATACCTCTTCCTTCACATCATTCTGATTTCTCAATCATTGCTGCATCTGTAAATAACATTTGTTTTGTTTCACTGTATATACCTCATCCATCATATAGTATTTTCTCTGATACTAAAGTTATTATTAGTCAATTACCCCAACCAATGGTAATACTAGGAGATTTCAACGCACAACATCAGTCATGGGGGAGTTACAAAGACAACCAATGGGGTTATGAATTATTAGACCTATTAGATTATCACAAATTGTGCATTCTGAATTGTGGCCATCCAACACGTCAGACTGCCCCTCATGAAGGTTGTAGTGCACCAGACTTATCAATATGTTCACCAAATCTTTCATCTGTTTTTCACTGGTATGTTTTAGAGTCAAGTTATGGACGCAATCATTTTCCTATTATCTTATCATTTCTAGGGAAAGGCATATATATATATATCGATTATGTTAAAGATACTAAGAAATTATTCAGGAGGAAAAAGTTATTAAGCTGGAGACAATTTTACGCTATAGATATGCATTTAAAACTCCTTTCCATCCTATACCTGGCACATTGGCCTGTAAATTCCTTGATAATTTAGCTCCACCTACAGTTTCCTATACACCTCCTTCACCTATACAAAATGTTAACTTTCAAGACTTAAATTCAATTTTTGCTATAGAAGAATTAAATGGGTAGTAGAAAACTTAAAAGATTCTACTCCTGGTTTAGATGGCATTCCATATTCGTTCTTTCAACATGCTTGTGATGATATTTTACTGCATTATCTGAACTTGGTTTGCCAAATTTTAATAACAGTTAATATACCTAGTTCATGGAGAATGCAAAAAGTTATTCCTATATTAAAGCCCAACAAACCCCCTTCTTTAGCTACATCTTATCGTCTAATAATACTATTATTAAAAATTGCTGAACATTTAGTAAAAAACGGGCTAGAATGGTATGTTGCAAAAAATAACCTCCTGTCAAATACACAATTTGGATTTCGCAAAGGTAAAGGGACCATAGACAACATTGCCATATTAACCACAGATATACGAATAGCACTTACAGAAAATAAATCTATTCTTACATCTTTTTTGGACATAAATTCTGCTTATGATAATGTGTGTAATTATAAGTATTTTAGAGGAAACATTACGTCGCTTATGAGTACCATTAATTTTAGTAAATATTATTATTAATATATTGTCAGAAATAATTATAGTTTTACTTTTAGGCAACTCTTACGGAAACTAGAGTTATCCGAAGAGGCATACCTCAGGGATCTGTTTTAAGTCCCCTACTTTATGATATATACACAGCAGATTTAGAACAATGTCTAGACTTAAATTTATTAAATATATTACAATACGCGGATGACCTGGTCCTTTATGTAATGAATAATTCTATAAACAACGCATATAGAGATCTGACTAATTCATTAGAAAAGTTAAAATCTTGGATGGACAATAACGGTTTGGACTTGGTGGTGGACACGGTCAATAAAAGCTCCATCGTTTTATTTTCTAGAATGCGTATGCCTCCTCCTATTTCAGTTTTTTATAATGGAATGCTTATTCCTGTAAAAGAGAACGTGAAATTTTTAGGGCTATATTTGGATTCCAAATTAAATGGTAACGCGCACAACGATTACGTTTCTTCAAAATGTAAGCGGCTTTTAAATATGATAAGAAGTCTATCTGGTGTTTGGTGGGAATCACATCCATTTACAATTAAATAATTTTATAATGCCATAATAAGAACTGTAATAGATTATGAGACTTTTCTTTTAGATCCGTGTAACATTTGTGGATTACAAAAGTTAGATAAAATACAAGCTAAAGCTTTGCGTATAATTTGCGGAGCTATGAGATCATCCTCTTCAACTCCGTCGACAATATCTGGCAGATAAATTTTTTGTTCGCTGTTACAAATTACAAAATCATCCGTTTATTCCGAAACTTAAAATTTTATTTTATCTTTGTTGTAGTTATAATAAATATTGTCACCATAAATCTAATCCCTCTCATTTAACTAGTTACCGTAAATTTTTAACCCTGGATGCTTTAACTTTAAGTTTCCGTTCTCCGTCTTTTCCATTATTTGATTCCTCATATGAAGCGTTAACGCTTGTGCCAGATATTCGTTATGACATTGGCATAAAAAAATCTGATAAGTATTTTGCAAATAACATATTTAAATATATTACAATAATAATTGGCTGGGATAACACCACATATATACAGGTGCATCTAAGAATAATACAGATGTTGTGTGGGAGTAGGCGTCTTCCATTTACAATATAATATTGTACAAAAAATGAAATTTCCTCCTGAAACTGTGTTTACGGGAGAGTGTTATGGCCTTTTTAAGGCTGTTGAGTACATACTACTCAGTAGGCTTGAGAAAGCATTAATATTTTCTGATTCTTTATGCGCTCTACAATATCTTAGTAAATTTCCGTTTAAATCAAAAAAATGTTTTCCGGTTACTTTCATTTAATTCAGGTCAGAAATCTTCTGTATAAATGTAAATTAAAGGGCTGTTTTGTAAATGTACACATTACACAGTTACACATTTGTATGGTATACCAAGCCATTGTGGCATTGTTGGCAATGAGTTGGCCAATAAATTGGCGAAGGATGCAGTTGTCAGTGGCGATGTGTTCCCATACAATAATTACGCGCATGATTTGGCTCCTCTTGCCCGGAGCTCACTTCTGAAATTATGGAATGAGTCATGGACCTTGAGCAGTCAAACAAAAGGATTACAGTACCGAACGATTCAACCAGTGATCCCAATTAAACCTTGGTTTTCAAAAATTTTACTTTCTAAAAATGTAACAACTTCAATTATTAGAATGAGACTGGGTCATATGTGCAGTCCAACGCATCTTATGAAAATTGGTATTCGAAATGACGTTTTATGCGACTGTGGAGAAATTGGCGATATAGATCACATTATTATGTCTTGTCGCCTCCATGATCATTCCCATTTATATCATAACTTATCATTAATTCCTATTCCATTTCCTACTTCTGTAAATTTATTACTTAGTTCAAATAATAAAGTTGTATGTAATTGTTTATCGAATTACATAATTCTAATAATATTAATATTTAATTTTTCATACATTTACATTTTAAGTTGTATATAATTCATTTTATTTTATGTAGTTTGTCTTAAACTATTCTAATTAACTTTTTTCCAAATTCCGTACATATCTACCTTTTATTCCTTCCGCCGTTTCCTAACCTTTTTATTTCTCTGTGGCACAACATACGCATCCTTTGTGTCAAGTTGCCAAAACAGAAAAGAAAAAAAAATATTTTTACGAAAATTCATAATTAATCCGTTTTTTATTTCATTTAATTCCGACATATCATTCACACGTGGTTTATATTCCTTTTGTATAATATTATTGGTATCGTCTTTATCGCAATCTATGATCATTTGAATTAATTCAATATCACTATCATCACTACTACATAGGGTTTTACTAACTATATTTTTTGTTTCTCTTTATGTTTTCAAATATTTTCTTGATAGATGAGTCTTGTTACAAAATCTAAGTTAGACAACAGCAAATTTAAATTTTTTATCATAGCCCTGTCACCTGAAGAATGTGCTGATGATTTTTCTGGAACTAGGCATCAGTATGCGTCGTACTGTAAGAATGGAGTGTGTGATGTTACGAACCGTTCAGAAGATGAAGCGAAGACACGAAGAGACTGAAAAACATCTGACAAGACCTTGTAATGGCAGACCCAGGTGTACTAGCACCCGAGAAGTTAATTTATTAAATTTTATTTTTCAATTTAAATAAATTGTTTCCACTTGTTGAAAATCGACACTTAAACGCAGTTTAGTTCAGCAACAGCTTCTTCAGACCCGAAGGGGCTACATTACTGACAGTACAGTGAGAAGATGATTTGCTTAAGCAAATCTGAAACCCCAAAGACCAGCGAGTGGTCTCAACTCTCAAACTCGAGAGCCCTAGTATTGAGTAGCAACACTGATACGCCCGTGAACACATACAGAGAGATGAACGAGAATGTTCAAGAATTTTGTTCCCAAATGAGTCGATTTACTCTCTTTAACTTCAGAAGTTAACGTGAACTTTTGTTAGAAGGCTAAGTACAGGTGACCTGGTAGGCGATATCTTCAAGCCTACTTTTCCGAAAGAGTCCAGTATGTTGGGGCAGTGTACATGTGGAATAGACTGGCACACCTTCAGGAAGCCGCACTGAGTATGTGGCCATGACAATTGGCACTCTTACTGGAGAAAGATATGTTCAAGAGATTGTCAAAGAGTATGCCAGGTCGTATTTAGCAAATATGGGTGATGGATCGATACTAATGAATTTTATGATTAAGCATACCCTTAGATTAGCTTGGAAGGCTAGTCGGAAGCCGCAGACTATCACCTAGTACCCTCAGAGCACTAAAACACGCCCTGATAGAAGAATGTATAAATCAGCAGAAGGAGTAGAGACGTTTTCAGTATGACAAACCCGCTCCAAGTTGATGTTAAACCCCGAGGAGTTATTAAAAACCGCAATAATATGTAAAAGTACTTATAAAAAATGTAAATTAAGTTTTTAAGACCAAGATTAAAATGTTTACTTTTTGTTTAAAGATAAAAAGAATATACTGATATATATAATTTACTAGTTACAAATAAAGCTCATAAAACTTCTTATAATCGTTTAGAAAAGTTTGGAATTTTAAAAGATTTGTACTTAGTTTTGCAGGCTAGTGTAATACCGTACTCTATTGTATTAATCAAATCAACTAGCTGTATATATTTATTTTAACTTTAGGATTCAATAATACTCAAGGAACCTTTATTGTGTCGCTCTGTCCGTCCGTCTGTCTGTCTGTCTGTCTGTCCGCTCTTATAGCTTCTGTAATTATTAATAAAATTTAGTATAGTTATATATTGTCTAGATCTCGATTTTGGTATCATAAAAAATTATCAATTTTATATATTTAAGGGGTGGCCCATACATGTGAAGGTGGGTGAAAAATATTTTTTTATTTTAACCCATCGTGTGGGGTATCGTTGAATATGTTTTTTTTTTTTTAAATAAAGGCAAGATTTCATACATAACTTTTACAAAAATCAACCATTTTCAAATAATCTGTCTCCAAATTTACGGAACCCTCCTTAGACATGTCCTCTTGGTTAGGTTATTTTAACTTAGCGCGTGAGTATGGCGTCCTTCGCTGTTGTCTGTAGGAAGTATGAACCTTAATTTTTTAAATTTAAAAACAGATTTATATTCTTTCATAAACAGTGTAGTAAAATCAGTTTTCAGATATCATTGACGACAATATTAATAAATAATAATGTATTAAATAACGTAAATTTTCCGCTTTATGCAAGTTTTTTTTTTTATTATTAACATATTATTGAAAAAGAAATAAAACTATTCGTATTATTCGAATTATTACTACTACTGAATCCAGTAGTACCTAACTCATATTCGAATAAAACGAATATTCGAATAATATTCCCTGCTACTACAGTATTCCATTATGTAAAAAGTAAATGTATTTAGAAAATAAAACCAAAATAAAACTAATACTCGAATTTTCTGTTTTTTTTTTAATATATGGCGGAAGGTTATATACCATTGCCAGGGTCAAGTTAAAAACGCAGGAAAAATAATTTTATATTATGCTTTCAACACCGGTTTTCAAAATCGACAAGTCCAAAGTCTAGTCAATGTCCAAATAAATCATCAATGCAGTTAATGAGTCAAGTCAGTCGGATCAATAAAGTGGTAGACGCTTTACTAAAACTTCCTAGGGAGTTTTAAAGGGAACACAAAATAGCACGCTTTTTGAAGTTGTACGTACCACTTGCCCCCACTTGTGCAAGTTAACGAATATTTAATATAAATATTACACACTAAGAACAGAAACAACACAAAAATAAGAAAGAAATACAAAAACAACAACGTCACACATAGATATTCTCGGCAAAACTAGGTTTTCCGTTTTGTTAACGGCCGACATTGACTAATAAGCAAATGACGTTATTAAAGTAAGCTCCGCCTATCGGAGAGTAAGTTGAAACTTAAATTAATATGCAGTTAGCTAAGATTTATATGAGTGTCCCCATCTTTAGTAGGCTATCCGTCCTCCCGCCGATAGAGGAGCCGCTTCGGTAGGAATTGCCACCTGTCAGTAGGTTATTGAAACGCGAGTAAAGACAAAAGCAATTATTGTTGACGTGATAACGTCTTATAAATCGATGGAGCCGGCTGCACGCACGAAAAAACATGACTCATGCGTTACCTGTTACCCGTTATCGTTACCAAGTACCGTTACCAAGTACCAGCGTTAGCTCGCATTGCCTTTACTTATTATTATTATTATGTTGTTGTTGTTGGTGATTTTGTTGTTGTTGTTGACGTTGTCACGTTCAACTATCGTCAGTAAACCGACTTTACAGACAGCCGGATGTTTTTTTAAACAAAAAATTAAACCGACTCGGCGACTTCCAAAGTAAAAATGCACAAAAAAGTATGAAATAAAACTTATCTTCTAAATAAATTCCCTTTTAAATTTGACTGAAATTTTAACTATTTCTCTACTCAATCTTCATAATTTTGATGTCGGTACCAGCCAACTTGAACGTGTGTTCTATTATAAATATTGTTTTATCAGGGAGTTGTTCGGGCCGCCGTAGAAATGGTTTCTTTATACGGAAGAATAGACAAAAATATAGATTGACAAACGAAATCTGTCATAAATTTGTCATTTTGTTAAACATTCTGTCAGTATTGTTATGTAGACAAAACGCATTTCGACAGTGCAGTGGTCAAACTGGTTATGCGTGCTGGAAAGCTGCTATTCTAGAAAACTCAGTTTGTTTCCGAGCGAGCGAATATTGACTTTAATAAAGGAATGGATGGGCTCAATTTACTTTGACCTAAAGCTCTTATATTGTATTTTGCAGACAGGTGTTGTGAGTTGACTTGTTTGTCGCTTGGCCTTCAGTGTAGACCCTACTCAGTTTCCTGATTCCGAAAGAGTGTTTTAAAATTTAAAACCATTTCGAACCTGGTTAAATGAGATTTGATTTCTAGATTTTTTTCATGTTTACCTCTTCTATTGGACATTACAGACATTATACCAGGTTGTGAATTGGGACAGGTTCCGACGCGTTTGTTTACAAACATTTCAATGTCTGTCGCACGTCGTTTGTTTGTCAGTCAATATTATCTCAGGTTTTGACCTACAAACAAGGGAATAAAAGAACGATATGTATTATAATAAAAGTGTACAAAATGTCCAAACGTAAATATGATAATTATTAACACATTATTAGCAACTGAAAAATTTAAGCTTCTATCAGATTTAAATGATTGTTTAATGTGGCGTGATCAGCTGCTATGTGTACGGGAACTAGATACTGAAGTCAACCCCGTGTACAGCTGTACAATTATTTTAATATAGTTTTAACTTTAAGGTATTTTATTTTTAATAATAAAGAAAAACCAAATACATAACACCAAAAATACGCATTTTTATTAACATTTCCACCTATATAAATTGAATAACGGTACAGTCGACTCTCGTTAATTCAAACCTGCATTAATTCTAACCTCTCTGTAATTAAAATTATCACTAGTTCCCTAGAAAACCTTTTTATAAATCGAAATAAATCAATACATTTTTATGCACTTGGTAATTCGAACGAAAAAATCATCGCGACACGAATCAAAACGACGCGTTATGTCGAACTCATCGGCGTCAAACACTTGACATTTAAAAATTGCAGAGAGAAATATTACAGAACGGCTCCTTCCCATTTGGCCTCATTCCCATCTCGCAGCCCTTATTAAATTTTGATAAAAATCGGCGTGTCGTTACCTGTACATTATTATAAATAATATCTGTCGTTTGGACAACTAGTTTTATTGTAAGGTACAGTCATTTACATTGATCTTCAGATGTGGAAGCTGTTCTGCATCATAATAGGTACGGTATGGTATAGGTACGTATTTATACATCAATTGTTATTAAATATTCATAGTAAGCAACTTACAAATATTCTTTAAGATAGGTACTTTGTCTACACTCTATACTAATAATGAAGGGGAAATATTTGTTTGTTTGAATAGGCTCCGAAACTACTGGACTGATTTGGATAAAAGTCGACACAGACATAAAGTATACCTCGGCGAAGTACATGGGCTACTTTCATTGCGGAAATTTCCTTTTGCACGCACGAAGTCGCGGGCTATATCTAGTGTTAAATAAAAACCTGCCAAGTACGACTCAGGCCGCGCTTAACGTTATTTCGTTATTTTTGTACGAAGTTTTTCAAAGAAGCATTTTACAAGTTAGGCCTATATAACTCCTGAACTAACAAAGTTATTTAAGCTGTTATAGTTTTCCTTCAAAGTTCATAACATCTAGTTATATCATGATTTTTTTTCAGAAATATTAACACTGATATTCTCACTAAAGTTTTCACTCTCGGAGTTTTTTAAAACATTATGCACTATATAATATAGCATTCGTATATTATGCACTCACTACTGTAAAATGCAAGGCCGCTGTCCATGACAATAATATAATAATGTGGACGATAAAACATTTCAAAAAATCCGTACATTTTTACAACCAAGCTACTAAGAACGCTAAAAGCGTTATTAAAAATTTTGATAGTTTTTTTCGACCCGACTGTACTATTTAAGAGAATTTTTCATATTTTAAAAGCTGTCCAAACCTTCAAAAATATAAAGACAACGAAACGCCGATTTTAATCAAAATTTAATAAGGGTTGCGAGATGGGAATAATGCCAAATGGGAAGGAGCCTTCGGAACTTGCAGAGGTACATAAGTACATTTTGAGACAAGTCCAAACTCGTGTAATCGTGCACGAGTCTACGTTTTTGTAATGAATAGTTTGACACACACTTGCGCACGCATTGGTTTGTTTAGTTAAGTTTTAAACAATATTTTTCGTTTTCGAACCATTACATATTTCAAACACTCGATAATTCGCAATATTTTAGTCAATCAATTCAGTTCATCAAGTTAGTTGAGTCTCCCGAGTTTCGAATTAACGAGAGTGGACTGTACATTTCAACCTCAATAATCTGAATCCTCAGTAAATGAAACAAGACTAATTTTAAACCTGTGTAATTGAAAAACTGGGTCGATGAAAACCTCTTTTAATTTACAAAATCCTTTGTCCCTTGAGATCCCAATTAACCAGGTTTCTCTGTATACATATTGAGTTATATTTGAGAATTGATCGGTAGTAAGTAATAACTTATAAGTAGGTGTTCTGTCTTCTAGTTTAGTGTACCAGGAACCCAGGAAAGCATCTACACTTTCATACCTTATACGTTAATAAAGCAATGTTTTTAAATGTGTGAGTGTAATATGTAGACAAGATAAAAATTGAAATATTTATAATAACTAATAATTATAATATGGTATATCCTGTTAATTTCCAATCAATAAATGTAACATGTTATTATAAATAAATAATTGCAAAATGAATGTCCCACTTTAACGACTAACGAGTATTACTTAATATTATGTAGTTAATCTGATAGCAATCATTCTAGTTTCTCTACTGAGTAGTGGCTAGTTGGCTGCTGAGTACTGGCTACTTGAAGTCATGGGTCAAGTTTATTTTATGATCATTAAATTAAATTTAACAAAGAGTATGTCAGGACATGTCTAAGGAGGGTTCCGTTACTATCAACGCGCTATAGGTTTTGTCAAATTACTACAAAACTTATTGTCCGATTTTGCTCAAAATAATTTTCTTGCAGAGTATTTTGCAGGGCCTATCAGCATGGAAAGTTACAACTTTGTAACTCTTAAAGTTTGGAAATGCCAACTCGTAAACCACTTTGGAGGTAGATAACTCGAAAAATTAATTTTCTATCTGTGTAATGATTGTTACTTGTCCATATCGACTCAGCAGAAAAAAATTGTTTCTATTATGTTGAATTGCTGGACAGTCAAAGAGGCGTCTCATTGTTTTCCTCACAGAATCTGCAAGTCGTTGTATCACCAACGTCTATTTTTTTGAAGTGTTTGTGGAGCTTGCAGTTCCCTGTTAGGGTTCTAGTGTGGATTCTTAGCTGATTCCTAGTCATTGAAAGTGCCAATTCTGCAAGCCTTTTGTTAAAGTCCGGAATTAACGTGTTGGAATGCTCAAGCCAAGGCTTGAGCATTCCATCGCGTAACAGCGTAGTGCTGGGAAATATTACAAAGACCGGTTCTGGGCCTCGGCCCCCAGCCTAGCCAGCTCATCCGCAGTTTCATTGCCGGAATGTTGCTGTGGTCTGGAACCCATACCAGACGAATAATGTTGTCACATCCTAGCATGTTTAGCGTCTCAACTAGTGTTGCCAGGTGAGACTTGATTTAACTCAGGACAGAAGCTGAAAAAATCGGGACTTAGGTCTATTTATCGGGACTGCCAATTTTTTTTAACTATAATCAGAACGTAGACAAAATATATTTTTTTTGGTCGCTAGCTATGTTTTTACATGAAAAATATAATTTAGTTAAAGCGAGCAAGCTAATTTTTTTTTCTCAATATCAGGTACCTACTTGTATTTTTTTGAAAGACTGGAAAACAATAATAAAATCAAAAGCGCAAAACAGAACATTTTACAGTTACTAAGCGATATTTTGATAAGTAATTTCCCGCTCAAATCGGGACATCCCGCACAAATCGGGACTTACCGCACAAATCGGGACTTCCCGCACAAATCGGGCACCTGGCAAACCTAGTCTCAACACAGTTTAAAACTAATTGAGATGAAATTTCTACTACAGTCTGTTCTTTTAGCGCAGCCTGACTGTCGGAGAAGATTAGATTGTTTTTATGTACTACGGCCATCTCTAGACTCTAGTGAACAACCTATAATAGAGAAGATCTCAGCCTGAAACATGGTTGCAAATTCTCCTAAACAAGCATATTTGCCTGTAGTGGCATGTCTCCGTAGAAGCGCCCGAAAAAAAAGTTCTTGGCTAACCCAATAACAACATGTTACACGCCAAAAACAAAATAAGTAAAGTGTGTAAATGTGAAATGTTGATTTTGAAATCATAGTTACATATTAAATTAGTTAATTTTGCCTCAGAAAACTAAAATTACAAGTTATAATACTACTTAGTTAAGTACCAAATTGAAATAATTTGATTTGTAAATATGTATTGTGTCATAGGCAATCCACATATTTTATGACACATGTTGGCTTTGTAAATGTTTTGTTCAATTCCGATATTGACATCCAATATATCGAAACTCAATATCGGAATTGAAAACCGTCCGATATTGCATGCCCTTATCCATATACATATTGTATAGACTGCCCTTCCTTTTGGCTTCGCCGTAGTCGGGCAGTAACTAAATAATAAGTCAACATGTCAAATATTGTCTATAATGGTACAGAAGTCGGAACCCAAAGTGAGCGAGTCCGACTCGCACTTGGCAGGGTTTTCATTTAAGTATGTACTGCATAGCCAGTAGCCACACGCATAAGGGGATTGAATTTTAATTGAAAAAAAAAAAACCCTAAAATACAAACAAAATAAGAATTTATTATGACGCAAAAAAAATTACATGCAATGTAAGTACCTATATGTACAAAATTTCGACAGAAGAAACTATAAGGATTCCTTGTAGTTAATACGGAGCCCTAATTATAAACAGAAATGGAGTCGGACACTCTTCGGAACACGGCAAAGGTGAGTGTGACGATGCAAGTTGGCAGTTGGTAGTGTTGGTACCACACACTGCCACACAGTATACACTATGGTGGCGCAACCACTTACACCAATTAAAGAAACGTAAATACGTTCGGGATGGGACCTGGAGCACACGTGGTGTCCCGTGTCAGGCGTGGGCGGTGCCAGTGGGGCAGCAGGTACGGCGGTCGACGACACCCGTGCGCCCCGCGCCCCCCGCCCGCGAACCTGTCCGCGCGCCCATTGAAGCGCCCGCGCCGCCGCCGCCGCCGCACCCGGCCGCCGCTCAGACTACCTTTTGGGTTGTACGATCGCAATAGTTGAAGTATGAATTATGAGAGTACATTGTTATATGTAATTTACTTTGCATTAAGTAATATGTTAAAACAATAATTTAGATTGAAATAAAAGACATGTCTGACGGCCTAGCCGACTAATGGGCCGCAATATCTCTTATCAGCTGTCGCGTATCGCACCACGCCGATAACTCGATATCATCAGCCTTTGTGGATACTGACTATTATTATCTCTTCCCACGAAGGTCCCCTCAGACGACAGACCCAATGGATCACTCACCGTGGATCCGATATCCATGAGAATTCATGTGATGTGTGCACTGTGCAGCATGCGAGTTTAAGTCACTACTCGCCGTGAAGAAGTTAACTACAATTTGTATGGCATCGAAGTAAATACCATTCACAGTAATAACACACAGGACTTCTCGCACTATTTCCACTTTGATAAGTATTTTTCATTAATTTTAATATATTACACGACCGGTTTCGACAAAGTCATCATCAGGTGTAGATAGATTGTTTGCCACTGGCGACTGGCATTGTTTCGCCATTGCCATACAAATTGTAGTTAACTTCTTCACGACGAGTAGTGACAAAAACTCGTACACTGCACACTGATCATCACGCGATTAGTTAGCCCAAAAATTTACCTTCTTTTCAAGTTACGAGGTATTATAAAGATTCCGCGTCGATGCGACGGTCTTCAACTCGCCAGTATTCGTCATCACCGGTTTGTGACTTGTGACCGACCAGTGTAATGCGCTGCCGGCCAATGGAATCGTATGTAACCTATTCAGCAATGAGGATTCGCTCCGGAGTGCGTGACGTCATGCGCGCGGCCATATTGCCGGCGGGAGTGTTTGTTTACACCCGCCGCGCCCGGCCCGCCTCGACTGCCACCGGCCACCGGCCACGTCACGCAATACCTACCGCCACGTGGACAATCTCGGGAAAGATAAGGTCATGCAACGCTTTGCGACTTCTCTGGTGTTCTGGTCTGTGGCTGCCCATGATCTGGCCTGTGGGCGATGCTCAAACAAATTGTAATAAAATTTGGTCTGAGGGGCGATGGTGGTTGCCTTCTATCATGCAATCTGTTTGCCCGCCCGGCGTCACCAGTCAACACGCGAGGGAGCACCCATAGGTGGAATGGATACATCGTAGTTCATAAAAATATTTTGATTGATTGTAAACAAATGAACGTGAGTTTAAAGTTTTAACGTAACTCGTAAGTCGAAGACATGGCGCCGAGGTATGATGAACTACACAGCGGTTACGTAATCGCTGAATTGCTTATATATTCCATCGACCTAACATTTAATTGTAAATATCGAATTTCCGTCAATAACCGATATAATTGCACTTGTATGATTGCGCTCCTATTGCGCATTGAACTATAAAATTGTATGCTCACATTGTAAACAAACACAGCTGATGTCAAAGAAAATTAGGCGATAAGCGATAAGGCCCAGCGCCATAGTAACTATTTATTAGTCTGGGCTACTACGGAGTACGGGCTAGTTGCAATTCCAAGACTAGGAAACTAAATGTAGGTACCTACCTAACCAAATATTATTACAGTACCTGATAAAATATTACAGCGCACGCGACGCCTACAATCAACAATCTTTAGGAAGATGTTACCTTTGTCGTCGTACCTCAGATAATATTAAATAGCTGCTGGAGTCCGCGACTGCGCTTGTGTGGAACTATTAATGGGCACGGAGCCATAAAATTAAATAACCTAAGTTACTAGCTCAGGATCATCTGGTTACCAGCTATCTGCGAAAGTCCGGTCAAAATCGGTCCGGCCGTGTCAGAGATTAGCTGTAACAAACAGACGGACAGACAATATAGACATATAGGTCAAAATGAGAACCTCCTTTTTTTGAAGTCGGTTAAAATGTACAATGTAAAATGTCTCGTGCAAAATGTGAACGTTAACGATTAAACATCATACGAATAATGTATTTTTAGTGTTACGTAGGACCACCGAAATAAACATTATTTGTATACATTATTTTATATGTATATCCTACTAATATTATAAATGTAAAAGTTTGTGAGGATGGATGGATGGATAGATTGATGTTTGTTATTATTTCACGCAAAAACGGAATGACTGAACTGAACGGATTTCGATGAAATTTGGTATGGTAGTAGTTTAGGCTCTGCTCTGGATTAAAATATAGGATACTTTTATCCCGAAAAAGTACAGTATTCCAGTGGGATACTATAATTACGCGGGCGGAGCCGCGGGCAACAGCTAGTTATGTCCACACGTTGGATAAGTTCGTCCAACGTGTGGACATTTGCCAATGCCAATTCAAGCGGCCAATGTGACGAGTGTTTGTTGAGCTGCCCACGCATTGGCCGAGCGCACACGAGCCTTTTTGTGCACAAAAACAAGGCAGGTATAAGTGGTCCCATACACGGTCCGGTTTTCCGGACCTTCTTTTCGGCCTGAATGGATGGAAAATCGTATGGTCTGTGTGCAATTTCGAGATCGCATCAGTCGGCCGTATGGACTGAAGCGATTCGTTCCAGTGTTGCCAACTTTGTTTTTGCGAAACTACTAAATTCCCGTTGTTTTCTACTAAAAACTACTAAAAGAGTACCGATTACTATAAAAAAGCTACTACACTTAAGAATCCCTAAAAGTTATTTTAGGGATTTTGTGTTTACAAACATACATACATTTTCAGTTTTAATATTTAACCGTTTAATTTAAAAAAAACATAGTAGGAAATATTACGTATATCGAAATTAAATCGGTAGTTATAAGCGACTTACGGATGCGTGCTACTATGTGCTATTATGATAAGGTGTCATAAATCATTATAAGCACATAGAAGCAGGCCACTCTGCATATTATGATTACTGTCTAGCTATTTTCTACAAAACCACAACTAACAACTAAATTCCTACTAAGGAGGAATAAAATACAAAATTTAGTAGTAAAACTTTGTAAAACAACTAAGCTGGCAACATTAATTCTGACCTGTCCGGATGGATTGAACGGCAATAAGATTGGACTGAATGGTAATAAAATTCGAGTGTAAAATAAAACCTGTCAAGTGCGAGTCGGCAAGATGAGTTCCGTGCAAAGCGAAAAAAATTGTTTGTTGTATGTGAGCCTCAAATTTTTATTTTATTGTTTTTAGTATTTGTTGTTATATATGTATGGAATAGAAATACCTACATCATACATTTGTGAAAATGTCGAGCTATCACGGTATAAGAAGGTTAAGATACAGCCTGGCGACAGACGGACGAACAGCAAAGTCTCAGTTATAGGGTCCCATTTTTACCCTTTGGGCACAGAACCAGACAGACAGAAGAAAATGGCACGTGGTCTAAAGAAATTTATTAAAGTATTTAAAACTTTAGAGCCACTATGGTTGATAAAATCTAAAAACTATAACTATAAAACAAAAAATTATTTCTATAACACATTATTGGAAAATGTATGACACAATAATTCGGTTTCGTCGATAGCGTGATTACATTTGCAGCAAAATACAATTAATAAATAAAATAATAGTCTATGACAGACCAAGAGCATGTCACGACATGTCTAAGGAAAGAAATTTATTAAAGTATTTAAAACTTTAGAGCCACTATGGTTGATAAAATCTAAAAACTATAACTATAAAACAAAAAATTATTTCTATAACACATTATTGGAAAATGTATGACACAATAATTCGGTTTCGTCGATAGCGTGATTACATTTGCAGCAAAATACAATTAATAAATAAAATAATAGTCTATGACAGACCAAGAGCATGTCACGACATGTCTAAGGAGGGTGCCGTAACTATCAACGCGCAATAGGTTTTCTTTGAATTACTACAAAAGTTATTGTCATAAAGTTATTACAGAAGCTAGGAGAGCGGCGGTCAGACATATAGACGGATGGGCAGAGTGAAATTATAAGGGTTCCTTAAGTATTACGGAACCCTAAAACACGACCGAAGCTCGCGGCAATTTTCCGTGTATGTGCTCTAATTCGTTCAGGCTGAACCTTAGATTAAAACACCTTGAAACCGGGTACGCGCATGAAAAGTGAAGTAAATCATACTGAGCCATATTGGCTCAGTTTGTTCGAACGACCCGTCAGTGGTCAAGGTCAAGCGCTAGTGGATACATCTCCGACTATTAAAAACATGACGGTTTGTGTCGTTATTAGGTGTCACAATGCATCGAAAAAGAATTAAAAAAGCTTCGGACATAACATTTCATATGTAAGTATGAAATGTTATGCCCGAACAATTTGACTTGTATTATGTCAAATATTTAAAACATTTTAAAATAAAATTATATTATGTCGCCATCTTGCTGCCCTATTGTGAATTGTGAAAGTGTTACTAGTAAAAATAAATTTATTTCAAAATTTTCATGGCTAACTAATAGTTGCAACTAAGACAAAGTTTTTTAATATTTCTGATTTTTTTATTATCAATTTAAAGTATTGCCAGTATTAAGATAATTCTTAATATATTCCTTAATACCAGATTAATATAAATATAGTTCACAAATTGTGTTTAGATGGTTTAAAATGAAATATAAGTTATATTTTTACATCTCACGATATTAAGAAAAACAAATATACAATAATTCCAATTTTAAGAGTACACACTCCGCAACATTAAAGTTTTGTTTGTTGCGTGTCGGTATGTAATGCTTACGCCTATAGCTATCTGTTGCTTGCTTCACTTTGTACGATGCGTTTGTTTGAAGACAATCTAGGCGTTATTAATCTAGCGGCCGAACTGACGTCAGTTCGGTCGGATGCGATTTTTTCCGTGTATGTGCTCGAATCCGTTCAGGCCGAACTGACGTCAGTTCTAACTGAAACGATCGGCCTCTCGTCTGTGGAGGCCTTAAGGCTGGGACTATATGCTCCGGAATCCTTAACACTGGTAAAAAATCAAAGCATTGAAAATAGAACTCGGTGCTAATGCAATAGAGTTGAAAATCAAACACATGAGTGTCGAATCAAATGTCAATGTCATATATCGACACTCGATACTCCCATTTTCAACTTTAGTGTAAATAATACGCAGAGTTCTGTTTGCAGTGCTCTGAAATTTCAGCGGCGCGGCGTTCCGGATTACGGAGCATATAGTCCCAGCTTAACGCGCGATACAAGGCAAGGCAAATCGGCTGTTTACACGTTGGCGTTCGCCATCGCTCGGCCAACATGTATAGCCGACTTAAAGGTCTATGTAGATTCTAGATTGGAGGTAGGTACAATTTATTTTTTAGTTCATAATTAATGAGCGGATTCCACCTCACTAATTCAGACGTCCTAATTAGGATCCTAAAAAGAAAACTTATTAGAATTTAGTCAGTCAGAAGTCACACTTCTTACAATTTAGTATTCTAATTAGGATCCTAACTTCCTAAATGCTATTTCACTTAACAGTCTTTGACATCATTGCTTCCTTTCTAGTTCGCTCAGATCTTTTAAACGGATTTTAACGCAGGTTTCAACAATAATAGTGATTCAAGAGGAAAGTTTTTGATTCATTATGATACACTGCGCCCATGCGAAACTCGGGCGGGTCGCTTAACGCTTTATGAAGTGTAAACATCCGACTCCAAAGTACGTTGGGTCGGGCTGAGACAAGGGTGACGGGAAAGAGTTACATACCTGGTTGGTGAGGACATCGATGACCACATAGGCCAGATACACGATCTCTTCCTCATCGGAGCCGAGCGCGGCGCCCGCCAGCCCCGCCGTGCGCACGTGCAGCGCGCAGACCCAGCCGCCGCTGATCATGGCGCCATGCACCGCCACCGCTGCCCGCGACCACACAGGAGTCTGTCGAGCGTGACCTCAGCACCTCGCCACCATCTCAGCACAGAACACTGGGCGAAAGCTGGCAGACTCGCGGAATATTAACGGTTTCTCATTAACGATAGGAGTACTCGTGCCGCGAATGGGTCGGAAGCACTCGGAAATCGGAATGTGCGGGTCTGGTGATTATTCGACGGTGAGCGACGCGAGTTGCGTGTCCCGCGGCCCGCGAGGTGTATATTATACGGTTTACCGCTAGCCGTTCGCCTCGTCGTTCGTCGACGTAGGCCTTTTCCGTGCGAGGGAAAATCTGGAATTAACTCACTTCACATCCATTTAAACACAAATCCGCGTTCGAAAAAGGAATGGCCGCTCGGTTCACGAATCACGATAGGTATATAAAACGTCGAAGACTTTGTCTTCGCTCGATTCCGGATTAGAGGACACGAAACTTTTTCAATCCTACTCTGAACGAGAAAAAACTTAGAAAATGTCGCAAGTTCCTCCGATTGAGTCGTAAAAACTTTAATATTGTTTATTTATATAAATGTAAAAGGAAGAAAACGAGCGTACACAGCGTTTCCTACGCTCTCGCCTGTCCGGTCGGGCTCGGTGGATCGACTGCCGCGGCACGATTGGCTCGCCCCCCGTTGACACTGCGCAGGTAAACGCCAGGTGAGCGAGGCGACGTTGCCAAACCGAGCACTATCATTGATGAGATAGTTGCTGTGTCATAAATACAGTCACAAAGTCATGAAGTCGTAACTTATTTTACCTAGCGGCTAGCGCCAGCGCCTGACATGGCCTAGCGCACGTTAAATCCAACGTTCGCTGTTCAATTTCGGCACGGCGTTATTAATCTAAGGGCACGTCCAGATAGTCAACCCCTAATAAATATTTAAATAACAATATTAATGAAACAAACCTAACCAAGAGCATGTGTAAGGACTTAAGGAGGGTTCCGTAACTATAATCGCGTAATATTTTTTTTTCAATGACTTCAAAAGTTGCTGTCTGATTCCGTTCAAAATAATTTTCATAAAGATTTTTGAACATGATCTATTACCATGAAAAATTGCAAGTTTCTAAGTCTCATAGCTTAGAAATGCTAGGGGGGGGGGCAACTTATAACTGCAATTTTTTCGAATTTATTATTCCGAAACAACTTTTTGGTTAGCATTTAGCTAACTCTATTTTCAGCACCACTGGTCAAGATTTGATTCCAAGCCCAAAAATCTAGTAATATCAATAAAGTTCATAAAATTTCTGAAATTCAAAGAGTTAATTCTTTGACACCAATATAAGCTTTTAAACAAGATAGACCAACATCCATATACTATCAGGAGAAAAAGAAGTTTCTAGTTTCTAGCAAGATCTACCTGCATCTTGCCGATTGAAAAGTATATAGTTTATATTTTAATGGGCAATGGCGAATATGTAAGTACCCTTTTCAGATTCGCGCGGCTATCAATCAATCTTTGATTTTTGGATTAATAATAAAACTTACTATGGCCACTTATCTCTAAACTCAGTATGATCAGAGATAATGAGGAATAAAAGTCACAAAAAAGCAAAAAAGTCACAAAGTAGCAACACTATAAATTGATGCAATATATAGGATTATTGCATCAATTGATAGTGTTGCTACTTGCTGGTTAGGAACAATTCCTGGAAATTAATGATATTCGGCAAACATAAGGAAAGTATGGTATTTTGATGAACTGCTTAATTTTTTGAAGAAATATAACTAAATACTAAAAGTCTTTTCACGATTTTCTCGCAAACAATTAGTTTTAAGATTTTAAGATATTGTTCCTTACGCGCAATTCAATCAGATGACGCAAAAATGCAGATTGTTTTTTTTGTCAAAATGCCGATTTGTATAGAAGCTGAGTAGGTACTTTCGTTTTTCAACCTTGATTTTTGGTTATAAAGTAATGTTAGGAACAAAACCAAACATAAATACAAGGTTAGAAGTATAACATATAAGGTATAACATACTAGCAATAGCTAGGAATAAAATTGCTCTAGCCATTTTTCTCTAAACTCCAATAAATAGAGATAATGAGGATTTAAAATACATACAGCCGAACGTATAACCGCCTCCTTTTTTGGGAGTCGGTTAAAAAGTAACAAAAAAGTTGAAAACAAAACCATCCGGAATTATTGCACCAATTGATAGTGTTGCTAGTAAGGAAAAATTCCAGAAAAGTAATGGTATTCTGTAAATTTATATAAAGAAATTGTTGTATTTTAATATGCTTAAATGTGAGAGTCATAATAAAATGCAAAAAGTACGCTCTTGCCTCGATTTTTTCGCACACAATTATTTTAAAGATAGTGTTCTCTACTAGCAACTCCATCAGATGACGACCGACATCAGACAACTAATAGTTTTGATTGCCTATTTTCCGCAGTAAACGATTTTCCACAACTGACAATCGATGACCTAATAATTAACGGCTCTGGAAAACGTATCGATAAAAAAACAGCCCCGGAGCTATTACGGGGAGCACCTCAAAGAAAACGGATCATACCGTATACAAGTATGCAGGGAAGAGAATTTGCAGTCCCTCAGTAGATACGATATCACTCCAGCTAACCCATGGCTATTGAGGGGTCACATGCAGTCCCATCATAGGCAATCAAAAATATATTATACTAAGTATAACATATATATCTTACTGCAGGGTAAAGTACAGGGAAGAGTAGGATAGATTCTGACTCTGACTGTTGTTCCCACGTCATGTCCATTTTATGGTACTTAGGTTGGGCTAAGTAAGTAAGTTTAATACTGTGGGAATAGTGGATGCCCCAAAGGGAGATCTCCGACCGAGCGAGGTGATATGCTCGGTCAGGCCGAATTGTACTGCAAACAGTTATATCTATTTAGAAAACTATCCCAGTAGGTTGTAGGTGTAGGTGGCTGTGGCGAAGGCCGGTTCTCCTTCATAAGGAAGCCCTAGCCTGTATAATAGGTAGGAATTTGGATGAGGTCCTTCAATAGGCAAGTGGTAAGTAAAGACGGTAGGAATGGAGTTATAGGAACCCCACGCCGCTGGTAGGTAGTAGGTAGGTAGGTTGGTAGGACATCATTTACACTTGTATGTGTAAATGTTGTTGTAAATGTAGATGTTGATGATGGTGTATGTTATATGTGTAGTAATTTCCTTATATCAGTTCATAGTTAAGACTACTAGTAATTATTAATAATCCGACTACGTAGAAAAAGGGGTCTAAAAAGCCGAAACAAGAAAATAATTCAGATGGAAATCCAGAAATGCATAGGTACTAAAATGGTCAAGCTAGAGCCGTGGTATTATGATAATCAAGAAACGCACTTGAGAGTATTCAACAGTCTACATAATATGTTAGATGTACCTATACTGCGATTCAGAAATATGTAAGACCCGTATAGTGACATCTATCGATCGAATAAGTAATAAAAGTGCTATTAAATATTCATTTATTTCATCTGCATTATCTAATTAAAAGCGGTTGAGCCGATTAACTAATTTTAATCTAGTTTTTTTGTTTGAAAGCTGACATGATTGCGAGTATTTTAGCTATAATTCATCATCATCAGCTCGTTCACTGCTTGACAATTCAGGGGCTATTTAAATTTTTATTTTCGTATGTATTGTCTACAATAAATTATATTTATGAAATAAAATATGTTTTATGAAGGTAAAATAATACTTATATATAATACATATACCTATTCTATATTTATAGTCTTATATTACGTAATGTTCGAAAATTGGTCAACTGGGTTAGTACGAATTGTACAACCGTATTTTAAACATGTATTTTGAATTTTGATACATAGGCTGCACTAAAAGTATCGGGAATGGAATATTTCCACTGTTCCTGTCATATTAAAATCTTTTTAATTTAAAACTCCTTGGTTTTAAAAATCGAATACCGTTTATTTATTTAAAAAAAATTTCTCGGTCTTGTCACAAGGTCTTGTCAAACTTGTTTAGTCGTTGAGAAAATGTAATTGACTCGAGAAAATTCTAGAGCGATGATTTATTATGACTTTCGAAGTGGTTTAACACAAAAACAGTGTGTTGACCGGATGATTTCTGCATTTGGTGATGAAAATCCAAAACCACAATTTATCGCTGGTTTGCTGAATTTCAACGTGGACGTGTCAAGCTCAGTGATGATCCCCGTCAAGGTCGTCCAAAAACTGCCGTCACCCAAGAAAACGTTGATGCTGTGCGTAAGCTGATTGAGGAAGATCGACATGTGACATACCGCGAAATTCAGGCAACTTTAGACATTGGCATGAGTCAAAGTTGTTTTCCCGATGGATACCGAATTTGCTCTGTGAAGAGCAAAAAGCGGCTCGCGTTACTTGGTGCGTCAGAACTCTCGAAAGATTCCACGCAGGATCCTCAAATGCTGTATACAACATCGTATCAGGTGCCGAATCCTGGATATACGCGTACGAACCCGAAACAAAAAACCAGTCACGAGTTTGGGTGTTCGAAAATGAGTTAAAGCCAACAAATATTGTTCATTCACGGAGTGTTGCAAAAAAAATGGTGGCCACGTTTGTCTCCAAAACCGGCCATGTTGCGACTATTCCTCTTGAGGGACAAAGAACGGTTAATGCAGAATGGTATGCTAACATTTGTTTGCCACAGGTCGTTTCTGAACTTCGTAAAGAGAACTGCAACCGCCGCATCATCCTCCATCACGACAATGCGAGTTCTCACACCGCGCACAGAACAAAAGAGTTTTTAGAGCAAGAAATCATAGAATTATTAGACCATCCGCCGTACAGCCCCGACCTAAGCCCTAATGATTTCTATACTTTCCCTAAAATAAAGAATAAATTGCGTGGTCAGAGATTTTCATCACCTGAAGAAGCTGTGGACGTCTACAAAACGGCCATTTTGGAGACCCCAACTTCCGAATGGAATGGTTGCTTCAATGATTGGTTCCATCGTATGGAAAAATGTGTCAAATTTCGCGGTGAATACTTCGAAAAGCAATAAATACATTTTTAAATAGTAATGTTGTGTCACTTCCTTGATTCCCGAAATTTTCAGTGCCGCCCTCGTATATTACACGTGATGATTATCTCAGTCGATTTTTTTCAGATGTTAGAATCTGGGGTTCAATTTTCGAAATACAAAATTTAAAAAAATCTATACCCTATGTTACCCGCGGCAGCATTACAAATCTATAGACACCTGATTTATCGAAATCGGCCCAATAGTTTAGACGCTACGAAGGAACAAGCATACATACATGATACATACATACATACATAGACTGCCAAAATCATTACCCTTCCGTTTGGCTTCGCCGTAGTCGGGCAAAAATAGGTACACTAAAACCATGTGAAATCATCATATGGAACAGGGAACTTACTATGTATGAAAAACTACTAAAATACCGAAAGCCATTGAGATTGTGGATGGAAACACATTTTGACAGTTTTTGATTATTTCTAAGGTTTTTGAAAGGCAGATGAGTTTTGGTATGCCTGTAGAAGAGTGATGTTGTTGATTTTGTATTTTTTCCATATTTCTTCCATTTGGTGTTATTTCGGTTCTTATTGTGTAATATTACGACGGTACAGTTATATACCGTGTATCGATCTCAGCTATGACATCATACAATTAAAATAATTTCACAATTTAGGGGTGGCTCTCATGTATGAACATAATATGCAGTGGGGATGAAAAATATTTTTATATTCTACCACATCGTGTGGGGTAAAGTTGAATATGTCTTTTAAAATAAAAGGCAAGGTGTCATACATGACTTTTTTACAAAGTCAACCATTTTCGAGTAATCGTCCTCCAAAGTGGCTTATAAGTTGTTGCCCCCCCTGGCATTTCTAAACTATAGGAGATATAAAGATTGTAAGTTTTGATACTGATAGATCATGCTAAAAACTCTTTAGGACAATTATTATTTTCAGCGAAATCGGACAATAACTTTTGAAGTAATTCAAAGAAAACCTATTGCACGTTGATAGTTATGGTCTCTCCATAGACATGTCGTGACATGCTCTTGGTTATGTTTTTATCCTAGAGTCTTATACCCTGAGTTTAATGTATAAGTTTTTAAGTTTATATCGTGTTTTTATTTCTCAAACTTTTTCGTCTGTGTGTTGCATGTCGCGTGACGGTCGGCCGCGGAGTAGGGATAAAGTGAAAGGCGCTCGTCAGAGCAGCCGAGGCCAATATGGCGGCGCCTATAGTTCGCATCAGCTGACCGTGTAGTGTATAGACTAGTACTCATTTGTGCCAGTGCTCCACGCTATTTTGTTATTAAGTTTCACTTTTACCGTGGTTGCATAAAACCCACAATCCTTTTCTTGATTGGTTTACAACCCAAAAATACTTCACATTAGTAAGGCTCTCATAAACATCTTATGCAAATAGGTTCGATTTACCTATAGCGTGATCTAGCGGCAAATCATCTAGTATGCCATATGAGAACCAAAGTTCCTTAAGAAAATTAACTTAAAATCTAACGCATAAACAGTCTGTATATTGATAACAGCAGCCTCCGTGGTCTAGTGGTTAGAGCTTGGCTCTCGACTCGGAGGTCGTGGGTTCGATTCCCGCATTGGAACAAAAAAAAATGTTGTTTCCAAGTTTGGTTAGGACAATTCAGGCTGATCACCTGATTGTCTGACAAGAAAGATGATCCATGCGTCGGATGGGCATGTAAAAAGTCGGACCTGCGCCTAATCTCTCGCCAGTCGTGTCGGTTATCCGGTCCCACTGGGTTATGAGAGTAAAGGAGGAGAGAGTGCTCTTGTGTACTGCGCACACACTTGGGCACTATAACATAACTCCTGCGTAGCTGGCCTGGTTTCAATGAAACAGGCCACCGTCACCGAAATCGGTGTGGGGAGCTATTATTATTATTATTATATTGATAAAGACCGCATTTAACTCGTTATGTAGTTCACGCGAAGACACAAGAAGCGCATTTTATTGTTATTAAGTTTCACTTTTACCGTGGTTTCATAATTCTTTCTAATTTAATTTTATTCAAATACATTTATGAAATAATATGATTATTAGCATTACATGACTTGATTAAATCCCTATTCACTACATATTACTGATTGAGTGTAATGATGGTTCTTGGTGGAAATTCATGTTGACACAACTTTTTTTTTAACCTTTTTCCAATTTACTGTTACACTGGTCTGGCAAGGTTAATGCCTCGACTAAATGACCTGGCTTTTTTCCCCCTAACTCCATAGGCATTAAGCTAACACTATATAAAAATTTACAAATGTAAAGGGTATTTATTCTTCGAAGTTGGTCCCGTTTTCACAAAAGTATTGACCTGATAATGGGATCCATGTGGAATCGAGGGAACTCTTCAAAATTTATATGGACACATATAGTGATTTCAACTTTTTCTGAAGTAACCCAAGCATATGCTACCAAAAAGTAAGATTTTGCACCAAAGGTGCAACCTGGATCCAAAAGTACTGAACAGAACTCCTGACTCCTTATAGATACATTTTTGGGGATTTCAGCGTTGCTTAAAGAACTGCAAGAATAGGTCACTATGTCAATTAAAGTAATCATCATCATCACCACCATCATCACACCATAAATAATGACATTATGATGATATAATAGGTACCTACTTCTCATAATATTTTACACCGAGACGGATATCTTTGAACATTACTCTGCCGTTTATGGACCGATTTTCAAAATTCTTTTTTTGGTGTATTGTGTATAATCTGAAATTGGTTTTGTTGTCACCAGATCAGTGACCTGATGATGTCATCCATGAGGAATCGAGGGAACTCCTCGAAACTTATATGGACATATATAGTGATTTTGACTTTTTCAGAAGTAACCCCAGCATATGCTATCAAAAAGTAAGATTATGCACCAAGGTATACCCTGGATCTAAAAGCACTGAACAGAACTCCTCAGTCTTTAAAGATACGCGTTTGGAAATTTCGACATTGTTTAAAGAACTGCAAGCTTATGCCATTATGTAACTTACAGTGATCATCATTATTATCTTATATACAAATACCTGATGGAAGCTTGACGCGTATTCAATTATACATTCGATCGTTTATTTTAAACGTTCTTAAAATGTGTAAAAAGGGAAAAATTATTATTATTATTTATAAACAAAAAATTTAACTGACTTCCAATTGGCGCCGACTCAAAATTAATTGATTATACTTACATAAGTATAAGAACATCGTTACTATGGTTAAACAATTATTTTTAAACAAAAAAAAGTGTGTGTGTCAGCTCCGAGGAACGACTGGAGTTTACTCTAAAAAATAAAACACGTCCCTCAGAAGGAACAAAAACTTTAGCGATCGATTTGAGTTCAAAAATTCGCGCCATGTGAAAAAAAGTGACAGGTGCGCAGAATAGGTTGCGCACGAAAACGTAACGAGGTCATACATTCGTTTCACACCTCATATTTTTTCATACCGGGGGCCTTATATGAAAATCGATTCTTAGGGAGCAAACTTTTAAAAGGACTTCCTAAGTAAAAATGCACAAAAAAGTATGAAATAAAACTTATTGGAACGAAGTTCCTTACGGCGCGTTGCGAATTGTATGGGGGCTGGACGGATTATAGGCACGACACTTTTGCCACTCGAAATCACAATGTAATAACGACTATTAAGAATGATTTAAAAAACGACCTTATCACCTTGACAATAATGTAGAATTTTGCAATTATACATTGTGACTGTTATGACTGTTAAATATTGTGACTAGCTAGCCGGGCCTTAGGAGCGTTTGATGTTATTACTCAGTACGGAGCCGGACTTCGCGGCGGCAACACTGCGAGCAGCAAGCAACTTGCCCCCTCACCCCTGTCCCTACCTAAGGCGCGGCCAACTACTTCCGCGCGCACTATATAATATATGCTAATATAATAATATTATATTAAACAAAACAAATTATAACTATTTGTTTTGTTTAATATAATATACTTATTATATGTATACAGATAAACAAAATTGAAGTGTTTGTTTGTAATTTCAAATTAACAGCTTTTATTTTCACTTAATGCATTTAAAAGTATGATCGGTACTTACAGTAAAATATAAATTGTTAACATTTTTCTGTCCGTCTGTTAGTCTGTGTGTTTGTTCCGGCTAATCTGTGTATATATATATATATATATATATATATATATATATATATATATATATATATATACACAGATATATATGGCTGAAATTTTAACTATTTCTCTACTCAATCTTCAAAATTTTGAAGTCGGTACCAGCCAACTTGAACGTGAGTTCTGTTTTTATATATTGTTTTATCAGGATGTTGTTCGGGCTGGTGGAATAATTTTTTAATGATTTATTTCATACTTTTTTGTGCGTTTTTACTTTGGAAGTCGTTTTAATTTTTTGTTTAAAAATAATCTATATTGTAATAAATCTGTAGAGAGGTCAATTCTGTACATGAAATATTTAAAAAAAATAACTATCAGGGGGTGATTAGGGATGGCTACTGATGTCAAAAATGCAATCAGTAAAATTTTTGTCTGTCTGTCTGTCTGTCTGTCTGTATGTTCGTTATAGAAACAAAAACTACTCGACGGATTTTAATGAAATTTGGCACAATTATTCTTCATACTCCTGGGCAGGTTATAGTATACTTTTCATTACGCTACGATCAATAGGCGCAGAGCAGTGAAGGGATATATTGGGAAAACGGGAGAAGTTACTCCATTTTTTAAGCTTCCACCGCGTGTGCAGCCTTAATGGTTAGAGCTGCACGTGCAAGCAAGCACGTGAAACTTCCGGTAGCTTAGCAATTCGGAGCTTTCTGATTATATTGGTCTAATCTTACGTTTACAACACTCTCACTCATCCCTAATTAAAAAAAGTTAACATTATTACTTATTCAATAAAAAAAGAATCATGTAAATCGGTGTAGAAACACCAAAGTTATACATGAAATACACTAATAAGTCATCGCGCGTGAATACAGAATCATGCAATAAGGATTATTTTTGTGTATCAGTTGCCGCGCTCGACGCGCTTCGCGGCGGGAGGTATGAAATAGGTATAGAGGTTTTGTTAGTATTAGTAGTTTAGTTATTTTAGTTTATTAGTTATTTTGGTAGTGTTAAATATTTCGAAAGTAGAATTATTTAGTTTTAGTAGGTACCTATATTTTTCACATTTTATAGGTTCATATAGATAATAGTCTCCTTATTTAAATTACTTTTAGATTAATTATAAGTTAACATTTATTTAGCAGTAGTTTTAAATAGGTACTTAGGTGTCAAATAGGTTATAACATACGTATATTAAACGTACGAGGGCGGGTCAATAAGTCCATAACTTTTGGAATAAAACACAGATTTTTTGATAAATAAATCATTTTATTTTTCAACGTAGTCCCCCTTGAGCTCTATACACTTTGTCCAACGCTTCTCCAATTTTTTTATCCCTTCCAAAAAATATGATTTGTCGAGGTCCTCAAAATAGGCCTTTGTTTGCGAGATGACTTCATCATTGGAGTCAAATCTTTTTCCACCGAGCCATTTTTTCAGGTTTGGGAACAAGAAGTAGTCACTAGGAGCCAAATCTTGAGAATAGGGTGGATGTGGGAGCAATTCATGGATTTTTGCCATGGCAACTGCACATGTGTGCACCCTTGCATTGTCTTGGTGAAAAAGAACTTTTTTCTTGGTCAAATGAGGTCGGTTTTTTTTCAAATCCTCATTGAAGCGGTCCAATAAGTTGGCATAATATTCCCCATTAATTGTTCTTCCCTTTTGAAGATAGTCAATGTGGATTATCCCACGTGCATCCCAAAAAACAGTCGCCATAACTTTATTGGCTGACAAACCCACCTTGGCCTTCTTTAGCGCCGATTCACCCTTAGAAACCCACTGTTTTGACTGTTGTTTGGTCTCTGGTGTGTTGTGATGGATCCATGTTTCGTCCACGGTTACAAAACGGCACAAAAACTCCTCCATATTGTGATTAAACAACGCCAAACCTTCCTGTGAAGTTGTTACACGATTGCGTTTGTGGTCGACTGTGAGCAAACGCGGCACCCATCTTGCGGAAAGCTTTCTCATGCCCAAGTGATCATTCAAAATTGAAACCACTGAGCCATGCGAGATGCCTATGGCTTCCACAATCTCTTGCACTTTCAATCTTCGGTCGGCCAACACCATATCGTGAATTTTTTCGATTGTTTCGGGTGTAGAGACCTCAACTGGGCGTCCAGGACGTTCGGCATCTTCAGTGCTTGTACGGCCACAACGAAATTCAGTAAACCACTTTTTTACCATTGAAATCGATGGTGCAGAGTCCCCATAGTATTTATCAAGCTTAGCCTTGGTCTCGGTAATGGTTTTTTTTCGCAAAAAATAATGCTTAATAAGCACACGAAATTCACTTTTTTCCATTGTTTCCTTAAGTTACTGGATAGTCTGATAAAGATAGCTGTAAAACACAAACTAACTGACGCAGCAAGTTCAAATTTTGATAGGAGTCAACTGACAGATGCCTGTTGACAGGAGTAGTGTTGTTTTTTCAGTAAGGAGGTTGAATTTCTATTCAAAAAGTCACGGACTTATTGACCCGCCTTAGTAGTTTAGGTAGATACTTAGGTATTTACGTAAGCATTTAGATTTCATAAGTGTAAGGTAGCTTCTGTTACCGTCGATTAAAAATTCACAATGCCTCCTAAAAAACGACCATCTTTATCTCGAAATTCGAGAGATGCTAAGAGGATGAGAAATACGCGTTCTCAAGAATCGGCAGAGGAAAGAGCGCATCGGTTAAACTCTATGAGAGTTAGTGCCTCAACTTCTCGAGCCAATGAAAGCTCTCCTGAGAGAGAGGTGAGATTAGCAGCTGACAGAGCGAGACATGCTACATCACGGGCGTCTCAAAGCTTTTCTCAGCGAGAGCTGAGTCTTACCAATGACCGAGAACAACATGTGTTATCCCGAGAAGCTGAAACTGCTGCACAACGAGAATTGCGTCTCACAGCTGATCGCGAACGACATACATTTTCTCGCGAGTCAGAAACCTTTACTGAGAGGGAATTGCGTCTCACAGCTGACCGCGAACGTCATACATTGTCTCGCGAGTCCGAAACCTTCACTGAGAGGGAATTGCGTCTCACAGCTGACCGCGAACGTCATACATTTTCTCGCGAGTCAGAAACTTTTACTGAGAGGACATTGCGTATAACAGCTGACCGCGAACGGCATATTTTATCTCGCGAGTCAGAAACTTTTACTGAGAGGGAATTGCGTCTCACAGCTGACCGCGAACGGCATACATTGTCTCGCGAGTCAGAAACTTTTAATGAGAGGGAATTGCGCCTCACAGCTGACCGCGAACGGCATATTTTATCTCGAGAATCTGAAACTTTTACTCAATATAAAGACCGTTTAACAAATGATAGGGTGCACCATAATATTATTCGATCTCTCGAAGATGAACATGAGCATGAACAACGACTAGAGTCGGTAGGCGAACATAACAATTCTTTGAGACACGAACGATCAATAAGTCTGTCTAATGAGAGATTAAGAATCGAAAATATTCGGTCTCTTGAAACGGACGAACAGCGAGAGGCCCGTCTTACTGCAGATAGATTTCGACATAGTCTTAATAACTTAGATGTATACATAGAAGATCAATTTAGAAATTCGGTGGCGTGGTCCGACAAATATAAAAGTGGGTTTGCTTATAACCTCACAATTGATTACAGATCATCTTATGTAATAGGCGATATGAACGTGGTATGTTCTTTTTGTAATGCTTCAAAGTGGAATAAGGAGTCGGCTGGTTTCTGTTGTTCTGGAGGTAAAATAAATTTGCCTTTATTCGAAGACCCACCGGAACCTTTAAAATCACTACTTTTAGGTGAACATGTGCAATCGAAACAGTTTTTAGACAATATTCGCACTTATAATAGTGCGTTTCAAATGACATCCTTTGGTGCTCAACAAATCTCAGAAGGTCCTTTCATGCCTACTTTTAAGATACAAGGTCAGGTTTACCATTTGATAGGATCCCTTTTGCCTGAAGACCAACCTAAATTTCTTCAAATATATTTTGTATCCGACTACAACGAACAGTCGAATATAAGAAATCAATATTTCCCGAATTTAAATACTGAACTCATTTCACAACTTCAGAACATGTTGCATCAGGTTAATTCGTATGTATGCAGTTTTAAATCGGCTTTAGAAGCTCTTTCTCGAGAAGATGATAACAATTATAAAATTGTTATAAATGCCGATAGGCGTCCAACTCAGGAACACCCTGGGCTATATAATGCTCCATCCACGAATGAAGTTGCTGTGGTATTGGTCGACCAGGAATGTGATAGGCGTGATATCGTTATCCGTTCCAGAGACAATCGTTTGCAACGTATTTACGAAACCCACAGGGCTTACGACAGTTTGCAATATCCTTTGATATACTGTCGAGGAGAAGATGGTTACAATTTTGCTTTATACCAAACTGATCCGCGTACAGGCGCACCTACTTATAATAAAAAGATTTCATGCCTTCAATTTTACTGTTACCACTTGCAAGTAAGACGGAATAGGTTTGTATACTTTCAACGTTTTCGTGGCTTATTCAATCAGTTTATTGTAGATATGTACGCAAAAATTGAAACCGAAAGATTAGTTTATATACGATCTAATCAAAGGCAGCTGCGCGCTGAAGAATACGTGCACCTTCGCGATGCCATGCAGCAAGATAATGATACGGTGAATATGGGCTGTTTAGTTATTTTGCCCTCTTCTTTTACTGGTGGTCCGCGCTACATGCACGAACGTACTCAAGATGCTTTTTGTTACATAAGAAAATATGGACGTCCCGACTTATTTATTACTGTGACTACCAATCCTTAGTGGGATGAAATCACTCGGGAGCTTCTTGAGGGTCAAGCACCGCATGACCGCTATGATATCATCGCAAGAGTTTTTCATTTAAAATTAAAATCAATGATAGATCTACTTACCAAATATAACATTTTTGGAGAAGTATTGTGTTATATGTATAGTGTTGAATGGCAAAAACGCGGCTTACCTCACGCACATTTCCTGCTTTGGTTAAAAGATAAGGTTCGACCTAATGATGTAGACAGTTTAATCAGTGCTGAAATTCCAAATCCGATTGCAGATCCCGTGTTATACGATATTGTTAAAACTCATATGATACATGGTCCATGTGGTGTATTTAACGGGAATTCTCCTTGCATGCAAGACGGTCGTTGCACTAAAAGATATCCAAAAGCCTTAGTGGATGAAACTGTAACAGGACTCGATGGATACCCATTATATCGTCGCCGTTCGAGAGACAATGGTGGTTTTACTGTTGAAACGCGAGTGTCTGGACAACAGGTTACTTTAGATAATAGGTGGGTCGTTCCGCATTCTCCTGTGTTGTCCAGAGCATTTCAAGCTCACATAAATGTTGAAATGTGTAATAGTGTAGAGTCAATAAAATATATTTGTAAGTACATCAATAAGGGCAGTGACCAAGCTACATTTGCTTTGAGAAATGAACATGATGAAGTTACACGTTTTCAGTCAGGCAGATATATAAGTTCTTTAGAAGCTGTATGGTGGATCTTAAGTTTCAACATTCACGAAAGATATCCACCTGTGACTCATCTGGATGTTCATCTTGAAGGCGGTCAACGGATATATTTCAACGCCGAAAATGTCACAGAACGGTTAGAGAACCCTAGACAAACAACTTTATTAGCATTCTTTCGACTTTGCCAAACTGATGATTTTGCAAAATCTCTTTTGTATGAGGAAGTTCCATTGTTTTATACCTTCGATAAGCAACGAGGTGTCTTTAATCGAAGACGCCGTGGCAGGCCTGTAGATGGCGAGTCAGGTATTTTCAAAGAACATGTCCTTGGTAGAGTGTACACAGTTCATCCTAACAACGCTGAGTGTTTCTATTTGCGATTATTATTACATACCGTGCGAGGACCAACCTCATTTAGAGATTTAAGAAAAGTGGACGATGTTGTTTATCCCTCTTATCATGCAGCTTGTCAAGCGCGTCATTTGCTTGAAAATGATCAGCATTGGGATGACGCTTTAGCAGAATCCTGTGTTAGTGATAATCCACGACGGTTACGCCATTTATTTGTAACATTACTCACATTTTTATCAGATTATTTTTAATTTATCAGATGCTGTACAGTTATGGGAAAAATATAAAGAAAAATTTGCAGAAGACTTTCTTAGAAATATTTCTAACAATGATGAAGGCACTACTACTGACCATTTCCGTAATCTTGCCATAAATCAGCGCTTATTAGCTCTTCAGGATGATTTAACAGCAGTAGGCGGTAAATCACTCTGTGGAATAGGGAATATTCCGCAGAAATTGGTTACAACTTAATGGAACTGCAGACAACATTAGAAAACGGTGTCCCAATGATGACTGCAGAACAACGTTCAGTTTATGATCGCGTGTGCGAAAGCGTTCAAAATAATTTGGGAACAATATGGTTTTTAGATGCACCTGGAGGAACAGAAAACCTTTTTGACTAAATTAATATTGGCTTTTGTTCGAAATCAGCGTAAACTAGCTCTTGCCGTAGCTTCATCAGGGATAGCTGCAACATTACTACCAGGAGGTAAAACTGCTCATACTACGTTTAAAATAGCAATTGATTTAGATCGCACGGAGAGTCCAACCTGTAGTATTTCAAGAAATAGCGACAAAGCTAAGGTATTACGCGAGTGTAATTTAATCATATGGGATGAATGTACGATGGCCCATCGAAAAGGAGTAGAAGCGGTAGACAGAACATTAAGGGATATAAGGCAAAATGATCGACCAATGGGCGGTATCACGGTTTTATTTTGTGGTGATTTCCGACAAACCTTACCGGTAATACCACGGGGAACCCGAGCTGATGAGGTTAGGGCTTGCCTAAAAAGCTCTTATTTGTGGCGTGATATACAATTGGTGCATTTGACTATTAAAATGCGAGTGAGAACTGGAGATAACCCGGATGATAGTCAATTTTCTGATACATTATTAAAGATTGGTGAAGGTACCTATCCACAACTACACCAAGGAAAACTTATTCTGACGCCTGAATTATGTTGTATAGTGCAATCTCAACCACATCTTATATCGTCGGTTTACGGTGACGTAACAAATATATTAAATAGGGACAATTCTTGGCTATGCGAAAGATCTATTTTAACTTCTCGCAATGATCTGGCATCTGAGATTAATAACAAAATACTGTCGAATATACAGGGGGAAAGCAAAGTTTATAGATCGATAAATAGAATGGTCGATGAACAAGAAGCCACTAATTACCCGATAGAATTTTTAAATTCTTTAAATATGCCCGGACTTCCTTCTCATAAAATTTGTTTAAAAATTGGCATTCCGATTATTCTGCTCCGAAATTTAAGACCACCACAACTTTGCAATGGAACTCGACTCAAAGTAACCCAGTTGCAACAAAATATAATCGAGGCTCAAATTTTAACAGGTTGCGGTGCAGGAGAAACCGTTTTTATTCCCAGAATACCCTTAATACCAAATAATTTTCCATTCCAATTTAAAAGGACGCAATTCCCAGTATCGGTGTGTTATGCAATGACAATTAATAAGGCTCAAGGGCAGACTTTTCGTGTTGCCGGAGTAGATCTCGGTGTCAGTTGTTCCTCGCACGGTCAGTTATACGTTGCTCTTTCCCGTGTTAGCAGTTCTAGAAATCTTTATGTTCACGTGCCGGACGGGTCAACTTTCAATATAGTTTACCCGGAAGCTTTGCGCTAAAGTATTTTCGTTCTATAGGTACTTTAGCCTCATGTGAATGTGAATACATTAACTTTAATCTAAACAATATTACCAATACATTAACTTATTCTCAGCTATCTATACTTTTCTGCCGGAAGTCACTATTCCACGCGGACGAAGTCGCGGGCAAAAGCTAGTTTAATCATAATAACGAAGTTCTTATACTTATGTAAGTATAATCAATTAATTTTGTGTCGGCGCCAATCATACTTTACTATTTACTACTTAAACGTAGGTACTTTACTTACGTTACGTTGTTATTTTGCTTGTCTGGTGCCGACTCAATTTACATAAGTACCTATAGGTACCTACTTACATTATTTTAAGAACTTGGTTATTATGGTTAAATAAAAATCGTTTGTTATTTTTTGCTTTAAGTTTTTTCGGCGGTTTAATTTTTTATTAAAAACTAATTACTTACTTATTTTATAATTATTTTCTATCCTAATCACTATTAACTACATGCTTAAGCTCATTAATAGGTAATTAAAGGTTTTTTGTAATAATTTTATGTTGTTGTAATTAACAACTCTGTATTCAAACCTGTGAGCGAATGATGAATATGTTGAATATAAATTTGGGGATAGCAAGTGTTCAAAGACGTCGATATCAGTGTAAAAGACTATGAGAAGTACCTATGATAGTGGTTTAAACTATGCTGAAATCTCCACGGAATATAAAACACAAGGAAATACGCAAACATGTATCTTTAAATACTCAGGAGCTCTGTTCAGTGGTTTTGGATTCAAGGTGTGCCTTGGCACAAAATCTTGATTTTTGGTAGCATACGGCTGGGATACCCCGATTCCTCATGGAATCGATCACCAGGTCTACCGTTTGGTGACAGTGAGACCAACTTGGAAGTTAACCTATTAGAACAAAAAAGAATAACCAAAATCGGACTTCAGTGTAAAAAGTTATGCGTGGTCATACATAAAAAAATATACGCGTTGAAAGGCAGATGCATAGATTAAACAGATATATGGAGTTGTGGCGAAACGCCACTGTAAATAAATAATTACCATAAAATTTATTGACAACACTTTTGTGTAAAGGACCTTGTTACCCTGGCGACACTACAAAAATGGCACTACAATTTTTCTACACACATTTTTCCCTGCGTAAAAAGATGTATCGATAATTGTTTGGAAATAGTGAAAATACTGAAAGATATTGCTGTATTAAGAAATAATAAAAAAAAGAAAAAAAAAAAAGAAAAAGTCGTCCGCAAAATAAAGAACTCTTATAACACGCATGGTTTTATTTAATGAACCAACTACGAAGATCCGCCAAATTGGTGGTGACCCTCGAGAACCGGCCAGGGATCGGAGATGTTGTAGGTAAGCCGAAGGTCGTCGTGCTCCCAGCTGCTCTTCACCCAAGTTTCTCGTATTTATTGTCAACGGGGGGGCTGATGATGTTGTCTTCAATTTCCCCTATGGTGCGTTGATCGAGGGCAGCAATATCATAGCTATACTTTGTGGTGTCACATTGATACTCGCCAGGTGAAATTCTGCTTCCACTTGGCTGAACCAAAGAATTGGCTTCACTGGCCAAAATTGGGGGATTTTACCACAATATATTACTTTATTAACATATTTGTGGACCTGTTAGGAAATTGTTAGTGCGGGGACAATGTTATCGTTAGCACTGTCACTATTATTATTGTCAGTCATTATTATGAATTTGACGAAGCACAAGCAAACCAAAACCAACCAGTCCTATAGTGAAAGAAAAAATGTTAATAAGAAAATGTGAACGGGTTAGAAGAATCCTTATCCTTAACCGTGGGGTTATGTTGTGGGAGGATGACATAAAATTTAATTATTATTGTTAGTACCTAGTTACAATATAAAACAAGTTTTACATGCAAACATACACCAAAAATATTTATGTTGTTAGATAAATTTTAGTTTTTTTAAAGGTACTCACATATGTCAAATGACGTTACTTAAATTATTTTTTTTAAATATTCGTATGAAAAATACCTGACTAGATTTATAAATGACAAAGTGAGCACAGGTTTAGTTAATTAGCACACTAAAATATGCAGGTTTACACCAAACACAAAGTTAGTTACAAACATCAACATGCAACAGGTTAGCATGTGAAAAACAAGGTTATGTCAATTAAACAGTCTGTTTTTGTGGAAAAATTATGCAATGTCACCTCATGCGATGTTGAAAAGAGTAATCCTGGCGAGGACCAGGATAATGCTTGTACTGTCATAATATGACGCCCAAAAAGGATCAGTCCTGGCGTCCATGCGGCGATTATCGCGCCCTAAATGCCACAACTATACCGGATTGTTATCCCGTCCGGCACATCAACGATTTTGCCCGCAATCTCTCTGGAGCTGAGATGTTTAGCACAATAGACCTTGTGAAGGCCTACCATCAAATACCGGTTTTCGAGGAAGACATTCCGAAGACCGCCATCGTTACCCCGTTTGGCCTCTTCAAATTCCTTTTCATGACCTTTGGGTTATGAAATGCAGGTCAGACGTTTCAGAGGTTTATCGATGAGGTCACATGGGGCGCAAAAAAAAAAAAAAAAAAACGTAAAGTAAACGGCAAAAAGCTATTTCTATGGACACCTGAGCTTCTGGAGCATTTTAAGGCCTGTAAGTCGAGTTTGTCTAGAGCTACATTCTTACAACACCCAGTCAAAGACGCACCCGTAGCATTATTCACCGATACATCAAGCACTTGCATAGGCGCTTGTTTGCAGCACCAAGGGGAGGGAGAGTGGCGCCCCCTGGCGTTCTTCAGTAAGAAGCTAAGACCACAGCAATCGCAGTGGCCAGCTAGCTCATTATCGGGAATTCTAGAGGTCCAACACGTAACCATCATTTACTGACCACAAGCCGTTGCTGTACGCTTTCGTACAACGGCGGGAAAAACTGCCACCTGCGCAACTCAACCAGTTGTCATTCATTGGCGTTTACAACTGATTTTCAGTATATCAGATAACGTTATTGCGGATGCTATGTCCCGGGTGGATGCTGTCGTTCTGGTGGACGATCATAAAGCCCTTGCTAAGTCGCAAGAACTCGACCCGGAGCTCGCAAATTTGCGCAGAGGCGACAGAGGGTCAAAATATGTCACTATTACCTGCAATGTCTCTACTGGCAAACCTCACCCATATCTGACCCATTCCATTTTGTCGTGCGGTGTTCGACAAGTTACACAACTTGAGCCACCCCGGCGTTAAGGCAACGACCCGTCTTTTGCTGGACCGATACGTTTGGCCATCGATAAAAAAAGACCGTTTTTGGACTCGGTCATGCCAAGCATGTCAGCGCAGCAAAATAACGCGACATGTCACCGCTCCCCTCAGTCAGTTTGACCAACCATCTGGTCATTTATCGTGGGCGAAACGCCACTGTAAATAATAAATTATCATAAAATTAAATGACAACACTTTTGTGTAAAATACCTTGTTATCCTGCGGGGCTAATAAGCAACTTAACTTTCGTTGGTAATGGTCATCCTTTAGACATTACAACTTTTTAAAAACACAATTTAAAAAGTTAAAATGTCAAAAAAGATTGCGCAAGCCTACGGGCATGTCCAACTAAATAGTCCGCCATTTTGTCCTTCAGAGAACGAATGAAACGCCCTATAAACCAAGCAAATGAGAGTTTTGCCGCGGAATTTAATGGGTGACGTTGTGGTTTTTGTATATCTTTAAAAAATTGTGTTATTCCGGTTCTTAATGTGTAATATTGGTAGAATATTAACCATTAAATATTCGTTAACATGCACAAGTGTGGGAAAGTGGTACAACTTCAAAAAACGTGCTATTTTTTGTTCCTTCCGAAACTCCCTAGGAACTTTTAGTAAAGCTTCTACCACTCTACTGAATCGACTGACTTGACTCATTGACTGTACCTACTATTTATTTGGACTTTGACTAGACTTTATATATTAGAAATATGGTGTTGAAAATTGAAACGAAAATTCTATTTCCCGTTTTTTTAACATGACACTGGCAAATGGTTATAAGTAGCTTATAAGCCGACGCCATTTAATAATTTAAAAAAAAAGTCTGACTTGACTCATTGACTACACTGACTATTCATTTGGACTTTGACTAGACTTTAGACTTGACGATTTAGGAATACGGTGTTGAAAATTGAAACTAAAATTCTATTTCCTGCCTTTAACTTGATACTGGAAAATGGTTATAAGACGACGCCATATATTAAAAAAATAATCGTGTGACGTACCTAGTGCATTTTGACATAAGCCATGAAATAAAAACTGTCATACGAAGCAGGGACCTATTGTGCTCCCGGCTTCGACATTTTTAACCGACTTTCAAAAAAGGAGACGGTTATCCTATGTAGACGTCATTTTACTAGGCAGGTAATTAATATTATTTTAATCTGTGCTTCATAGAAAGGTACTACCTCTGTGATCCACTTCGATCGCAAATATACTTGTCTTTTGATTTATCCGTTCTTTTCAGTCATAATAAATATTGTGGCCTGTGGTTTACAAAACAATCCAATTATGGAATCTCACAGGTCCGAATATCGAAAAGAATCCAATAATATCAAAACTTACTTCTTTTCTATAAAAATCTAAATGTATTAAACATATTTTTAAATGGGAAAATGTTTAAATATATTTTTAATATAGATAATGATAAGAATGGTTTTTTATTTTAAAGTAAAGTGACAATATTGCGTTTCGACACATGATGGCCATCATTTTACGAAAATTATATAAATTGTTTTAAATATGAAATTAAAACATCGGCGGTGTTTTAAAGTACACAATTTATTTGAATAAAAAAAAGTTTATTTCAGATCCATAAAATAGTCTATAAAGATATTAGTAAATGTGTTAGTAACAAAATAAACTTATTTTATGCTAGTATTGTTAGTAATGACATTTTTATGATAATAATAAGATTCGGATACATAAAGTGGGTTCATTTTAATAGGTAACATTTGACAATTCATCATAATTCAACAACGTAACCTTGTAATGGCGGCATAAAACAAAATATTTTTTCGTTTTGTTAGAACTGCACAATTGCTTAACTTTTTTCAATTACGATTACATATTTATTGCAATAATGACAGATACGAGTAATTTTACGATTTTCTTTCACTAATAAACCATTCTAAACTTAGTTAACAATTTCTGAGCTAAAGAACTGAACGTCGTTACAATGTTGCGTCAGTTAATCCTTTTTTAAACACTAGGGATGTTACTCTAAAAATCGAAAGCTGATAAGTATAATCGAATGCAATGATTACTTGTGAAGAAATATCACCACAAATTAATAACGACGTTGTCAATATATTAAAACATAGGTAATTATATTTATTATTCTTTTAACTATAAAAATACAAAAAATTAAAAGTTAAATTGTGTACTTATCTTATTTTGTTCCTTAAATTTACGAAAGAAAAAAATAATAATGGGACATGTACATGGGACAGGGATTCGCCTGATGATTTTTAAAATTCACATATGTTTCAAGTCCGTATCGATTTTCACTTGAACCGATGTTTTTAAGCAGGTCACCTCACTATGAAGATAAAACTGCAGACGTCAAATGTTACCTATTAAAATGACTCCACTGTAGTCTCTGCTTTTTTTTCGGTCGAGTGCATTTAAACAAGTGTTTTTAATATTTTTGTTTATTAGTGCATTTTATTATATTGTCTTGCTTGATTTTTACTGTTGAACTTTCTTGTATTGGTTGTGGGTGTCTAATTTTGTGATCGTCTTAGTGTAAGTGTTGTTTTAATTAGTCTTAGTTAGTTTATAACCTAAGTGTTACCGGCACGGACACCGAGCCCGCCGCTGACCCGGGCGGAGGGGGTCCTGATATCCAGGTACGCCAGATTGATTTGAAAGTGAGAAGATTGATAAGAATTGATGGAATGTGACAATATAGGCTCAAGAAAGCGTGCTAACCCTGATAGCATTAACAAAACCGCTAAAAGAGTGACCGATAATGCTCATTCCATCCCTTCTATACAGCTAAATTATGTTTGTTCCGACTATGATAACAAAAAGTGTATAATACAAATAATGTCGCACCATTTTTGGTACATGTTTCGAAGACAGAGTCTGACAGTGGACCTACACTACGACTAATGGAATTTGAACAGTCTTTATACAAGAACAACCTAAAAAATGTAAAAATGGATGGGATTAAAAAAATCGGTGGAAATCGCATTTCAATATATGCGCGGTTATCAAAGCCCGTAGACTAAGTCGGAAGACTATTTATGACCAACAACGACCTATATGGATTCCAACCCGATCAGTTGTCCTGACTTTCTCAGGACAAAAACTCCCTACTCGTGTATATATTGTTATTTTACATCATTACCTGTTGAAACATGGCTCCTTCCAACTATCCAGTGCAATAAGTGTTGTCGTTTTGGGTTCATTAAAGCCCAATGCAGGTCACAGCCCAGGTGTTATAAATGTGGACAGTTGCATGAGGGTGAAACTTGTGTGGTGTCAAATCTAACTTGTTTGTTCTGATCGGGATCACATACAGCTAACAATTCATCCTGTCCAGAGCATGCTAGGCAAAAGGAAATCAAACTTGTCATGTCGCAGGAGAACATCTCATACATGGAAGTTTCGGCTCGATTACCCCATGTGAGACGTTCTTTTGCAGACTCGGCTAAGACTTCTCCCTCAGCAATTGCCACTTTGAACACTGGATCACAAGCGAAATCTCCTGTCACAACATCGTATCGAAAAACCGTGTATACTCCCCGCCGTCCTATTACCCCTGTGACCCCTGGCTATGATCACCAGGCACACAGGAACATCATTGAGGAACCCGCCTCTCAATAGCCGAATGGGAGTGGATCCCCCCAGAGTACATATATCTCTCCCAACGACAACTTTATTGACTCCCTCATCAACACCCTCATCCAATTAGTCTCCCGGTTTAGTGACTCCGGGCTACCGAACAAAACTCGTGCTAACCTAACTCAGCTTCTTAATACTGTACTCAACAATGGATCAGTTCTCAATGATCCAGTGGAACTGTCGTAGCATAAGAAATAAAAAGCAGGACATTTGCAACATAGTTAGTTGTTTTGAGCCATCAATTATTGCCGTCCAGGAGACGTGGTTAAAGCCCGGTTCTCGGTTTCGTGTCCCGGGCTACTCATGTTTCCGGGATGACAGAGTTGATGGTAAGGCTGGAGTAGCCATTTTGGTCTCCAGTCAATGTACTTATTCTTTATTCCCTCTTCCTGTACATAGTAGTTTGTTTAATATTGTGTCTTGTCTTGCTGTCTGTGTTTTAAATACTGTGTATATATCTGTATATATCCCCAGTCCTAATCCTTCCATCCTTTCTGAACTTTCATCTATCATTTCCTCCATTTCTCTTCCCCGGGTTGTATTGGGTGATGTTGATATTCACCACACAACCTGGGGCTCCTTTTTCAATGAATCCAACTCGTCACTATTCATGGACATTTTAGATGATAATAACCTGGTTGTGCTTAATGATGGATGTCCAGGAGATCGTAGATTATCCCCTCCCTGGTGGGATGACGAATGTACTTCAGCCTGTAAGCGTCGTAAGGATGCTGAAAAACTTAACGCAAGGGCCATGACAATGGCAAATTTTCTAAATTACAAAAAAATTTCGGCTGAGGTTTCAAAATTATTTTTGGAAAAAAAGAGAGAAGGATGGCGACAGTTATGTTAAAGTCTGTCGCCTTCGTCTAAACCCTCGATCGTTTGGAATAATATTAAAAAATTTCGTGGTTCCTTATCGTCAAGCGATTACCGTCAGTCCAATGATCCTACTGAATGGATTGACGCATTTTCGCGAAGGTTGGGACCTCCGACGGCTTCATCCCTCGACGAACTTTGCGTTGTCACTTCTGTAGGATCCTCTTCAAATTATTTACGAGGGCGGGTCAATAAGTCCGTGACTTTTGGAATAAAACACAGATTTTTTGATAAATAAATCATTTTATTTTTCAACGTAGTCCCCCTTGAGCTCTATACACTTTGTCCAACGCTTCTCCAATTTTTTATCCCTTCCAAAAAATATGATTTGTCGAGGTCCTCAAAATAGGCCTTTGTTTGCGAGATAACTTCATCATTGGAGTCAAATCTTTTTCCACCGAGCCATTTTTTCAGGTTTGGGAACAAGAAGTAGTCACTCGGAGCCAAATCTGGAGAATAGGGTGGATGTGGGAGCAATTCATAGCCCAATTCATGGATTTTTGCCATGTAAACTGCACATGTGTGCACCCTTGCATTGTCTTGGTGAAAAGAACTTTTTTCTTGGCCAAATGAGGTCGGTTTTTTTTTAAATCCTCATTGAAGCGGTCCAATAAGTTGGCATAATATTCCCCATTAATTGTTCTTCCCTTTTGAAGATAGTCAATGTGGATTATCCCACGTGCATCCCAAAAAACAGTCGCCATAACTTTATTGGCTGACAAACCCACCATGGCCTTCTTTGGCGCCGATTCACCCTAAGAAACCCACTGTTTTAACTGTTGTTTGGTCTCTGGTGTGTTGTGATGGATCCATGTTTCGTCCACGGTTACAAAACGGTGCAAAAACTCCTCCATATTGTGATTAAACAACGCCAAACCTTCCTGTGAAGTTGTTACACGATTGCGTTTGTGGTCGACTTGCGGAAAGCTTTCTCATGCCCAAGTGATTATTCAAAATTGAAACCACTGAGCCATGCGAGATGCCTATGGCTTCCACAATCTCTTGCACTTTCAATCTTCGGTCGGCCAACACCATATCGTGTATTTTTTCGATTGTTTCGGGTTTAGAGACCTCAACTGGGCGTCCAGGACGTTCGGCATCTTCAGTGCTTGTACGGCCACAACGAAATTCAGTAAACCACTTTTTACCATTGAAATCGATGGTGCAGAGTCCCCATAGTATTTATCAAGCTTAGCCTTGGTCTCGGTAATGGTTTTTTTTCGCAAAAAATAATGCTTAATAAGCACACGAAATTCACTTTTTTCCATTGTTTCCTTAAGTTACTGGATAGTCTGATAAAGATAGCTGTAAAACACAAACTAACTGACGCAGCAAGTTCAAATTTTGATAGGAGTCAACTGACAGATGCCTGTTGACAGGAGTAGTGTTGCTTTTTCAGTAAAGAGGTTAGAAATTCAAAAAGTCACGGACTTATTGACCCGCCTTAGTAGACTCCCCATTTTCTCTGCAGGAATTCCGTCAGGTTTTAGGGTCATTAAAGGATACCGCTCCTGGTGCAGATGGAATTCCATACTCCTTCATTGTCAACAGTGGTCCAGGCACACAACTCCTATGTCTGAGAGTTTCAAATGACATCTTCCAGTCGGAGGTTCCTCCGGAGGAGTGGCGTTCTCAAATTATTTTACCTATCCTTAAACCGGGAAAACCTGCTAATAACCCATCTAGCTATAGACCCATTGCTCTTTCGGCTACACTAGGAAAAATTCTAGAACACCTGATCAAAAACAGGTTGGAATGGCTAATGGAGAGTCGGGGTGTGTTATCTAAAACACAGTTCGGTTTTCGAAAAGGCTTTTGCAATACGGACAGTATACTAAGGCGGGTCAATAAGTCCGTGACTTTTTGAATTTCTAACCTCCTTACTGAAAAAGCAACACTACTCCTGTCAACAGGCATCTGTCAGTTGACTCCTATCAAAATTTGAACTTGCTGCGTCAGTTAGTTTGTGTTTTACAGCTATCTTTATCAGACTATCCAGTAACTTAAGGAAACAATGGAAAAAAGTGAATTTCGTGTGCTTATTAAGCATTATTTTTTGCGAAAAAAAACCATTACTGAGACCAAGGCTAAGCTTGATAAATACTATGGGGACTCTGCACCATCGATTTCAATGGTAAAAAAGTGGTTTACTGAATTTCGTTGTGGCCGTACAAGCACTGAAGATGCCGAACGTCCTGGACGCCCAGTTGAGGTCTCTACAGCCAGAACCAATCGAAAAAATTCACGATATGGTGTTGGCCGACCGAAGATTGAAAGTGCAAGAGATTGTGGAAGCCATAGGCATCTCGCATGGCTCAGTTGTTTCAATTTTGAATGATCACTTGGGCATGAGAAAGCTTTCCGCAAGATGGGTGCCGCGTTTGCTCACAGTCGACCACAAACGCAATCGTGTAACAACTTCACAGGAAGGTTTGGCGTTGTTTAATCACAATATGGAGGAGTTTTTTAACCGTGGACGAAACATGGATCCATCACAACACACCAGAGACCAAACAACAGTCAAAACAGTGGGTTTCTAAGGGTGAATCGGCGCCAAAGAAGGCCAAGGTGGGTTTGTCAGCCAATAAAGTTATGGCGACTGTTTTTTGGGATGCACGTGGGATAATCGACATTGACTATCTTCAAAAGGGAAGAACAATTAATGGGGAATATTATGCCAACTTATTGGACCGCTTCAATGAGGATTTGAAAAAAAACCGACCTCATTTGGCCAAGAAAAATGTTCTTTTTAACCAAGACAATGCAAGGGTGCACACATGTGCAGTTGCCATGGCAAAAATCCATGAATTGGGCTATGAATTGCTCCCACATCCACCCTATTCTCCAGATTTGGCTCCGAGTGACTACTTCTTGTTCCCAAACCTGAAAAAATGGCTCGGTGGAAAAAGATTTGACTCCAATGATGAAGTCATCTAGCAAACAAAGGCTTATTTTGAGGACCTCGACAAATCATATTTTTTGGAAGGGAGAAAAAAATTGGAGAAGCGTTGGGCAAAGTGTATAGAGCTCAAGGGGGACTACGTTGAAAAATAAAATGATTTATTTATCAAAAAATCTGTGTTCTATTCCAAAAGTCACGGACTTATTGACCCGCCCTCGTAGGAACCCTGGTAACCGATATTCGCATAGCTTTTTCGAAAATGGAACATGTGGTAGCGGCGTTCCTGGATGTATCATCTGCGTACGACAATGTCAGTCTTCCGGTACTCTGGCAAAAACTGCAACAGCTGAGTGTCCCAGCGAGGATGACAAACTATATTTGCAATTCCCTTTCCTTCCGTTCCCTTATCATCTCTTCCCAAAACTTCCAACTATCCCCTAGAATTATTTACAAAGGCCTCTCTCAAGGTAATTTCCTCAGTCCACTCCTCTACAATATATATACCTCTGACCTTGATCTTACTGTCAATAGCTTTTGTGAGGTCCTCCAGTACGCAGATAATTTAGCTATGTACATTGCTTCAAAAGATATAGCGGAATGCTCCGCCCGCCTCAACTCTGCCATTGGCTATCTTAATGACTGGATGGATAGACATGGGTTGTCCATCTCTATTGCCAAAAGCTCTGTTGTTCTTTTCACTCGTTCCAAAATGATACCAACCATCACCATTCAATCCAATCAACAGGTTTTCCCGGTTACGGATAAGGTGAAGTTTCTAGGTGTATATTTGGATTCCAGACTAACTGGCGTCCATCACATAAACCATGTGGCGAAGAAATGTGAGAAAAATATTAACATTCTCCGATCACTCTCTGGTGTGTGGTGGGGGTTCACATCCTTACACGCAGAAGCTGATGTATAATTCGCTGGTTCGTAGTCACCTTACGTTAGATTACGGCTCTTTTCTTTTGGAACCCTGCAATAAATTACCACTGAAGAGTCTGGACAAAATTCAGTCAAAGTCGTTGAGAATTACTATTGGGGCCATGAGATCGTCACCAATTAATGCGCTCCAAGTTGAGTGTGGGGATCCACCACTTAACATCAGTAGGCAGTATTTGTCTGATAGAGTTATGTTTAAACTGTTTCAAAATTCCTCCCATCCACTCATTGAAAAACTCCACACCTTTTCGCAGCAAGCTAGCTCTTCAAGCTACTGGTTACATAAGGAACTGCCTTGTCTGTTGATCAGCTACCATACAATTACCCGTCTTCCTAGCCCTATTTTCCAGTGTAGACTCAATCCTCTTTTTTCTACTTCCTATAATGCACTTACCTTCTTTCCAAAAGTGCTTCTAAATTTTGCAAATGATAAGGGCTCTCCTGCGGCTAACACTCAGTTTCAACATATCATTAATCAAGATTTTAAAGATTGGTTGCTTATTTTTACGGATGCCTCTAAGCTTTTGGAGAGTAGCTGTGTTAGAGTGGCCGTATGGATTCCGAAAGTTACGGGATTTTAAATTTTAAATTACCTCCAGATTCATCAGTATTTACAGGGGAAACTCTGGCTATCTTGGAGGCACTTACCTTGGTTGAGTTCCATCACCTCAACAAATCCATCATATTTTCGGACTCCAGAAGTGCCCTGGAGGCCATTAACTCTAATCAGTTCCGCTCCAAATGTAAATTTCCCATAATCCTGAAAATAAGACAGCTTCTCTTTGAGTGTCACACAAAAAGTATCCAAGTAGTTTTGGCTTGGATACCAGGACATAGTAGAATCACTGGCAACGCCAACGAGAGTGTGGATGCCAACGTCACTGTATGATAACCTCCCTCCTACATTTCCCGCCCTATCAATTTTAAATCTGCTCTATGTTTTGTAAATACTCCTTTTATTGAAATTTTGTGTACATGTATTGTTACTAACAAAATAAAATTGTAAGGTATGTGGTACTAACCCTAAATGTTTGTGCTTGTTCTAGGTTAGAGATCTTTCAACAGACTTCCTTCAGTTCACCGTACCCTTGTTTTTTCATAAAACCTACTCTTAAGGCAGAGTCTCCGCCATCACACTTTGACATTGGCGATTCACTAAGGAGCCATTTTTAAAAGATGAAGAAGACTCCACTGTAATTCATCATAATATTATGTATCCAAATCATCTTATACCTAGTGCTAGAGCTAACACTAGGTATAATCCAATGCCTTTGTATAGGGGGCAATCTGGTCTACAAGCAATCATTTTCAGGATGCTGTTCCGAGTGTTGCGTAGACGCTGCAGTAAAGAGGCGCCTTTTTTACGCATAATGGCGTGAAAGCCATTAGTTCGAACATCGGCAAACATGCCCGACGCACTGCGGCGCCACGGTGGTCGCAACAGCATCCTGAAAACGTTGTTGCACTGAACGTGCAGAACGTTGTAAGTTTGTTTCATATAATATGACACCCACAGGCTGCTCGTATAAAAATACTGGCAGAACGCCTTAACTAAAATAATTTTGACGACTGCAGTGGAAATAAGCGAACCTGCGGGCAAGCATATTGCCCCTCACTGCCAACGCTCTGCGCTCGCGCTCTTTGTCGCAGTTATCTCGCAGGTCACTGGTCACGACATGACCCAGATACCTAAAGCTATCGACTAAATTAAGCGCTACCCCATTGAGATATACAGGAGGCACATGCCGGGGCTGTTGTTTCGGTGCCTTGAACACTAGTATTTCACTCTTATCTGAGTTATATTTAAGGCCGTGTGCCTCCGTGTATCTCTCGCATATGGCCAGCAGCTCTCTCAGACCGCTTATCGATGGACTAAGCAGAACCATGTCATCCGCATAACTTATGTTGTTTACACACACGCCGTCAATGTGGCAGCCGACATGCGTGCTGCTCAGTTCCTCGATAAGCTGATTAACATACAAATTAAAAAGTAAGGGCGAGCTCAAGCCCCCTGCCTTACACCACATTCCATCCCGTACTCATCCGACACTGGCGTCCTCCTCGCGGTGTAGTACTTGTTTAAGGCAAATAATAGCACTTTCGGTCGATACAACCGGCCTTGAATCCGAACTGAGCATCGTGTACCTTAACATGCTCCAAAAGGAAGCCATTCAACACACTGTCAAGCACTTTCGCTGCGGTAGTAGCGAGAGAGATGGGCCGGTAGTTATTCATATCGGACGATTCCCCCGTTTTGTTTTTCACTAAAGGCACCACCAAAGTACGCATAAGTGGTTCTGGTAAATAGGAGTTACCCAGGCACAGGGTGAAAAATAGTAACAACTATCCTCTTTTTAAGTCCATAATAGTTTTTATAATTAATCAATAGCATAAAATTTAAGTAGATTACATGGTGCTAATACACACAACAAAACTCAAATTTCAATACAACAATAGTTCTTTTCATGACCAACATAGTTTCACAGGTAAGTAGATAGTTGCGTAATACCCCGACATCTGATATTACGAGTAATACGAATGCGAACGAATGGCTGGAAGAATTCATACAAGCATTAACATGAATTCTAACGAAGTTTGGTAATAGCCCTGCTGGCGACACTACAAAAATGTCACTACATTTTTTCTACACACATTTTGCCCTCCGTAAAAAGTTGTATCGATAATTGTTTGGAAATAGTGTAACAGTATTACTTTAATATATTGCTGTATTGTGTCGCCCGAAAAATAAAGAACTCTCATAACACGCATGGTTTTATTCAATGAACCAACTACGAAGATCCGCCAAAGAGTTGTGCCGGGGAAACCAATGGGTGACGTTGTGGTTTTTGTATTTCCTCCATTAATTTGTTATTTTGGTTCTTAATGTGTAATATTGGTAGAATATTAACCATTAAATAATCGTTAACGTGCACAAGTGTGGGCAAGTGGTACAACTTCAAAAAAGGTGCTATTTTGTGTTGCTTCCGAAACTCCCTAGGAACTTTTAGTAAAGCTTCTACCACTCTACTGAATCGACTGACTTGACTCATTTACTGTACTGACTATTTATTTGGACTTTGACTAGACTTTATATATTAGAAATATGGTGTTGAAAATTGAAACGAAAATTATATTTCCCGTTTTTTTAACATGACACTGGCAAATGGTTATAACATATAAGCCGACACCATTTAATAATTTAAAAAAAAACATATATTTACTAGGGGAGATGATATTTTTTACAAGGGAGTTTTGCCGGGGAATTCAATGGGTGACGGTGTGTGAAGTCTTCCTATATTTGTGTTATTACGGTTTTTAATGTGTAATATTGGTAGAATATTAACCATTAAATATTCGTTAACGTGCACAAGTGTGGGCAACTGGTACGATTTCCAAAAAACGTTCTATTTTGTGTTCCGCCAAAACTCACTAGGAACTTTCAGTAAAGCTTCTACCACTTTACTTAATCGACTGACATGACTCTGATGGACATGGACATGGACTGTACTGACTATTTATTTGGACTTTGACTAGACTTTAGACTTGACGATATAGGAATACGTTGTTAAAAATTGAAACGAAAGTTCTATTGCCCGCCTTTTTAACTTGACACTGCTAAATGGTTTTATGCCGATGCTATATATAAATAAAGAAAAAATTAAAATATTTTACACCTCGATGGGGCAGATGACAGTTGACACTTGACAGTTGTTTACGCGCCAAGCAAACAAAAACTCCACGATTGCAGCCAATAGCCGTATCTGATAGCTTATAGATGTATGCGATGAGTATTAGTGTTTCTTGTTGTTTTTTTGGTATATAATAATTGTGAATGTGTATTTATTTCAACGAATTTTTTTCTAAGAGTAAAAAAAAAATGCAATTAAGTTTCCAAACGTAAAACACAAAAGTCAACTTTAAGTGGCGCCAAAAGCAGGTGTGCAAGTTGAATGAGCTGAGGCCTGAGTGGTTCAGTTTTAATGTTGGAGTATCGAAAGTGAGAGGAACTATGTCTACAGTGACGCCGAGCAGATCTAACAGGGTATCACATACCCACACGCCTAAAATGTCCGAAAGAAAGAAAAGCTTATTTTTAACTGGAGTGGAACGTGAGGAGTCCCTCCTCATCAGACACCGGCGGCTGTCCGTCGTGGACAGCGAGAGTGACAGTAACGACTGCGACCTCGGTATTATCAGCACCTTGGACTCCAGCTCCGGCGATGAAAACTATCCCATGACACCAGAGAGACTATGGCGTAAGTCCAACATGCAATCTTTTTGGTTTCTAAGTCATTGAAATGGTCTGCCTAAAAAAAAACTAGTAATTGTGGCTAGACAAACAGTTATTGTTCGCAAAATATTCAAAAACTTCAATGGAATTGTCATGCCAAGCTTCTGCATGCATAGCATAACCGCTGCAGAATTGGTTTCTTTCTACGGAAGAATAGACAAAATGACACATTGATAAAGGAAAGCTGTTATTTGCCCATATTATTAACTGTCAGTATATCTATTCTTGCATCAACATTTATTCTGTGGCCATGCATAGCATGCTGAGGTGAATTTGACGGAAGTTTATCTATTAAATAGCGCTTTTGAATTGTTAATGCAAATGCATTTGCAAATCAGGTTAAGCAGGTGTATATCAAATTAGTAATAGGAAATCAAATTAAGATGGAATCTGCTGATCATACCAACAAATGTATTAAATCTTATTTACTTATTAGTGTTATTCGTGAGATCGCGAACCTACAAGGGGGCCACGGAAGATCAGTCGCCACGGCTTGCCGCTGTCGAAGCCTGAGTGGCATCCCTTTAAACACATGGTGTGGGCATTGCATAGCCTTAATCAGCTGTGTTTTTAAAACTGTCTCTTTTCGTATTCTTTGAATGTTATAGCGCGTTAGTGTATAATTTACTTGTTTTTTGTTAAAATTTGGCTGTGTCATGTCCCTTATGTGTTTAAAAAAGATATTTTTATTTTGTTTATTTTTATTATGATACATATTTTTGGCTTATATTTTAAACTAGCCCTTATGGGTTTTGCCAATGCATATTGTATAGAGTGCCAGGTGTTGGGTGCAAGAGCCCTTTTGTACACCCTTACTTTGTTGTAGGTAGTAGTAGTACCCTACACCGTGTGGTGTTGATGACAGGTTCATTATACACAGCTAACAAAGTCATAATACCCATCTAGAATTCTGTTTCTGTTTGATCTTGTTTCTACATAATTTTAATAATATTATTATGTCATTCAAATGCACCTCTCTGTTAGTAACTCTGTTACAGTCCATGTACAAAGCAAATTAGTTCTAAGTCCTTCCTTCCATTCTTGCCTAAATAGCTAAATAAATTTGTTGCATTAAAATAAAAGTAGGATAAATGATAAAAATCATTAATAAAAGTAATGGGAATCCCACTACATACTAAATAAGGGAGCCCTGTGACCACTGGTTTAAATTTTTATCACTAACATAATTTCTTTTCTGTAATTATCATCAAATAATATTAATATAATAATATGATATATTTTATTTTAGGGGAAACCAGGTCGCGCACGAAAAAATTGCAGGAGTCTCAAGATTTGAAACATTTTATAAAGTCACCATTTACACTGAAAAAATATCAAACGCGATACTCCGGGGGTGAGGCGGTATGCGCGGGCTCGGCGTCCACGCCCGCCACGCCGCGCCCGAGCCGCGCGCCCTCCACGCCCTCGTCCACGCACTCCAGCGCCAGTGCTGCGGCCGCTCCCGCGGGCCGCGCGCGCCGCAGCCTCGCCGTCCTCATCGCCGACGCCGAGAGCTGCAGCAGCTCCCTCAAGGACCTCAATTTCGACTCCGACTCCGGTCCCGACTCCAAGGAGAACACCCCCACGCGTCCACGAATATCTGATAGAAAAAAATCTACCCCGAGATACTCGTTTAAGGGAATACTTGTCGAGAGAGAGAGGAACACCACCGCGGGCGAATCGACCTCCCCCATGAAGATCGATGGAACGTCCTCCCCGCTGAAGACCGCTGTCGTATGCCTGACGAAGATCGATAGCACAATCTCCCCCACGCAGATGCAGAAGACGCCCCACAACTCCACCGACACCCGGTCCTCGCCGCCGAAGCTCGGCCCCAATCGCCGCTCCGTCGTGGAGATCCAGGAGAGCCCCGAGTCCACCTGCGATAGCGAGCGCAGCCACAAGCGTCTCCACTACGACGGCATGGCGGACGGCGGCGCCGCGCCCAAACACCCACGGGTCGAGCCGCCGCCCGCGCCCAAGGCGAGGCTGTCGCTGTTCAACACTGACAGGCTAAAGGAAATCCTGTCGGCGAAGTCGTTCTACGGGAAAACGAATCCCGAGCTGAATACCAACATATCTAATAAAATTTCCAATGCCCTGGAGGCGGCGCACGTTCAGAGACGGCGTCGCCTCGGCGCGGCGAGCCGACGGCGGCGCGAGCCTGGCCAGATCAACGGCGGCGTGCGGCACCGCATTCGCAAACCCCGCCCCCACAAGAGACCGATGCTCCCGGGAGCCGGCCTCACCTCCGCCGACACCAGCGCGCGCTCTGACGTCAGCTCGCGCTCCGACGTTAAGAACGTGTCCATCGCGAGTCACGATTCCACCCTGAACCAGGAAGGTTAGTCCAGGATTACTGCTGCATGCGATTTCTAGATTATACACGGTTTTTGGGAGAGGGTAGTCAATCCATGAAATGGGAGTTCTGGAGGGGTGGGACAAATTATTATTTGAAAGCCCTATAAATATGGCCTATATCGAGTCATTTGGTTCTGAGATATTTAGAATTTTGCAATCATCGCCAACAAACTTGTCTTGCAGTTTGGAGATTTTGAAGGGTTCCGTAGTAACTACAAGGAATAGTTATAGTTTCACTCTCTGTCTGTCCCTCTGTCCTCCCTTAATTATTTCGGTAATTATGAATATAAATAGCCGTAATTTTGTATTTTAGTGACGGCTCCCCATACATGGTAAGTAGGAATAGAAAAAATATGTTTTTTTCATTTTACCCCATCTTGTGTGGTGTTGTTCAATAGGTTTTTTTAAATAAAGATAAGATTTCATACATGAATTTTTTACTCCAAAGTGGTGTACAAGTGGGGATAGCACCCACTTGTACACCACTTTGGAGGACACACACACCACATCCAGGATTTTCTAAAAGTAGAAACTTGTAACTTGCCATGCTGATAAATCATGTGAAAAATTCTTTAGGAAAATTAGTTTGAGCTAAATCAGACAGTAAATTTTGAAGAAATAAAACCTATTGCGCATTGCTAGTTACGGAACCCTCCTTAGACATGTCCTTACATGCTCTTGTTAATTTTTAGAAACTGTTTTTATCTTTTTTGTAAATAAATTTTAAAAATATGTACTCGTACTTATAAGTTGTCTACTATTGTTTGTCTGACGGCTCTCGTTTGGCCCGATACAGAAAAAGCAGACCCTTTCGACAAGGAGAAGCGGACGATAGACGCGCTCCTGAGCCAGTGGACGGAGGAGGAGCTGCCGGAGACGGAGGTGGCGCTGACGCGGCCCGAGCTGGCCTGCTTCCACCGCGACGTCATCGACCAGAGCGGGCCCCTACTCGCGCCCGTCGCCGCCACGCCCGTGCCCGCCACCACCTACACGCCCAGCGCCGGTGCCGTCCTCGCCGAGCTGGGCGCGGCTCCGCTCTCCTCTGCGCCCCCGCCACCGCCTGCCCTGCAGGCCGCCGCACCGCCCGCAGCCGACCTGCTGCCCGTCGACGGCGGGTACCTGGTCGTGGACGGAGAGGTCATCCCCGGTCAGTTAGTCGTCTTCGCTGCACTTTGCCACTATCGTTATCGGGGTGTGATCCGTAGGCGGGGCTTGGTTTCGACCGCAATGGTGTAAAACGATCCGTGTGACCGCAGGGCAAACGGTGCTGCCGGACCTGGACGAAATCGAGCGCGAGCTGCGGCATCTGGACGAGGAGCTGCTGCAGATGGCGCACGAGCACCGCTTGCCCGCCGCCGTGCTCGCAGCCGCTGACGTCCCGGCGTCGCCGCCTCTTGTCGCCGCACCTTCCGCCTCGCCGCCGCCACCCACCGCCGCCGCGCTCTCCGCCTCGCCGCCGCCCACCGACGCGCCCAAGCTGTTCCCGATTTTCAGCCAACCGAACCCGGGAATTTCTGCGACGCCTCCCGCAAAAGGTGATTTGATCCCCTTATTTTTTATCGTTTAAACTACTAATATTATAAATGTGATAGTTTGTGAGAACGGAGGGATGGATGTTTGTTACTCTTTCACGCAAAAACTACTGAACGGATTTCGATGAAATTTGGTATGGTAGCTTTAGGCTCTGGATTTAAAACACAAGGAAAAGTACAGTGTTCCTTTGGGATACTGTATTTACGCGGGCGGAGCCGCGGGCAACAGATAGTAAATAATAATATAACCTTTATTTCAGGCTACATAACCCCGATATCTTACAGCTGGATACATTTTGTATAACATGTCCGACGATAGTAACGAGTGTGGTGTTGCAGGCGCGCGGGTGGCGCTGCGCGGCGGCGCAGACCAGTACGTGATCGACGCCGGGCAACGCGCGCTCGGCGCCGCGCAGTGCACAGGATGCGGAGTCATCTACCAGGTACATCAATATTCACCGACGACGCTGATGATAACTCCACGCATCGCTGTGTGTATGAGTAACTAAACGTTTTTGTGTCGTGTATGCAGAGAGGCGACCCGCAGGATGAGCGCGACCACCGGCTGCATCACGACGCCGCCGACGTGCTGCGCTTCCCCGTGAGTACCTACAAGCTTTACCTTAACCAAAATAAAAACCTTTTTTTTACCGGTCGCCGTGTAAAAGAGTGGCGATTTGTTTAATTTAAAATGGTATTGTATTACGAAGGTGATTTACATACAATTTTTTTCTTAAAATTGTAAAGCAAACCATTTTACTTTACAAAGAGAACCGATTTCATGAAGTAAAAAACATGTTACATTTAATAGTTTTTGTTGTTTGTGGCAGGGCTGGAGGGATGAGTGTGTGGTGGGCGTGTGGGGCGAAGGACGAGCGTTGCGCGTGCGCGGGGGCGCGCCGGGATGGCGGCGCGTGTCGGCGCTGCTGCGGCGCTTGTTGCAGCCCGCGCTCGGCCTGCCCGACCTGCCGCTGCCCGATCACGTCTACACGGTGAGTCCCTCTACATACACTTCCAACTACATTCCGCAATAAAATAATATTCCGCTTATATTTCTAAGACATGAAAGTTTATTCAAAATTGCTGACAGAACTCGTATATATCAGTAGACTTGTACTTTTCCAGGCGTACCTGTACATCGAGAACAAACAAATCGTTGGCTGCGCGGTCCTGGAGCCCAAGACCCGCGCGTACAGGATGATCCCGGGTGAGCCGCCCTGCTGCAGCATCGAGGACTACCCCGTCAAGTGAGTTTTTCTTTAATAATAATCTACGCAAAAACATTCTGGACGTCCGGAGCGGAGTATAGATTGTGACATGCGTGCGGTGTGCAGGTGCGGGGTCGCGCGAATATGGACGGCGAGTGGCGCACGGCGGCGCGGCGTGGCGGTTCGGCTACTGGAGTGCGCGCGCGCCAGCCTGCTGCACGGTGCCGCGCTCGACCGTAGCGACGTGGCCTTCAGCGCGCCCACGCCCGACGGCGCCGCCTTCGCCGCCGCTTACACCGGCACGACCCACTTCTACGTTTACCTCGACTGAGGCCGCTCGCAGCCGCGCCGCCGTCCGGCCACTTCTCTGGCGCTAAACTTGCCGTTGTCATATCGAGAAATACGGTGCGTACAAACGTACTATTAATTCGTCGAAGATAACTCGGACCTTGCGTTACATTCCCTCCGTGTTAAATGAACTCGGCTTAGATAAGTCTGTTCTGCGGTAAGCCACATGACGATAATGCACGCTCTCTGAACCGCCGCCGCGCCGGTTGTGTTGTGTTCCCTGTGTCGAGTTGTAACTTATGTTTGTACATACATTATGTGACAGTCCCGTGCGGCGGCTGTTAACTTAGTTTTTTAATGTAGACTCTAGACTAGAAAAACGATGACGCTTAAGTTTATGGAATAGACTCTCCGCCGCCCAAGCCGCGGTGTCCCGGCGCGCCGGTGGCCGACACCAACGGGAGAGAAACAGCGACACGCTGATGCGTTCATCGCTCAACGCTCTGATGGGCGTTTTAGAGAAAAGATTAGGACATTATAAAAGGTTATACATTGGTTAATAATTTAAGAGACAAAGGCCCGTTGGTGTTTAATTGTGTAGCTCGTATCGACCCCTAGTCCCTAGTTCACAGTGCACGCGCTGGGTGCGCTGGTTTTTATTCAGTTTACAGTTTGAGTCAGTATGATGCCATATTTTATGTATTTATTTATTAGCGTTAGAACTGAGAAGTAACAAAGTGTCTTGTAAGCATTGGACGCTGGACCGCATGTGCGTGTTATGGCAGTTAAGTAGTTTCTATTCGCAACGCGAGCCGTGAATGGCCCAATTCACGAAATAGGAATTATACAATGAATTTTCAGTTTTGGGACGATCTGGAGCTGTCTATCAGTTTTCTCTTCTGGCCCACAAAGTCAATCTGGGCTGGTACGCGTAAACAGATCCCGGCGCCTCGCTGCCGCCGCCGTTTTAGTATGAACCCAAGTTTGTAAGTCGGTACGCAGCGTGCCTGTAGTTTCTTGCAGGGCTGCGGGCGAGTGCGGCCGCCGCCTCCAAAGATACTTGTTTGTTACTAGTGTTGTGTTATTTTCTATTTGTAAAATGTTGTGTCCCGCGGCGTGCGGGCCGCGGTCCGTCGCGCGGACGCTCCTACTCATTCTTATTTTATAAGTCTTTATTTTAATATGTTCAATTTTGCGGGTGTATTTTTATCTTAATAAAGATATTTTATTAAACTGAATGAATATTTTATTTTTAATTAACCTAAATGAAAATGTTAACCTGTACAGCTGTATGACAATAATCAAAGATATTAGAAAACCTGGATACAACATCGTCTTTAAAAACTTGTAATGTGTGTATCATCTCCCTATATATTGTAATGTAAGTGTATTAAATAGTGAGTATAAAACTATATTCGCGAGCACAACATCTTTCATTGGACTCCACAAGCCTGCACATTGCATGGCGACCTTGCCAGTGCTGCCTCGCGGCAGCGCTGTGCAGATGGTACAGGGACAACAATAATAAAAAAATAGACTAAAATGTGAAGAGGATTAGGAATGTGATATTTAGTTTGTAACATAGCTACTTTGGGCTTTATGTAGGGATGCAAAGAAATGTTATTTTGAAGTAAGAATGTGGGTTTTAGTTTCTTTAGAAGGTATTCGATTGAAATAGGACTGTTATTACGTCAACGATTGCATTGTATGCAACAATGTTTGGAATTTCTAGTAAATGTTGGAATGATCACCCAAGGTTTGATGGATATTTTAAATATTGATGGTCAAAATTAAGAAATGGGTTATTTTGTTAGGAATTTGGATAGGTCGAGGTGAAAAATGCCATAGTGCATTAAATTAATTATTTAATACATATTATTAAATACAAGCTGAAATGTATGTGTAATAAATAAAATGCTAAAAGCATGAATAATAAAATCCTTCATTCGATCATGGTGTAAAAGAGATTTCTCTGTGAGAATAGTTGGAGGTCAAGAAGCCCTAAAACAAACCTTTGGGATTAAAATATGTCACAAAAAATAAAATAAATGAGCGCTGGGCGGGAACAATCCTCCACTTAGTAAAAATAGTTGGAGCCAATATTATGTGTTGGTTAGTCTTAAAAAAGGTCCCGTTATGTTGTATAAATAAAGTATTGTACCAAATAAAGTGCGCACATGAAGTATAAAAATAAATAAATTTAAGTAATAAATAATTTAAAAAGTCGACTATAAATAAAATTATGAAATGATGTATGAGTAAATATTAAACATGAATAATAAAGATTAATTGTACCATGATTATGAAAAAGCATGCATAATATGAAAATATTTAAAAAGAAAAGATGAATGATGATAGGGTAGGTACCTGACGATGTAAAATGTAAGTGACTGGCCAGTCCGCTAATCAATTGTAGATATTCGTAAAATAAATGTAATAATATAATATGCGAAATGAAATGATTAAGTAAATGAATATGAAAATGGATAGACTTTATAGTAAAATGGAGATTGTATTTTTTTGTTTGGAAATATTAAAATTAAATATATAATACTACAAATAAAATTTATTAAAAACAATTAGGTATAACCATTTAAAAAAAAATCATAGGTAAGTTGAATTAAGAGTCATATTATATCGTCAACACCCCATGACCCATCACGAATGTAATTAAAATTATGTTTTACAAATGAAGTAAAAATAGCACAGATTTGTATTTATTGTTACTTAGTAAGAATAAGATGGTATTAGTAAGAAAAAAAAGCAATAAAAAGTAATTATGGAGGTTTTAGTATTAAGTTATAATATTAGGCAAAAAAAATGTATCCAATTTATTTTTCAAAAATACGAGGGAGGTGTAGTGTATGTATCATCTCCATATATATTGTAATGTAAGTGTATTAAATAAAATGCTAAAAGCATGTAGAATAAAATACACATTGCACCCAAGCCAGCACATTGCAAACTTAGCGAAAACATGTCCGCAAAATTCATGAATGTTCTTTAAGAAGCTATCACGTAAATGTCATAATTGTCTCACTACTATAGATTTAGACGTTAATGAAATTTTAATTTATGCACTTATGTATAACTGCTTCAGGATTACCAGAGAAGTAAAAGTGCGTTCCCGGTTTTTAAAGCAGTCCTTCCTCTTTAGCTTCTGGTATCGCCACTCACTCGTCAAAACAAACTTTCGAGTCGAGTTTGAAAGAAGCTGCATATTATAGTAGGTACGTTCCCGGACTTCAAAGTAGACCCTATAACCCCTAAGATAACCCACCCCCCTTACGTCTCCGCTATTCTCACCCTCTCGGCAAAACAAACTAAAGCGTTATTTTAAGCGGGTTTTCTGAGAGGCCGTGGCATTTCCCCAAATAAGCATTATCGATCTGTGGACTTAATAAACAAACACCATTGACGCTAACGATTACATACTATATTATTAAATAATTATTATTAGTATCAAATCAGTAATCATCAAATATATTATAGTGATGATGATGATCACGAATATAATTTTGGTAATAGCAAAATTTCAAAGACATCGATGTTGCTGTTCAAAACTATGAGGTGTACCTATGTCATCATAAAATGTTGGTGTATCGTGTGAAGATGGTGGTGATGATGATAGTGACATGATGGCATATGCTTGCAGTTGTTTAAACAATGCCGAAAATTCCAGACTTATATCTTAAAAGACTGAGGAGTTCTGTTCCGTGTTTTTGGATCTAGGTATAAAATATTACTTTTTTGCAGCTTGAGTTAGGTACTTCAATAAAAGTAGAAATCGCTATAAATGTCCCTATAATACATTTTGAGGAGTTCCATCGATTCCTCATGTATGTCATCATCAGGTCTCCTTGGTCACCTTGGTGACTAAAGGACCAATTTGGAATTAAGTATACCCTTTCCAACAACAAAATAATTTTGCAAATAGGTCCACAAACGGCAGAGTAATGTTCAAAGATATCCGTGTCGGTGTAAAAGACTGAGAAGTACCTATTACTCGTATTATATCATTATAATGTTATGATGTATGGTGTGATGACGGTGGTGATGGTGATGATTGATTACTGTAAGTGACATGATGGCATTGTTTAAAAAGGCAGTTCTGAGTTTTGCCGGGGCATTCAATGGGTGACGTTGTGGATTTTGCATTTCTTTCATAAATTTGTGTTATTTCGGTTCTTGTAATGTGTAATATTGGTAGAATATTAACCATTAAATATTCGCTAACTTGCACACGTGGTACAACTTCTAAAAACAAATTCACCGTCACACAACACCACACACACCGTCCACAACGTCACCCACGTTGTGGATTTTGCATTTCTTTCATAAATTTGTGTTATTTCGGTTCTTAATGTGTAATATTGGTAGAATATTAACCAATAAATATTCGCTAACGTGCACACGTGGTAAAACTTCTAAAAACGTGCTATTTTGAGTTTCCCTCCAAAACTCCCTAGGAACCTTCAGTAAAGCTTCTACCACTTTACGGAATCGACTGACATGACTCATGGACTGCACTGACTATTTATTTGGACTTTGACTAGACTTTAGACTTGACGATTTGGGAATACGGTGTTGAAAATTAAAACGAAAGTTCTATTTCCCGCCTTTTTAATTTGACACTGGCAAATGGTTATAAGCCGATGCCATATATAAAAAAATAAATAAAGGCATTTCTTTAAACAATGCCGAAATTTCCAAGCGTACCTGTATATCTTTAAAGACTGCGGAGTTCTGGGGGTCTAAAAAGGCCACTGGGTGTTTCTTAAATTTCATTACATATTAAATTGGCGTTTTGTAAAGGAGGAACATCATGTCGATTTTTTAAACGATATATTTATTTAATCAAAGCATATACCATTGCTATCTATGGCCTTTTTGCCATCTCATAGGTACTTCGAAAAAAGCCATTCGGACAGGAATCTTTAAAATCTTTGAAGGCGCTTTGGACTACCCCATCGTAGTTGATTTTTTTCCCTTGCTCTTGCAATTATTTATCATCGTTATCCAAATTTTGAAAAAAAAAACGACGGGTTGCACTCCGGGAGTGCCGGCAGAAGTGAAAACTTGAATATTAACGTTGTGCATTTTTGATATATTGGAATGGTTAGAGAATAATTTTGTACGAATTGCTTTCATTATCAGTTTAAAAGTACCTACCTACTATTATTTATGTGGTGGAATACAATATTCATTTATTGCGCTATCGTACACAAACATGACAATTTATATTACATTAAAAAATTAACACTTCAGAACTATTACAATTATTTTACATAATAATAATAAATAATAAAATAAACAAAATAAATTAATAATATTAATCTCATCCATGGATGCGCGTAGCACGCTGTAACATTAACACACACGAACATTCGCGCAAGCGCCCTGCGCCGCCTGTCCTCACTCCATCCGTCTTACGAATTTTCGATCAGGTCACGTGTCCTGACGCGAGTTTAGAAATTTCCCATGAACCCATTCCAAAAAAAGTACACAGCGCCGCTAAAGAAGTTTTCACTTCAAAAAGGTAATCTGTTGGAGCAAGGTCTGGGGAGTACGGTGTATGTCTTAGACATTCCAATTGAAGCTCCTCTAATTTGGTAGCTGCTGTAATCGTCTGGCCGGTTTAACTTTTTTTGAGTCAATTTTCGCTTGGGACAGGCTTTTGCTGGTTCGCCAGGGTTCAGTCATTGCGATGAGCGTTTTCGATTATCGTAAAGGATCCACTTTTCATCATAGGTAATGATTCTATTTAAAATCCCTTCATTATTGTGCCGGTTGAGTAATGTAACGCAGCAGTCGACGCGTCGATTTGCTGCACTCAATTCATGAGGTTGACGCACGTTCGACGTTGACGTGACCGACGTTCAGAGTGACGCAAAGAAAAAACGAAACGAGGAAAAACAAATGAATTTCGGTTTTCGAAACACAAATTCATGAGTAAGTAGGTAGCGGTATAAATTTGAATTCCTAACTAAAGAAGATATATTTGATATCAAATCAGTGGCCAGTACGACAAAACGCCAATTTCATATGTAAGGACCTAATATTATTCATATATTTTTTTTTTCAACTCATATTATGTGCGCCATTTTACGCATTTCTACTGAAAACTGTCAAAATTGATGTTTTCTAATATGATCAGATGAATCATGTAGCCATTTTACAATTTTACGATTTTTGTATGGAAAAAAATATATGAAGCACCTAAAGTGGCATTTTTAGACGTTCAGTTCAGTACTTTTGAATCCAGGGTATACCTCGGTGCAAAATCTTTCTTTTTGGTAACATATGCTACCAAAAATATTGGTTATTCAAGAAAAAGTTGTAATCACTATGTGTCCATATAAATTTCAAGGAGTTCCCTCGATACCTCATGGTGGGATCATCAGATCACTACTTTGTAGCTTTGGTGTCCAATTTATGATTATACCCTGTACCTAAGTGTAGTCATCCATAAGAAATTATTTTCCAAAATCCACTACCGATGTGACGGGCGCGGCGGTCGCTACTCGAAGGTAGAAACAACAGGGAGAAACCTAACGACATCCATATTAAGTATTGATATTTCAATACAACATAATATCATAATCAAAACAACTCTCTCCTTTGACTTCAGCAGGTGACAAAATAAAACAAGACAGTTTTAAAACAACATTTATTTTTACATACATTAAGTCGGATTCAAAATGCCAGAAACACTGATTTGTGTACACATCAGTTGTAAGACTTGCTGTGGACAGTCAGTTAGTTCTGCGACCCATCGGGAACGTCCAAATCATAAAGCATTTAGATATAATTATTTACTTCGCAATAAACACTACCTACTATACACATAATATATTAAAAATTTCATTTTTAATTATTAGGAATTTTATCATAATATAAGGTATATTAAAAATTAAATTTGTTAAAAATATAGATTTTCAGTATATAGGAGTTCATCCGCAGTCCGGTGGAGGCTGGAGCGGCGGGCGCCGGGCGGGCCCGCGCGACATTACTTTGTGCATCGTATTAGAAAAATATAATTAAATGCGATAGTTAACTGTAAAGAGACGAGGGCTTGCGGACCGCGGACGGCGGTCCTCGCTCGAGTTGTGCGCGAGTACACTTAACACCTAGACAAAATATTACTTAAAAAAGGAGAAATCGTTCAATACTATTTGGTTACTGGCATCGGAGGACGTCGGGGCGCGCCGCTCGCCGGCGCCGGGCCGCGCTCCCGGGCGATCCGCCGGCCGGCCGAGCGGGCGGCGACCGTGCGAGAAGTCTATACACCTTAGCTCGGTAATAAATGACATCGACATGGCAGTTTTCAATCTACGCTTCGACAAAACAAAAAATATACTAAACTACTTTATACATATTACGCGACTCACTCGTTACTGCGTGTACCTATCGTCGGACGCGGGCCGCCGCCGCTGCGACCCGCGTCCCTGCTGCTGCGCCGGGGCGCCGCCGCGCGGCGGCCGACGTCTGGCGGCGAGCGGCGCGGAGATTCCTGAGCGGCGGCGGCGGGCGACGGTAGTGCGCCATAATATCGGGGAGGGTCGCTACACCGGGCGAGGCGTGCGGGCGGCGGCGCCTCGCGGTCGGGAACCCCGACCTGGTCGCACTCGCGACGAGAATTATCCAAGATGGCGCGTCAATTTATATAATTTCCTACTTACATACGAAGATTAACACAAAAAAATAAATCATTTCAATATATTAATAATATATATTTAAAAAAATAACAATAATTGCTTTAATTAAAAACATAAATAGCAAATTCGCGACAGTTCAGCGGGGTCGCGTATGGCACGAGTCGCGCCGCTCGGCCGCGGTAAGGACGAGCGCGTCCGTCAGTGTTAGTGACGCGTTTGTACGGAGACCTAGCGCCGCGGGACGATCGACCGTTCGACTCCCGCGACTCTTTGGACCTTCCTCGTCGAAGCTCCGACGGCCGAGCATTGTAACGTAACTGCAGAGAAGTCGCTCCGGCGACAACGAGAGTCGCCCTCTGCGGCCGTGCGCCGGTCGGACGAGGAAAACCTAAACACATGGAAGACGTTCACTAAACTAAAGTATAATATATACTAAACGTAACCTAACGATAACGAATACGAAACGAAAATAATTAATAATAATTAATTATGTATAAAAAACTCGTTCAAGAAAAATATAGCACTCAAAAATATACAGACAGAAAAGACCGAATAAAAATGTCGCTACGTACGACATCGCGCGACCACCAGCGGCTACATCACGCGACCACCAGCGGCTACATCACGCGACCACCAGCGGCTACATCACGTGACCACCGGCGGCTACATCGTCCACTACATTATCGAAAACAACAAAAATGTACAACACGACGGCCGTCGCCGCCGCACGTGCTTCGGTTTTTCTACTTATTTACAAAAAAATATATATTTCGAGAGCAGTATCTTTATTTTTGTGCTAAAAATATGACGTCATTATATATTGAAAAATTGTAGTATTGCGATGTTTCGACCCAGAAAGACCTCGCATCAGAAACAAAAACCTTCGGCCGATACACGCACCTCGCGGGTGTCGATCCAGCTTCATCGGACGCGCGGCGGCGGCGGCGGCGGCGGCGACGTGTCGCAGCTACGCGACACTAACTTAGAAATACTATCATATGATTAGTATAGATTGGGATTCTAGTGCGTGTTTACAGCCAGTCGGGGAGCGAGTCGCGCGCGCCGCCGCCGCACGACATTCATTTTGTTATAAATGAACTTTATATAGAAACCTTACACAGTGTTATGTAGCATCGTCTGCCCGGTATCGTGGGTAATTCAAAAACGATCGATAGTGTGACGTCGCCGGCGCGCGCTGTCGCTAAGGCGGTGACGTCACTTCGCTACGAGTAAACGAACCTCGCGTTCACTCACAAGTATATATGGAAATTCAGTTTTTAAAACAATTACTAGGCACAGAAACAGGAGGCAAAAATTTATACAAAATATAAGTAGGTGTGTTCCTGCGGCGGCGGCGACGCGGGGCGCGGTTAGAGCAGCTCGTACTGGCGCAGATGCATGCGCTGGATGATGTCGCGGCAGTCGTTGAATACGCGCTTGATGTTTTCCGTGTCCACGGCGCACGTGAAGTGCGGGTAGCAGTAGTGCTTGCCGTCGCCGCTCGCCGTGCTGATGCGCTGCAACACACGGGGGCGCGGTGAGTACGCGGCGCGTGCGGGGCGGGTAGGGGCGGGGCGGAGCGAGACGGTACTCACCAGGAACTCGTCGCGGATGAAGTACTTGGCGCGCGCGACGTCGGGGTGGTCGCGCGGGTCGAGCGCGGCGTCGGGGGGCGTGTGGTAGCGCGCGAACTCCGCGAAGTAGTCCTCCAGCCGCGACTTGCCCGCCACCACCTTCTCCGCCAACAGGTCCTGCTTGTTCAGGAACAGGATGACGGAGATGGTCCGCAGCCACCGGTTGTTCCATATGCTCTTGAACAGGTCCAGCGACTCGCGCAGCCGGTTCTGCGTGGGGTCTTCGCGCAGCACCATGTTGTAGGAGGAGCAGGCCGTCACGAAGATGATGGCGGTGACGTCGTTGAAGCACTGGATCCACTTGCGCCGCTCGTCGCGCTGCCCGCCCACGTCGAACATGCTGCGCACAAACACGCGGGTTAGCGCAACTTAGCCGCTACTTGTACGCACATCTACCAACTTATGTAGAACCTTACAGAGGAAGATGTCCATTTTCTATATAATAATAAAAACATTTATTCAACGCTCACATTACACTTAAACACATTACATACATTGAAATGTTCCAACATAACATAATAATAAAAAAAACAATCAAGACAATACCTACACAGACATAGAAACAAACTAAAAATAAAAGAGACATGTAACCAAACAAAAACACGTGTGTATTTGTGTGACGTATGTAGTATTGTTGCTTCAGGTATATCTTTCTTTATTGTATTATGTTAAATGTTTTTTTTGTTATTTATTCATCTTTCATATACAGGTTTTTGGTAAAGAACATAGCCAATCCGTTAAATGGAAATCCGGCGGCGGGCGGTGAAGGCAAGTCATCGCCCCTCGTGTATGGCCGATATTAGACCTTCGGTGAGATATTCGCCATTTTGTAGTTTGTTTTCAAAAGTGGGTGACCTGACCTCTCTGGATCATAATTAAGCACTGAATATTGTTTCAATCATCAATTCCTTGTAATAGCAAATGTATAATAGGGAATATGCATGTGACACCAAAATGGATAAAATATTTTAAATCTTTTTCGCTAAAAAAACATACCTACCTGTACAAATGGTTTTAAAATTTATCCTGAATCAATAGTAAAATTTAATCATCAAAAAGGATATGTACTGGCGGAACGAAACGTGACGTCATCATACAGACGAACGTGTATCATCTATCAAAACTCATTTTTTTTATATTTAAGGCGGAAGGTATTAAACCATTGCCAGTGTCAATTTTCATTGTGTCCAGTGAAACAGAATTTTCGTATAAAGCTGGGACTATATTATGATCCGGAAGGCCGAAGAAAGTTCTGAGCATTGAAAACAGAACTCTGCGCATTAGCGCATTCGATTTTCAACTTTCTAATAAAATCTAAAAAAACTATAAATTCTCGACACTGACAGAATGGTGCAAAGCCTTTGCAACCGCCATTGCCATAAATAAAAGAATAATCATGTTTTCTACGGTTTGTTGTTTTCAAAATATAAATATTTATTTATTAGATTTATTTAGTACTTATCACTAGGATATTTCATAAAAATGAATGAATTAAATATGTTTACGAACTTTTCGTTAACTAGGTTTTTTTCGTCGAGATTTGTAAATAAAACATATACGTATGAAATCTATTTCAATGTACTGACTGATCTTCACAACAGTATAAAGTGCTCAAACAAGATACACTGTCTCTTCTCATCGCCTTGCACCACTTTTTCTTACATACTTGCACCTTTCGGCATACGAAAATAAACTTTGACAGGCGCAATTTTTGTGTTATTTTCGCACATAGGGACGACACAATATTTATAACATGGATTGCTGTGCTTTTGTGTGATAAAATCAACTTATGTCCATGGAAAACACACAATTTTTTTTTTAAATTTTTTGAACACTATGACCAAAAATGAATGAATTACATCGGTTTTTTATTGTTTTGATATTATACACTAAATATGCCCATAAATAGACAGTAAGACTAGCTATTGCACTTTTTTTAAAATAAATATATGCAAATTCATTTATTTAAGAAAAAATTGCACAATTAATTTTTTAATAGAATTTTAAACATTTTGGGTATACCTAATAAAAATGTATGATTTTTAAATATTTTTTAAATAATGTCGGTTTTAAGTAGATTTTATAATGGTACAATTTATCATTGTATCTACCATGAATAGATTATTAATGTAGAAAAGGAGAAATATGTACTAAAGATAGAAATTTTCCGACAAATGCTGGCAAAGATTGAAGACCCACAATTTTTTAATAAAATTTTGGAGCGTAGAATCATCACTCAAAAGATGGGTACTTGAACCTTCACAATTTACACAGTTCGCAACTAGAAAAATCCCCATCTTATGCGTGAAGACAGGTCACAATACAAATTTAAAATTAACTATTGGACTGGAATATTCTTTTTATTTTATTTTATTAGGTTTGTCAACAATTGATTACACGTAATGTTAAATGTTTTTTTTGTTATTTATTCATCTTTCATATACAGGTTTTTGGTAAAGAACATAGCCAATCCGTTAAATGGAAATCCGGCGGCGGGCGGTGAAGGCAAGTCATCGCCCCTCGTGTATGGCCGATATTAGACCTTCGGTGAGATATTCGCCATTTTGTAGTTTGTTTTCAAAAGTGGGTGACCTGACCTCTCTGGATCATAATTAAGCACTGAATATTGTTTCAATCATCAATTCCTTGTAATAGCAAATGTATAATAGGGAATATGCATGTGACACCAAAATGGATAAAATATTTTAAATCTTTTTCACTAAAAAAACATACCTACCTGTACAAATGGTTTTAAAATTTATCCTGAATCAATAGTAAAATTTAATCATCAAAAAGGATTTTTTTTTTAAATCCCGCGCAAATTTCAAAAAAGGATATGTACTGGCGGAACGAAACGTGACGTCATCATACAGACGAACGTGTATCATCTATCAAAACTAATTTTTTTTATATTTAAGGCGGAAGGTATTAAACCATTGCCAGTGTCAATTTTCATTGTGTCCAGTGAAACAGAATTTTCGTATAAAGCTGGGACTATATTATGATCCGGAAGGCCGAAGAAAGTTCTGAGCATTGAAAACAGAACTCTGCGCATTAGCGCATTCGATTTTCAACTTTCTAATAAAATCTAAAAAAACTATAAATTCTCGACACTGACAGAATGGTGCAAAGCCTTTGCAACCGCCATTGCCATAAATAAAAGAATAATCATGTTTTCTATGGTTTGTTGTTTTCAAAATATAAATATTTATTTATTAGATTTATTTAGTACTTATCACTAGGATATTTCATAAAAATGAATGAATTAAATATGTTTACGAACTTTTCGTTAACTAGGTTTTTTTCGTCGAGATTTGTAAATAAAACATATACGTATGAAATCTATTTCAATGTACTGACTGATCTTCACAACAGTATAAAGTGCTCAAACAAGATACACTGTCTCTTCTCATCGCCTTGCACCACTTTTTCTTACATACTTGCACCTTTCGGCATACGAAAATAAACTTTGACAGGCGCAATTTTTGTGTTATTTTCGCACATAGGGACGACACAATATTTATAACATGGATTGCTGTGCTTTTGTGTGATAAAATCAACTTATGTCCATGGAAAACACACAATTTTTTTTTAAAATTTTTTGAACACTATGACCAAAAATGAATGAATTACATCGGTTTTTTATTGTTTTGATATTATACACTAAATATGCCCATAAATAGACAGTAAGACTAGCTATTGCACTTTTTTAAAAATAAATATATGCAAATTCATTTATTTAAGAAAAAATTGCACAATTAATTTTTTAATAGAATTTTAAACATTTTGGGTATACCTAATAAAAATGTATGATTTTTAAATATTTTTTAAATAATGTCGGTTTTAAGTAGATTTTATAATGGTACAATTTATCATTGTATCTACCATGAATAGATTATTAATGTAGAAAAGGAGAAATATGTACTAAAGATAGAAATTTTCCGACAAATGCTGGCAAAGATTGAAGACCCACAATTTTTTAATAAAATTTTGGAGCGTAGAATCATCACTCAAAAGATGGGTACTTGAACCTTCACAATTTACACAGTTCGCAACTAGAAAAATCCCCATCTTATGCGTGAAGACAGGTCACAATACAAATTTAAAATTAACTATTGGACTGGAATATTCTTTTTATTTTATTTTATTAGGTTTGTCAACAATTGATTACACGTAATACATTTAAAAAATACAATTGTTTCATTGTGGAAACGTATAAGTATAAATTTCTTAAAGACAAACACAACCTGCATAATTAATTAAAAATCATTACAAAGAATTAACATTAAAATAAACAAAATTCACGCATTACAATTCGTAAAGAAAAAATAATTAATAAATTTAAGTAGTAAATTGAATTTTCGAATTACGTAGTTAAAATTTACAAAGCTCATTGAATTATATATATTTACAAACATTATATTATTATATTACTAAAATTTATAGAAACGTTCTTTAAAATAAAAAAAATAATAATTAAAATACCAATATAAAAATAAAATAATTGATAAAATATATAAAAAAAGAAACCTAATTGTAATGATAAAATAATTAATATGGAAATGATAACAGTGATTTTTGAGAACGATTTCAAATTTTAGTAAGACTTAAGATGATCTCTTAAATGGTGGAAAAAAGACCTCGGAGAGTCGAAGTGTAAGTCCAAGACATTACAGCATTCGTTAATTAATCTTGACATTCGAGTCAGAGGAGAGTTCATGCCAAGATTTGTTCTCTTTGGCTGGCAGTAAAGAGGTGTTATAGGAGCCCGCGGGAGACGAACTGGAACGCGATACTCTATAAATTGCAGTAATTGGGAGCACGATATTTTATGTCTTAATACTTTATATAAGAAAGTTGCATCTATTATTTTTGGCCGAAGAATTAGCGGATCAAATTCAGAGCGAGTAAATTGTGAAATGTATTTTAATCTACTGCTATACGAATCAATCTCCTTAATTTTGCCAAGAGAAAAAGCTAAGTGCCAAAGAAACCTCTTTTGGACTAGCTCTAATCGAAGTGTAAGTGTGGCATAGTTAGGCGGCCAAATTTGTATTCTGTATTCAAGAACACTCGGTAATAAGGAATAATAAAGCAAAATTTTTACTTTAGGATTATGAAAATCCTTACAGGTCCTTATCACAAAGCCCACTAACTTTGACGCCTTTGCAATTACATATTCCATATGCAAGATAGATGTCAATTTTCTATTAAAAATTATGCCCAGGTCCTTGATTTTGTCAACGTTCTCTATTATTTGGTTTTCCACATGGAAAGTAAATTCAATTATTTTATAGTTTCTGGAATAGTTAACGGAACAACATTTTTGTATATTTAGGAACAATTAATTTTTGGTACACTAATTGTTAAATCTGTTAAGGTCATTTTGTAAAAGAATACAATCATTTGAACACGTAATTATTTTACAAAATACTTCTAGTATTTTGTACTACTTCTGATGAGTGAAAACATTCTGTAATATCGTTAATAAAAAAAATAAACAAGGTGGGTCCTAGATGAGATCCTTTGGGAACGCCGGATATTGCATAATTATAGGAGGGTTGACATCCATTAACTACGACAAAAAACGGCCGGTTTTATAAGTACGATCTTACAAAATTTAAAAGTGAGTCTGTAATTCCATATGCAGATAACTTGCTAAGCAACTTCTGATGAGATATTTTATCGAACGCTTTTGAAAAGTCTTTGTATATAACATCACACTGTTTATCAGAATCCACGGCATTATTTATAAATTCAGAAAATGTAACCAAGTTTTTACCAAGTAATTACTGACCTACCAGAAACGAAGCCGTGTTGACTACTAGAGATGTATAACTGCAAATAACTTTGAAAATAGGAACACAACAATGCCTCTAATACCCTCTTAACGCTTTAATCGCAAAACAAATGATTACTGTAAGTTACATAGTGGCATATGCTTGCAGTTCTTTATCTTTTTTTTTAAATTTCGAGTATTTCCCTCGATTCCTCATAGATCCCATCATCAGGTTTCCACTTTAGAGACTAAAGGACCAATTTCGAATTAAATTCTTTATAACAACAACAGAACTTACCTCTTCAATACTGTTATTATCAATAAGGCCACAAAAATGTTTATTGTAAGTTGTAATTTATGAACATAAGAACAAAAAATAATAATTATACAAGGTGTCTCAAAAGAAATTTTATATTTATTTAGCTTACTGCGTGAACGCAACGTAACCGAGGGCCGCGGGGGTTATGTCAATCGGTAGGAATTCAGTCGGTATGGAGCGTTTCTCGGGAGCAGACCGCGCGTTGTGCGTGCGAGAGTTTTACAAAAACGGTGATTCGGCGACTGTAGCGCGTAGAAAATTCTGCAGTATTCGAGGTTTTCGCCCCTTAAATGATGCGCCAAACATTCCTCTCATTCGAAATTGGGTTAAAAAATTTGAAGAGACTGGTACAACGCTAGATAAATCAAAATTCGGGCGACCTAGGTCATCAAGAACGGTAGAAAACGTGGAGTGTCAATCAGTCTGTTCGTGACGACCCGAACCTTTCAATTCGGAAGCGCGCAAGTGCTTTAAATGTGCATAGATCATCATTACATCGCATTATTCACAAAGACCTAAAGCTGCACCCCTATAAAATTCAATTGGTGCAAGAATTAAAGCCCTAAGATGCCAGTCAGAGGCTTAATTTCGTAAATCAGGTGATTGATCGATTTTCAACGTTTACCAACATTTTGTTTTCGGATGAATCTCATTTTCATCTTAATGGCCACGTAAATAAGCAGAACTGCCGCTACTGGAGCGCAACGAATCCGAAAAGCAAACATCAGAAATCCCTACATTCGCCTAAAGTGACCGTATGGGCTGCGATGTCGGCGCGAGGAATTATCGGCCCTTACTTTTTTGAAGACGGGGGCGGCGGCGGGGGCAGAAAGGGGGCGTGCAGTTACTGTGAATTCAGAGCGTTATGTGGAGTTGTTAGACAACTTCTTGGTACCTGAACTGCAAAACTTTCCTGGCTATAACCAAAAAACATGGTTCCAACAGGACGGAGCAACTTCACACACGTCCAATATGTCTCTGCCACGTGTTCGTGAAATTTTCTCAGGCAAATTGATCTCCCGGAGAGGTAACATAAATTGGCCTCCACGCAGTCCAGATTTAACCCCTATGGACTTTTTCCTATGGGGTTATCTTAAATCTAAAGTTTACGCCAGTAAACCGACTTCACTGGCACATTTGAAAGAAAATATCCGTCACGAAATGGCAGCCATCCCTGAGTCTACCTGCCGAGCCATCATAAGTAATTTTGAAATTATCATAAATAATTGTTAACAGCATATTTAGACTACATTTCTAAGGTTTTTTAACATAGTTATTATAATAATAATCGGAATAAAGTCTTTGAGATATAGCGTTTTTGTGAAATTTGAGGCGCGCGGGGTTCAACTCTCTTAACGCTTTACTTGCAAAACAAAATTATCATTTTAATTGCGCTTTGAAGTTGCCGCGACCATAGAATGATAAATAGTTACTAAAAAACTTGCTTAAAAACTGATACATTTAATGCGCTCTGACATAATGTATAACGCCTAGGTCTTATCTCTAATAATGATATCTGAAAAACATCCTTCCAATCAAAAATTGAGACGTAGTTTTATTGCGAGACACTTAAAACCTTGATGATTGAAACAATTTTCAGTGTTTTTATAACCCAAAAAGATCAGGTCATTCACTTTTGAGAAAATAACGCAAATTTCTCAGAAAAGGTCCAATATTATATAAGGCCAAACATATGGACCATACATTAATAAAATGATTTATCTTCACCGCATTTTCCATTTAACGGATTGACTATTTTGTACCAAACACCCCTGTATAATCCATGAACTGAACTGTTGTTTTCGCTGATTCATTTTTAGATGTATGATAATATGTTAAAAATGTCCTGAATAAATGTTTTTATTTTGGTTTCCATCGGCTTTCATGATTGTGTGAAACTCACTGGAAATTGACTTTGTCGACGACGAACTGCGTCTCGAAGATGCCGGAGGTGAGGACTCGACAGCGGAGAATGTCCTGCTCCGTGGGCGTGTAGTCCGGCCGCTTGATGATGTGCACCTGGTCCAGGAAACTGCAAGAGAGCGGCGGGTTAGGGCGGGCGGCGGAGGCGTCGCGGGCGGCGGGGCGGACGGTACTCACTACTTGGCGCAGTCGATGAGCTGGTACTCGTTGCTACGCTCGTAGGTGCGCTGCACGCCGCCGTCGCGCCACAGCTCCTCCGTGTGCTCGTAAAACTCCGGCGGGTAGTCGAAGTCCGGCTGCGACGCTACGTCCTGCGAGCGCCAGGTAGTAGACAGTCACTTACAAACGTCGGAACTACTAGACCTAGTGTTCCATCATTCAGAATTTAAATTACATTCAGTACAATTACAACACTTGTTTTCGTCTTTCTTAAGTAGGAGTACACTACACGCTACACAGATGTACTACTCCGATAGAAAACCCCAACCTAAAACACAACTTACGAGCAAAATTAACTCGTTGAATTTGATTTTATACTTTCTCGAGTTCCTTGAAAAAATATCATCAGATTTGATGACTATTGTAGTATGAACATCATCGCCTGAGGGGATGTATACATAATGTAAAGCGTGAACATAGAACGTGAGGACGGTCGCGGCATTTAGAAGTAAATGTTGTTTAGCGGCGTAACGGCGTAGAGGAGTTCATTTCGTTATGCAACATTTTACAAGAAATATGCTATGTACAGTACAAGCAATTTTCTAATGTAATTCGGAAATCGTCGTTTTTCGTACGTCGTCTGTCATTTTCATAGAAAAACGATGATTTCCGAGGACTATTAGCAACATGGTCGCGCTGTAGATATATCTATTGAGAATTTTAACCATTGAATGTTATTTCATATGTCATTTCCCATAATGTATATTGCGAGAAACCGATCGAATAGTGTTACATCAAAAACCTAACCAAGGGCATGTTGGGACATGACTAAGGATGGTCCCGTAACTATAAACGCGCAATAGGTTTTTTTCAAATAACTTCAAAAGTTATTGTTCGATTTCGTTCAAAATAATTTTCCTAAAGAGTTTTTAGCATGATCTATCAGCATAGAAAATTACAAGATTCTATCTACTATAGTTTAGAATTTTTACAATTCTAGGAGGAGGCCCATTACTCGAAAATGGTTGCCTTTGTAAAAAATCATTTATGAACCTTCCCTTTATTTTAAAAGATCTATTCAACGATTCCCCACACGATGGGGTAGAATGAAAAAATATTTGTCATCCCCACTTCACATATATGGAGAGCTACACCTAAAATATAAAATTAGATTTATTTTATGATGTTGAAACCGAGATCTATAGACAGTCTATAACTATGCCAAATTTCATCCATTTATATATATAACTACAGAAGCTAGAAGCGCGGACAGACAGACAGGCGGTCGGACAGAGTGAAACTATAAGGGTTCCTTATATATGAACCCTAGAAATGTATTGTTCAACCTTTCGATACGGCCATCTCGAAACATACTAAGGGCTCTAGGGGCGCACCTGTATGTAGTCCACGCGCGCCTTGTTCTCGGGCTTCTCCAGCGGGATGGGCGGCGTCAGCGTGCTCATGGCGCCCGTTATCGTCTGAAACAGTCAGTCAACGTATTACTTTTCCAGCACAACGGTTCACAATCGGTAGGAACGGTAAAATCAATTACGGATATTTTGGACATATGATCTACTGCTTGTGTATAGACGTTTCGGCAGCAAAAATAATATTTGTACTCGAAATAAAATGTCTTCCTTTATATGGGCGAGTTTGCGTTGAGCGGAAATTCTCCCGTACTTGAGATGATTTTATTGCTTTGTATGATAATTTTTATTTGCCTAAATATCTTTATAATAAGCAGTAGATCATATACCCAAAATATCCGTAATTGATTTTACCAAATCTTATAGATCATAAAGTTTAGTGGACACCACTGTATTTCTAGGAATAACACTAGATTGAAAATAGTAAATTTGACACAAGCCGCAGGCCGCGGGTTCGAATCCCGTCAGGGAACAAAAAAGTTTTCTGTGTTCCTGGGTCATGGATGTGTATTTTATATATACAATTATATAATAAAAATCTTAAATATGTGTATAATATAAAAGTATTAAATATAGTTCCGTTGTCTGGTACCCGTAACACAAATTCTTCGCGAACTTACCACAGGCCCAGATTGACGTGGTGAGACAGCGTCCACAGATATTATATTATATTAAATTACATTGGGGTCATCATATTGCAAATCTGGCAGATAGGCAGCATATGCAGTCAGAAAAATTTGAGAAATTTCCGATCCGGATCCGGAAAAATATATTCTTTTTCTATATTACACTAGCTTCTTCGCACGACTTCATCCACGTGGATGCCCATTGCACCTCAGTGGGGTATGTATTTCGACAAACCTTTTTTAACAGATTCCTACCTCATCATAACTATATCCGTGACAAAATTCAACTTAATCCGACCAGCTGTTCCATGTGGATATTTCACTATACAAACTTAAAAATATAAAATATAAAATACGTACTCGATCATTTCTATTTATATCCTCGGATATTAAATTTCATGGAAATCGGGACAGATAAAAAATCATACAAACTTTCAACCCTTATTTTATACCCTCCGAGGGTCCTGAAACACGTATCTAATGAAATGTATTTAGAAACATGAATCCCAATTTTTTTGTCGAAATCAGTGCAGAAATAAAGATTTTCCATCCAACTTTCAACCCCTATTTACGACTTTAAGGGTGGAAGTTCTCAAAATCCCTGCGCGTCTACAATGTTGATGCGCAATAAGAAAATTAAAACTACTGGCAAAATTTCACGTTTCTACCATTAGCAGCAAGTGGTCACGGCGCGGCTGTGCGTGCGTCTATATTTATCGTCAGTCAGTCAGTCAGTCAGAAGACTAGCTGACCCGGTAGACGTTGTTTTGCCATATATATTATTTCTATAAGATAATTTTTAGTAGAAGTGTGAAAATTTAGGGTTGTATGTATTTTTTAATGCCACATATAAAATAAAATGTCGAAAAAAAATCGAAAAAATATTTAGGGGTTGGTCAGCCTTATCATATAGGGGTAGAAAAAATATATAATATATAATAAAAACGATCGATTATCAGACGTACCGAATATGCAAAAAAAAAATCATAAGAATCGGTCAAGCCTTTTCGAAGGAGTGTGTCCCCGAACACTATGATACGAAAATTTTATAGGTATATTAGATATTTTTTCATACAAACCTTCTCGAAAAAAGATTTATCCAGTTTGATGCAGTCGTGTGGAAATTATGCGCGTACAAACATTTCGGTAATTCATTGTTGAAGTGAAACTTTTATTACATCGTCTCAAACTTTTTCGTCTGTGTGTTGCATGTCGCGTGACGGTCGGCCGCGGAGTAGGGATAAAGTGAAAGGCGCTCGTCAGAGCAGCTGAGGCCAATATGGCGGCGCCTACCAACCAAAGTTCCTTAAGAAAATTAACTTAAAATCTAACGCATAAACAGTCTGTATATTGATAAAGACCGCATTTAACTCGTTATGTTCACGCGAAGACACAAGAAGCGCATTTTATTGTTATTATTAATATAGATTATACGAGACAATATATATATTCTCACCAGGATCGCGTCGCGGATGTTCTTCTTGATGTCCTCGATCTTCTCGCGGCGCTCCTTGTCGGAGAAGCCGTTGACGTGCAAGATGCGCATCTGCTTCACGATGGTGGACTTGCCCGACTCGCCCGCGCCCAGCAGCAGCAGGCGGTGCGTGGCGCGGTATACCTGCGACACCGACGCGAGTATTTCAATACTGTTTTTCTAGAGAGCTATTTACTGTGGATGATATAATTTTTAAATGCAGTGACTTTAAAATAAATATAAAAATGTGAAATAAGCGCACCTGTTTGTCTTTCTGGAGCTGCCGGGTGATGGCGTCGCTCCGCCGCTTCTGCGACTTGGCGTCATCTTCGCCGCTCTTGGCACCGGGGGAGCCGAAGCACCCCATAGCCGACCACGCAGCCCACCTGCGGGACACCAGAGCGCCGGGGATCAGTGGCTATCAGTTTATAGAAGGCAAAACTTCAGTAATATTATTGTCATTTGAAATACACGGAACAAAAACGCGTCAGTACATTTTATATTAATTATTAATATAAGAGAAATTGATTGCATGATGTGTTTTTGCAGCACATCAATCTAATGTTATGTACCAATTAAACGGGCAACCACAAGACATCACATGTGTGCACATAATTCATAAATAATTATCATTTAAAGACACTTTATCCCAGTAAGCTAAATGGTTACGACAACTCATTGACAAAGAAAATAAATTCAATATATCGAATGAATGTGTAATGGCTGGCAAACAATTAAACTATCCGTTCGGAGTACCTACACCTGAACGTAGACTTGAATTTAATGAATTGAATGAATTTGATTGATCACAGGATTTGCAGGGCTGCAAATATTACGATCCGTTTAATTTCATAAAATTATTATGAATTTTTTGCATTATCGTCTATTTTTTACTTTGACTTGACTTAGCTGGTGGCCCCCTGAATCCACGGGGCCCTGGGCTTAAGCTCATTAAGCCATATGGTAGATCCTGCCCTGTACTTAATAGAAGAGACCCCACCAACTCATTAATTTAAGATTATTAACTAGTGATCCGCCCCAACCTCAGGCGGATGCCATGAAGGTACTTAATTAACATTACACTTTCCTCTTGAATCACTCTATCTATTGCTGTAAACTGCATTAAATCCGTTAAGTAGTTTTAAAAAATTTAAGCGAACAGGAAAAGAAGAGACTACATTGTATACCATGTAAAAATGAAAATTCCACACATAAGTACTTAGTGCAACATATGACATGAATGACTGAATACTGAAATATTACTAAAAGTAGGGGAACGTTAAACCATAGGCTGTCTCCGTCTGTCAGTGACATGTGTCATTTTAGTAGCTTTTCAGTATTCTACCATAATTAAATAATTGAAAATTGCTGTTATCTTCAGAAATATATTCGGAATGAATGAAATGAATATTTGATTTGGTCATGGCAAGCCAAAACAAAAGATGGCAAGGCAAAAAAAAACAAAACTCTACTGAATAGCAAAAAATAGTGAATGAAATTTCGAGCCCCATTTTAATAAAATTCAAACTGCATCATTAGATTTTTGATGAAACAACATTCTTAGCAATTAATACAACGAATTATTTTTGAGGAAAAATACAAATGTAATGTACACTGAATATATTATCAAGGGGAAAGGTTTGTTTGTTTGCATGAATAGGTTTGGAAACTTCTGAGCTTACTCCAATTGATGACATGTAGCACAAAAAGAGTACACCATTGGGAAAGACACGGGATACTTTTTTACAAAATGTATGGTTCACGCGAGATATGTTTTTGCGCGAATGAAGTCATGGGCAACATCTGTACTGTATAATAATGCCAATTGAGTATCAATTGCCATAAAGCAGGAAAAACACGGGATAGTAATGATGTATGGAAAATAAGGAAACAGCTTACTTTATACTTTATATATAATTTTTTTTTATACTTTGGATAAGTATATATATAACGAACGGACCCGACAGACGTTGTCCTGCCGGGCTGATTTGTGAATGTAAACCATCCAGGATGCCACCCAAACGCATACAATAAAATTCATTTAAATCGGTCCAGTCGTTTAGGAGTTCAGTGACATACACACAGACAGTAGAATTATATATATATGAAGATAGAGTCAGGCGTTACTTTGCAGAAATTCATAAGATTGTGGTAGATATAATATTCATTGAATTGGGTAAGTATGTTTAAAGATGGATAAAACAAAGATTATATTAAGGACAGGAGGTTCACTTTTCAATATTTCCTTTTATGGGGAAATGCCTCCAACATTAATGCAATATTTTTGCTGCAGATGCCCTTTTGATTCTCCAAGAGAATTGTTTAAAGAAATAGATATTTTGAGTGTCACTTCTCAACACATTTTGGATAATGTATTATATGTTGGAAAGAATATAAGCAATTTTTTTAAAAAAAGCGACAATCACTGTAGAAACACTAGAAATAAGCGCAAGCTAGATATACCGGTGATCAGACTAAGTAAAGTAAACAGATCCTTTAGAGGTCAATGTATACGCCTATACAATAGAATCCAAGAAACCGTTTAAAATCTTTCCATTAATAAATTTAAAAAAGCAGTTAAAGAAAGTTTGTGTGCTAAAGAATTATTATAGGGTCAATGTTTTTATTGACGATCGCACACCATGGGAATAGGATGGCCACCTGCTAGGCTACTTCTATGTACTAAATGTATCCTGACTTTTGTTATTATTATATAGACTAAGTTTTCATATTGTAAAAATATATATATTTTTTAAAAGAAAAATTTTCTATATTTTTGCTAAAAGATAGCCCCGTGCCATTACGCTGGTACTTTACGCCAGGTCAGTTCTCAAACTGGTGGTAGGCATCATGTCGGGACAATTCTGTGTGTGTTATTTTATAACCTATAAGGAAATAAAACTTTTTGATTTTGATTGAATAGATCAAATGTAACACATTGTTGGATCAGTATTATTGCACTGACAATAAGTAGTATTCACAATTATTATATTATTAATTATTGAAATATATTATCAAGAGAAATAATAAGTGGATCTTATTGACTGCTAGGAATAAACAAATGAGTACTGAATAATTCTTCATCTAGGTAATTAACAACAAACTTGAAACTTTTCCATGATTGACTATGTTATATACTATATAATAGTATATGATACTACGTTGACAGACAGACAGAAGCAGGTTTTCTATGGAAATTACAGATGCTGTACAAAAACATTGATTCTCGAAAGGCTTTTTTAACTTGGCTTTACTGTACATACTTTTATATTCATCACAATAACTTTTAATATCCATTAGTGATATTATAATTTACAATATAGGGTATATTAGTTAGTTGTTAGTATTAAACAAAACTGAGCAAAATGATTCAAATATTATAGATATTTCAAAAATATGAACAAAATGATTAGCATTAACAGGATAATTAACAGGGCCTGAAACTTGTAAGCCTTATACAATGGCGAGTAAAAGGAGGATTTTAGATTTACCAGCAGGTCGGGGTTGCGTTGTCCACGGTGTCTTGGTTGGTCTGCGAAGGAGACTCGGCTCCCCGCGCGCCACCCGCCGCAGAGGAAGCCGTGGTGTCGCCGTGTCCGTTCACTGCGCCCACATCGTCTCACACCACACTGTTATTATCTCCACCGAAACGACACCAGTCGCATCTCTACCTGAAATCACCCAGCACTTGACACTCGAGCTCCCTAGCTCCGCTCCTGCGACTGCGGAGTCGCCTCCCGCACGAGAACCACCGCGGAGCGCGCCTGACACCGGAGTCGGGCGGCTGGTGCTGCGATCACGCCCAACGTTCGACGAACGCGAATATAACACACAAAAATGGCAACCTTCGTTTGTGATGATCCTACTCGTTTCGCGATTGCTCCATTATATGTATAATATTTAAAAACTTACGGGAGTTAATTATAGACTAGTAGTTAAAAATAATGTTTGAACAAAATTAAAAGATGAAAAATAATATTTATAAATAGCATACAATTTTGGGTGCAATTTATGTTCATCGGACTAACATCACTACATACACACCCTAGATTTGGGTTAAGTGAATCCGCTTCCGTCTCCTATCAGTACTTTTGTACAAAATAATACACGATTTACTTATTATGACTACAAAATTAAATGACCTACACCCTGATATCTACAAAGACATTTTTGTGGAAATGACAGCAATCCGTATCGGCTTCACAGAACCAACATAAAAATCAACATGTCGCCCTAACCATAAATCATTGTTATTTTTTTTATACCAAAATTAAAAAAAACTAAATTGTCAATGGTTAATATAATATCAATGGCTACCATAGCATCTATTTTCTGTCTACGGCTACCATGATGGAGTATAGAGTTATGGAGTGCAATCTCTTGGATAGAAAATTATCTGCTAAAAAGAATCAAATAACTTGGGGGCTTCACTGTACCTATAGTGTAAATTTTAAAGAAAACGGCAAAATTAGAAAAGATTATCAAATAAGAAAAGGCTTCCGCTTTGAAATGGCGCGCTTTTCACTATAGGGATGTTGCCTAGTGTGGAATGTCACATTTTTATAAATTAAATTTTAAAATTGTTGAATAAATCTAAAAGAAATAGGCATTAAGTTTGACGCGATTAAAAATTATAAGCAAATAAAAAATATTGCCCATCACTTTCTTGCAAAAAGATTTGTTACGTCACAAGTAGCTACCGCCATACATTTTGTAATGATAAAATTTTTTAAGGCGGGTGCAAATCGTAACGTCACAGGCCGATATATCGCTCTCTTTCATATTGTAAATGTAAATATAATTTTAATCTTCGTTATTTGTTTTCTAGATTATTTTGTTAACATGATGATTATTTGATTAATTAACATGTCTAACATCAAATAGACGAAAAAAAATTTTTAGCAACATGCCTTTATTAAGTTAGTTCATAACGATGTTACTACACAAATTTATTAAATAAAAGTAAGTTTTATGATGGAAATAGCTAAATAACTAAACTGAACTTAGTTCACTCCATCTCATAATGCTATCTTCTTATCACACACCCTTTTCACTCTCTATGCACTATAGCGCCATTATGGCCAGTTTTGAAACTATTATTTAATTACTTTTATCGGACTATTTAAGGCTGGGACTATATGCTCCGGAATCCGGAACGCCAGTGAAAATTCAGAGCATTAAAAATAGAACTCTGGTTACTAAACCTATTGTATTAACAATAGAGTTGAAAATGGAAGTTTCTGCTGTCGAGCTGTCATATATCACATTGACATTTGTCTCGACACTCATGTGTTCAATTTTCAACTATATTGTACTAGCGCAGAGTTCTATTTTCAATGCTCAGAATTTTCTACGGCGTTCCGGATTCCGGAGCATATAGTCCCAGCCTTATCTCTATAGTCTATGATTGGATACGTTCCCACGAGAGTTTTCATGTGGTCGCGATTAAATCAAACGCATTCATCGCATCGTAAATGAAAGCATTACGACTAAAGCACCATTCTCACGGCTCATGCAGTAAATCCAGCACCTGTACTAATAGCCGTCATAAGTGTCAATAGTCTTAATTATTTAAAAATTTTGCCTACAAATCCGCGGCCTTGTGCTTGCAGGCTGGATGGTCAGTATGTCCCTTTACGCGAGCTACTTTTCTACAGCTCGGCAAACAATATATGTCGCGGTGACAGCAGGAATAAGTATGGAGGGTAGAAAAAGGAGGACTATCTCCTAAGACTGGGACTATAATATGGTCCGGAATCCGGAACCCCGGTGAAAATTTAGAGCACTGAAAATAGAACTCTGTGCTAATACAATATAGTTGAAAAAGGAAGTTTCGAGTGTCTAGCTATCATATATAACATTGATATTTGACTTGACACAGTTTTTTTTATTTAAGTCATCGGCTTAAAACCATTTGCCAGTGTCAAGTTAAAAAGGCGGAAATTGAATTTTCGTTTCAATTTTCAACACCGTATTCCTAAATCGTCAAGTTTAAAGTCTAGTCAAAGTCCAAAATAATAGTCAGTGCAGTCAATGAGTGAAGTCAGTCGATTCAGTAAAGTGGTAGAAGCTTTACTGAAAGTTCATAGGGAGTTTTGGAGAGACCACAAAATAGCAAGTTTTTTGAAGTTGTACCACTTGCCCACACTTGTACACGTTAGCGAATATTTAATGGTTAATATTTTATCAACATTACTCATTAAGAACCGAAATAACAAAAATTAATAAAATCATACAAAAACCACAACGTCACCAATTGAATCTCCGGCAAAACTCCGACTTGATACTTGTATGTTCGATTTACAACTCTATTGTATAGAGTAGAGTTATATTTTCAACGCTCTGAATTTCCTACGGCCTTCCGGATTCCGGTTCATATAGTCCCAGTCGTAAAAAGAAAATTTATCAGTATCCTCGCCGTATGTGACATTTAGGTATAAAATATATGGAGTCGCCCATGAAGCTCCAACTTACGTAGATTATATCGCGTATATAGTTATGAATTTCCAGGAGAATATAAACACTTATCATGCCTTAATATTGTATTGCAACGTGCGATGCAATAAAGAGTAAAATCAAACTCAATTGTTTGAACACAGGTTAGTAGCCGGTTTCAGTAGTAGTACTTATCATCTATGGTAGCCGGCTTTAAGCAATAATACATATAAACATTTCATGAAATAATTGCAACACAATTAGATATTTTCATATATTATAATATTCATATCCAAGTATAATCATTTCAAAAGTCCTTTTTCTTGCATGTTATCTCATTAGATTTATTTACGTAATTAAAAAGCGTTGTACCGTTTGTAATAATATTATCGATAAAGATACAAATATTATAATCATTACATTGGCGTGATGTTATGTAATCTTTGAAGACAGAAGGTATTCTCAATGTGTTTTATGTGATTTTAAAATATGGTAACAGTTTTTAATAATTATTGTTCTAGCCAAAATTATTTGACAAATGATAATAAGTAAGTAATACTTGTTGTTATAGGTTAACGAAAAGTGATACAATAAGAAAATTGTGGTTGAAAGCTGTAGAAGAAGAAAATACTAATCCCCGTTAAGAGAATCGCATAGTCAGTTTTTGAACAAACTAATTTTATTTAGAAACTAGCTTTAGCCCGCAGTTTCGCCCGCGTGGGAGTGTTCGTGGCAAAAAACTTCTTTAGCAAATATACTTGCAATATAGTAATAGCACAGAGTAAAAATTTATATACTTTTATTAAATTTTCACACGTACTTTTTAATTTTATGATATCTCCGAGGTATAAATTCCTAGGTAAGGATAATTAAATTATATCCGTCTGTTGCATAATATCAACAGTATTTTAAGAACTATAATTGTCAATATCACATTGACAGATGTCACAGGTACAGCCAATTTAGTTAGGTTTATTTCAGTTAGCCAAAAGGCTATAATTAGTTTAGACGTATTTGTGTTAGATATATCTCATATGTTATACGTATCTGTGTTAAGCACCAATAAAGGAGAATATAAGATTTGTTGTTTTATTATTATTATCACCACTCAAGCGTAAGAAGGACATGTAAAACCAAGAGGTCGTAGCCCTCTACAATCTACATAGCTTCTGAAAATCTATATAAACACACCGGCATATTTAGCGGAACACAAAAAAAAGGTCCATAATTAAAAAAAAAAGGTTTTATTTTAAAATCTACTTACTACACTTCTTTTGTTATTTAAAGTTTCATTTGTTTTACTTAAAATGAGATCACATTAAGAACAGATTTTGCGAGTAAAGGCTATTTGTGAAAAATGGTACATTTTTTAACTTTTCATATAACCGGGAAAAGTGAAAATTAATATTAAAATAACAATTATTTAAATTAGAAAAATGGTGATTAATATTTACGTATTTCCTCCACGTGCTCTTATTAAAGTTTCTACCCGTCTAGGCATACTGAGAATGATGTTATCGATGGTCTCCTGGGATAGTCTCCGCCATTACTCAACTACCGCGGTGATTCGCAGTTCACCCACGTTGGCAGGAGCTGGAATTCTGGACTTAACTTTTCTTTTCAGCAAGTCCCAAACGTGCTCTATTGGGTTCATATCCGGTGATCTCGCCGGCCACTGCATAACAGTGATATTCATATCACTAAGATAAGCTTGAGTTACCCGAGCGGTATGCGGCTGTGCATTATCCTGCATAAAAACAAAATCGTCACCGATATATGGGGCAAACGGTACGACATTTTCTTCTCAAACTTCTCTGATATAGCGGTCTGCAGTCAGACTCTCTCTGTCAATCACTACCAAGTCTGTGCGAGCTCCCAAACAAATGCCCGCCCAAACCATTATTGATCCACCACCGTATGCAACTGTAGTTTCAAAATTTGTCTGAATGTATCGTTCTCCTTTGCGTCTGTATATTCTTTGCCTGCCGTCAATTTGATTTAAGAGAATTCTGTACTGTAATTCTGTACTGTAAGAGAATTCTGTAATTTGTACGCTCACTTACGGTTACACCCCGCACTGCTTCTAACTCATGTCGGGCTTGGACGGCCGTCAAACGGGGGTTCCTACGTACACGAAGCCGAATGAAACGATCATCCCTACTCGAAGTGCATCTTTTTCTGCCTTATCCTGCTCTTCTCACATAAGTACCAGTCTCCCTGAACCGTTGGATACTGCGATGGATCGTTGAAACTGGTCGACGAAGATCTCTGGATATCACTCTGTAGGTTTGACCATTTCTTCGCATTTCGAGTGCCCTGGCAATCTCCGTTGGGGCTGAGTCAGGCATAATTCAGTCCTCAACTCCAAAAAGATACGCGATTAAAAAAAAACTAACAAAAAACAGTATTTCAATGAAATTTTAAATCAAACTCAGAAGGAAGAAATACTCGAAGTTCGCTCCAGATAAGGTGTATTTGAATAAAATTAAAACAATTGCATAAAATTTGATGTTTAGTAGTTTTCTTAATTTGAAAATATTTCTTTTTAAATTAAATGACGTATAAACCAGCCAGCAACCTTATATGATACTGATATCAAACCTTTATTTTATGTTCCGCTAAATATGCCAGTGTGTGTAATTAATACGTGAAGCGAAAATTTCAAGTACAGCTTTACGAGAATTGTATGTACGGATGAGAGTGAATTTGAAAAATTATACAGTTTTTTCACAGCATGTAATATATTAAAGCCGGAACAATTTGGATTTAGGAAAAAGACTTCAACCATACATGTTATAATTCTTAATCACTAGTATAGTATAGTATAGTATAGTATAGTATAGTATAGTATAGTATAGTATAGTATAGTATAGTATAGTATAGTATAGTATAGTATAGTATAGTATAGTATAGTATAGTATAGTATAGTATAGTATAGTATAGTATAGTATAGTATAGTATAGTATAGTATAGTATAGTATAGTATAGTATAGTATAGTATAGTATAGTATAGTATAGTATAGTATAGTATAGTATAGTATAGTATAGTATAGTATAGTATAGTATAGTATAGTATAGTATAGCATAGCATAGCATAGCATAGCATAGCATAGCATAGCATAGCATAGCATAGCATAGCATAGCATAGCATAGCATAGCATAGCATAGCATAGCATAGCATAGCATAGCATAGCATAGCATAGCATAGCATAGCATAGCATAGCATAGCATAGCATAGCATAGCATACCATAGCATAGTATAGTATAGCATAGCATAGCATAGCATAACATAGTATAGTATAGTATAGTATAGTATAGTATAGTATAGTATAGTATAGTATAGTATAGTATAGTATTGTGTAGTATAGTATAGTAGCAATATTTTTAGACATGACAAAAGCATTTGACTTAGTATCACATAATATTCTATTTAATAAATTACATCGCCAAGGTATTATAGGAGTAGCTTATAAATGGAATGTTAGGGCCTTTATTGTTCCTGAATTACATAAACGACCTACCAGATGCATTAGAACACCAATCCATTTTATATGCTGATGACACCACAGTTCTCGTCGAAGGAAAGAATCCACTTCATATTGAGGCTGAACTAAATAAAACAATTGTCAGTGCAGTGAATTGGCTAAAAATAAATAACCTTAAAGCTAATATATCCAAAACAAAAATTGTAAACTTTAAAAGTAGAAAACAATCACATAGCAAATAGTATGTTATGAAAATTCTGATATAGAGGTAGTAGAATCTTTTGTATCACTATCGACAATTTATGTCGACAGTGACACCAGTATGACTATGTATGAAATACACTTTCGGAAAACGATTTTATATTCTTGTCTTCTCGCCACTTCATTAAATCATTGTATGTGTTTATAACGTAATTGTCGCGGCACTCGCGGCTTATTCCGCTCAAAAGAGTTTGCGCTAAATTCATACTGGCTGATTAGAAAGTCATGCCATTTTTTAATAGTTTTTTTTACATAAAACTCTTCACAGCTGACAGCAGTTCTAGTTTTGAAGTTTTGAAGACCCTCGGGCCGGAATGAATTTGTATGAGTTTTTCCCTGCCTATGAAAGGAAAGCAGCATCTTCCACCCAATAATCAGATCAAAACAACACTACTTTCCGAGTATGAGAAATGAAAAATACTTTAATCCGAAAATTTTAAGTTCTGCGAGTAAAAATATATTATTAATTTATTATTTTATAAAAGTATCAAAATCGTTTTTTCCAACTATTTTCTGTGTTGCCTTCTTCATCAATTTTGAATTTGCCGCGCTTTGCTTGGTTCATGTTCCGCTAGCCAGACTTTATATTTAACTTAATAATACTATAACTTTCATTTCGTAGTTTTTTTGGAAACAATAAAAGTTAATTCAGACTGTGTTAAAAGAATAAATATATGTATGGATGAAGGTACAAACATTGACTATTTTTTTTATATTCCACCATTGATAACTAATAATACATCTACGTATTCCACATTTTTTTTCAACACTGAACTTAGCGCACTCTACCGGTGCATTTGAAAACTATTATTATCGTTGTATGTTGTAACTATGTTATCGTTGAACATACAAAAAAAAAACATATAGCCGAAGGTATAACCGCCTTCTGTTTTAGAAGTCGGTTAAAAATTACATGACAATCAGTTTGGTTTTCTATCGGGTCTTTTAACAGAAGCCGCTATTCTATCTGTAAAACAAACTATGAAAAAAATTATAATATATAATATTTTAAGGAATCAGAAGTGATAAAATATTAGAAAAAAACACTTTTAAACAACCTAATAGTAAATTTACCAATCAACATTTATTAATTTTAATATTTAATATAAATTTTACAATAAGACAATCGTTAATATTCAAATCAAATATAAATTACAATGACCACTTTTATAAAATAAGCACTGATATAAAATAACGTTAAATAGACTACAACGCGCTATACCGAAACCAAGCACCTTACCGGCTGACGATCGAGCAGCAAAGAGGCCCGCGCTTTTTTTGTTGTAGAAGAAGGCGTCTTCTCTCGCCGGGCCCCTGAAAAGGGCCTTGGGCGGTTAAACATGACCAGGGGCTATGCCCCTCTACATGTGGTCTTCTTTTTTTTTTCTTTTTTTTAAAGAGGATGCGTCCAGTACGAATACTGGGCGCAAGACGTCCGTTTTGTGGGAAGACCCCCCGCGACAGAACGCGGGGTAAACCCGAAGTGGCTGGGAAGAAGAAAAGCGACGGCCGAGGGCGACCAAGACCGGCAGTCGACTTCGGCGGAGCGTGGGGTCCCGGTCCGGAGACCAAGGAAAACGCGTATGGTGTCGCTCCCACACACTCCGCATTTTGTCGGACTGCGGACACAAACCGACCTGGGAAAAAGGAAGGGGGAAAGTTTTTCCCGAACCCCAGACTTTTGGTGTCGGGGGGGAAAGACAACGCCACGGTGTCTACAGGAGTGACATTAGGGCTGCCACTCGTCGAGCACCGGGCGAGTATAAGAAATACGCGCCGGTCTTTTATTTACCGGCGCGGGGATAGGGTGCAGGGGAAAGAGATCCAGCGGTGGTCGGGGCGTAGAGCGCGCTAATGCGCCGTGTCGCCTCGTCTTCGGGGGCGGGGCGGCAAGCGGCGTGGCTCTGCGGGGTACCCAGCGCTGATGGCGTCACGGGCAGAAGTCTGCGGTCAGGCGGGCGGGCGTGCCACGGCGCCAGGTCAGCAAGCTCGACCAGGTCCGAGGCATCAGCACATTGGAACAGGGTGGTGGCGAGCCTGGAAACAAAGGCTTCCACGCTCGTTATGCGGAGGTCTCGGTTAATGGTGGTGTTCCTCACGTACCGCGGTGCTCCAACGATGCGGCGCAGCACGCGGTTCTGCGTATGCTGCATCTTTTTTTGGAAGGACGCAGCGAGCAGGTGATGCCACGCAGGAGCCGCGTACGTGAGGCGTGATCGGATATAGGTTTTAAAAAGAGCCAACCTCATATTGAGCGGGACCTGGGATGCTGAGTAGATCGGCGACAGTTTGGCTGCTGCGGCTCTGGCGCTAGCGACCGCGGCATCGCACTGGGGGTGCATAGTCAGCCGCCGATCTATGGTGACGCCGAGGTATTTTGCGGTCTTACCCCATGGTATCTCCTTCTCTCCTATTTTCAGGGCGGGCGGGTATCCCCTCTTGCGGGTAACGGCGAGCGCCTGGGACTTACCGGTGTTGACGGAGAGTCGCCATTTGCTCAGCCATGCCGGAAGGAGGTCGAGGTTCCTCTGGAGCTTCGCGGATGCGTGAGCTAGGTTTTGGGAGGTGCTGATGAAGGCGGTGTCGTTAGCATACAACGTAAAAATTGTAGAAGCTGGGCGATAACATACCACCCTGCGGGACACCTGTGGTGATGGGGCGTTCCTCCGAGAGAACCCCGTCGACCTTGACCCTGAAAGTCCGGCCCGAGAGATATGAGGAGAGGAGTCTTACCATGTGGCTGGGGACATTTGCCTGCAAGAAATTTGTGGAGTAGGCCTTCGTGCCACACGCTGTCAAAGGCCTTCTCCATGTCCAGGAAGACGGCCACTGCAGAGGCTTTTCTATTGGTAGATCTGTGAGGAGGTGCACCACGCGAACCAGCTGAAGGGTTGTGCTCAGTTGGGAGCGGAACCCAAAATGTTCCCGCCGAGGAGGGAGGAAAGGTGTTTAAGGAGCAGGATTTCAAAAGATTTGGAAAGGGTAGAGGGAAGGGTTATAGGGCGGTAGCTCTAGCTAGGCGGTAGTCTCAGGCTTTATGTGGCTTGGGAATGGTAATAATGTGCCCTATTTTCCAGGTGTTTGGAAAGTGGCCAGTTCTCACGATGCCATTGAAGAGGCGAGCAAGGGCAGCCACTGTCCGGAAAGGTAGGTGGCGCAAGGCTGCATTTGTGACCCCGTCAGCGCCGGCGGCCTTGCGGGGCTTGAGACGGGCGAGGGTTTTTTTAACCTCTCTGGGGGAGAAGAAGAATTCAGGCCGTTAAAGGGGGGGGGGGGGAAATCTAAAAACTTTCTGACCTCCTCGGATACCCTCGCTACATGTTCGGTCGCCGTCATCGGTAGGGGCGAGAACTGACGCTCCAGGTGGTCGGCGTGGATCTCGGCACGGTCCTCAGCTCTGTACCTAGGATTGCCATCTGGGCGGATTAGGGGTCTTGTGGGGACAGTAGCACCGGTGAGACTGCGGCACGTACGGTGCAGGGAGGTCCAGTCCTCACCTGCCTCCGTGATGCGCCGCGTCCACATGGCCGCGTTATGGTCCTGCAGTGCTTGCTTCACCTCTGCGGTGAGGCGGTTCAGCACGTTCTACAGCCTCGGGCATCTATTTAGCTGCCAGCGCCGCCGTAGCTTCTTCTTTTTGGAGATCAGCTCGGCTATGTGGCGTGGCAGCGAGGGTCTTCTTGGTTGGGAGCTGGGCGACCGCTGAGTGGCCGCCTCCATCGCAGAGGTGATAGCGGCGGTGATCTGCTGTGTCATGCACTCTACATCGTCCACAGAGACCACCGGAAAGTTGGGCTTAGAGCCGTGCAACTGCAGGGCGAAAACCTCCCAGTCGTAGACCGGACGGGGGGCGGCGGAGGGATACTGGAGGGGGCAGCTCTTATGGTGACCAGCACTGGGAGGTGGTCCGAGTCGAGCGCCACATCTAGCACGTCTTGCTGGAAGTCTCCAGGGAGGCGGTGGGTTATTGCAATGTCCAGGACGTCGGGGGTATAAGTGGGATATTCGGGGTAGTGCGTGGCGTGGTATAAGTGCCCACCACGGAATATCCGGCGCGCTCGGAATCCGCGAACAAGCGGTTTCCGTCCGCGTTTGACATGCATGAGCCTCAACCCGGGTGCTTGCAGTTTAGATCTCCGGCAATCACAGTGGGATCCTCTGATAGGAGCCCATGGATGTCGGAGATATCTAAACGCGAACCTGGGTGCTTGTAACACCCATAAATACGCGTCTGGTGCGAACCGAGCATCAACTCTACGCCGAGGGCGTAGAGCGAGGTCACCGAAGGAGCGGGGAGGAGTTGGTGGAGTAGTCGCCTGCCAACAAAGACGGCGAGGCCTCGACACATACTTCTACCTCCCAGGTAGTCTTGTCGGTAGGTATGGTAACCCGGGATGGACAGCCGGTCCTGGGGAGACAAGTGGGTCTCGTTGAGTATGGCAACATCTACTTCGTGTGTTTTAATAAGGTAACGGAGTAGTGTTGCCTTGCCTCGGACTCCCCGGGCGTTCCAATGGACAATGTTTAATTTCGAGGGTTGGGCAGCCATTTGGAAACCAGCAGTGTAACTAAGGCGGCACCTTCAGTGAGGGCCTGTAAAAGAGTGGTAAATATGTCCTCCCCGGCTTGAATTTTTATGTAGATGTTCATAGCTAGGGAGAACAATGACTGGAGGAGCTCGGCAGTGGTGGTAGGGGCCTCTCTGCGGGCGTGGCGTTGAGGGCGCGGCGCGCCAGTAGAGGGCTGAACGTCTACGCCCTTTTTATTATTTCGACGACCAAGGGCGGGTTTCGTGGGGTAGGCGGCGCCGGCGGAGAAGCGCACGCCGGTGCTGTGGAAGCATCGAGTGGGGTGCTTACCGTGTCCATCGGTGTCTGTGTAGGGGCCGAGGACTGGGGGGCAGCAGTAGAGGAGGCGGCACTTACCTCAGCATAGGTCACCTGGCGGTCTATGCGCTTCGCCGGAGGTGAAACGGCAGAGGCTACTGCCGGACGGGTGCGCTTGGTGGCCTGCACAGGGGGTGCGGCAGGCGGAGCAGCAGGCGGGGGCATGTCACACGGCAAGTGGGCCGGCGGCAAAACTTGTGGCGCCGGGAAACGGTCCTCACTTGGCGGCGATGCCGGCGAAAGAGGCACGGCTGGCGATCCGCGCGGCTGGCGGGCCTGCGCGGGGTCTTGCGGTACTTTTGGTGCCGGAGGGTGGCTAGGAGCGCACACCTCCGTGGGGCGGCGCGTGGAGCGCGGCGGAGAGGCCGAACCCTGTTCGGCTGGGCGGTGCGGGAGCCCTGACTCGCTGCGGGCCGCCGTCGGAAGGCATTGGGGCGGGGGGAGGGGTAATAGTACCGCCCCACGAGAATGCCGAAGACGGTCCGGGGCGAGCGGTGTCCGTTCCGATCAAGCTTGATTCGGCAGAAAAGAACTGAGGCGCACAATCTGAGGTCGAACGCGAGCTAGACCTAGAGGAGGTGGTGCTGCGCGTCGATCCCGAGTGGTTCTGGCTGCGGAGGTCGCGGCCAGAAGGGCACGAGTCTTTATCAGACATAGTTTATAGGACACACACGTTTATAATAGTCACTTACATATTCACAACACATACACTGAACACGTAAAGATAGTATTTATGGTCTAATATAGTTAACAATAGTACTTACATAGTCACATTTCGGTAAAATTTGGTCGGTATTTCCACAACGCCATCCATTGAATTTCCCGGCGAAACTCAATTTGAGATTTGTCAGATGTGAAATGACAGCTGTCTTTTTCTTCTTTTTTGGTTGCTTTCAGTTTTGCTATTTGGACGATTCTCTTGAACGTACCTGCCATAAACATGTTTTATATATTCATAATTATAATTATTTTTATATTATTTTATATTCTTAGTATTTAAATTTTATATTATGATTGTCATATCTATAATTATACTGGTTTGAGTATGGTTGACTTTAATAGTAGCTTTTTCTCCTGCTCTTCATCGTCGAGTTTTGAAAGTGCGCGCAGTTCATCTCACTCTAATTCACCTCCTACTTTGTGTGATGAACTTTCTAATATTTTCTGTAACTACAATTCAAACCTCAACATAGCACACATTAATGCCCAAAGCATTCCTAGTCATTATCCTGATCTCCTTGCTTCCTTCAGCGCTGCTAGCCTTGATGCCATTTTTATATCCGAATCCTTCCTTAAGCCTTCTCTTCCTTCAATTCAATACTCTATAAACGGGTTTGTCCTCATCCGCAATGATAGAAAGGGTAAGGGTGGTGGTGGGGTTGCCATATATCTCCGTGCTGATATTGAGTATACAATCTTGAATATATCTCCTTCGCCTTACTCAGAATCAGCGGAATATCTGGCTATTGAAATTGTCGCTCATCGTACCAAATTGCTCCTGATTGTTTTATATAGCCCTAATTCTCGTATCGATTATTTTGATTCTCTTGACAATCTTCTTACTAATTTTCGTCCAAATTATCAACATGTCATAATCATGGGTGATTTCAACACTTGCCTGCTCAAGACTAATCAACGGTCAGAAAAACTGCAGTCGCTTCTAACTTCCTACAACATGCATGTCCTTCCTTCTAATCCCACCCACTACTCTCCTGATTGTACCCCCTCTCTATTGGATCTTATGATTGTTTCTTCTCCTAATAACGTAGCTACTCATGGACAGCTTGATGCTCCTTTTTCCTATCATGACCTTATCTTCTTGTCTTATAAAATTAAACCCCCTAAACGTAACTCCCAATCCTTTCTCTTACGTAGTTTTAAAAATATTGATCTTCAAGCGCTTGAGCTAGATGCTAAAAATTTGAACTGGACATCTGTGCTTCAAAGTTCGAATATAAACGACAAAGTTTTACAGACAAAGACAGCCTTAACAATATAATTTTAAAGCTGTATGATCACCACGCGCCTGCCAAGAGAGTCAAAATAAAGCACAACCCGGCTCCATGGTGATATCCCGTGATAGGGCCAAAAGGAAATTTAAGCTTTTTCCTAACGAAGTTAACCACACCAAGTTCAAAACTCTACGTAATCACTGTAATCATTTATGTCGTGATGCCAAGCGACGATATTTTTACTCCTCTCTCCTTGACCGTGGCACTGCAGATGTCTGGAAATTTCTTAAATCCGTTGGTATTGGCAAAACTCCTGTTTCCTCTCCCAAAGATTATGACTTGAATACCCCCAATAAACATTTCTCTCAGCCCCCTGTGACTTTAAGTGCTAGTGCTAAAATCAATACTTTGCAATCTCTGTCCAACTTACCTGTCACCTGTCCATCCTTTTCCTTTCTTCCTTGTACGGAAGCTAAGGTCAGATTGGCAGTTTTATCAATTTCTTCTGAGGCAGCTGGTTGTGATAAGCTTTGTTCTAAAATGATTAAACTGATTCTCCCCTTTCTATTGCCTATTTTAACTCATATCTTTAACTTCTCTTTATCCTCTTGCTGTTTCCCACAATCCTGGAAAATGGCAAATATCCTTCCTATACCAAAAGTTAATAATCCTACTTCTCTATCATGTTTTCGCCCTATATCTATACTGCACTTCCTATCTAAAGTTTTAGAACATATCGTCCACCAGCAGTTCTCTTCATTTTTGATTAAAAATAAACTAATAAGTACCTACACTACAATCTGGCTTTCGTACTGGTCATAGCACTGTTTCTGCACTTGTAAATGTCACTGATGACATTCGGTGGGCTATGGAAAATAAATTTCTTAGTGTCCTCGTTCTTTTAGATTTTAGCAATGCCTTCAATTCCATTAACTTCGATATCCTAGTCGGTATGCTCCAGTCTCTCAATATGTCCCCTTCTGTCCTGTCCTGGTTTAACTCCTACCTTCGGAGTCGCTCGAAGCGAGTGCAAGTCAATGATAATTTCTCAGATTGGTGTTATCTTGATGCGGGTGTTCCTCAAGGTGAGGTGCTTTCTCCTCTTCTCTTCTCTATCTTCATTAACTTTATTACTAAGGTAATCAAATCAAATCAAATCAAAATTTTTTTATTCAAAATTGGTATTTTTAAATACTCTTTTTGAACGTCGTTACTACGTGATGCCTACCACCGGTTCGGGTACTAACCCAGCGAGAAGAGCCGGCAAGAAACTCGTCTGGGGCCATCTTTTACCAAAAAGATGGAAAATTATTCTTTTAAAATCAAAATTATTACAATGTTTGCTTATGTCTATGTAACAAATAATAACATAAGATAAGGAGCCACCTTATTCCCAAGGTGTGCCGTCTTGAATGAAGTCATTAATTTTATAATACGCTTTGGCACACAAACGTTCTTTAACTACTTTTTTAAACTTATTAATGGGAAGGTTTTGAACCTTTTCTGGGATTATATTGTATAAGCGTATACATTGGCCTTTAAAGGATTTACTAACTTTGCTTAGTCTGAACACTGGCATATCTAACTTGTTCTTATTTCTAGTGCTTACACAATGATTATCACATTTCTTTTTGAAGTTGTTTAGATTCTTTCTTACGTATAATACATTTTCCAAAATGTATTGAGATGCGACGGTCAGAACTTTTATTTCTTTAAACTTAGAGATTCAAGAGTCGACATCTTATAAATAGAACGTATAGCACGTTTCTGCAGCACAAATATTGTATTAATGTCCGCAGCGTTTCCCCACAAGAGGATGCCGTACGACATTATGCTATGAAAATAGCTAAAGTAAACTAATCGCGCGGTCTCTATGTCGGTAATTTCTCCAATTTTTTTAACAGCGTATGCTGCAGAACTCAGCTTATCTGCCAATTTAGCAATATGTGGTCCCCACTGTAACTTATTATCTAATGTTATACCTAGAAAAACAGTGGTGTCTACTAATTTCATTTTCTCATTATTTAATAGTATATTGGTTTGTGCCTGCGTAACATTTGGCAAGCTGAACTTTAAACATTTTGTTTTATTAGAATTCAACAGTGAATTATTAGCATTAAACCAATGTACTATTTTTGAGAGAGCACTATTTACCTCGTCATTGTTAGATTGTCGTCGCTTCACATTAAAAGTTAGTGAAGTATCATCAGCAAAAAGTACTATCTTATGCTTATCATTTACTAGATAAGGTAGATCATTTATATAGATGAGAAATAGAAAAGGGCCCAAAATAGACCCCTGTGGTACTCCTAGTTTAATTTTAGTACCATTAGACCTTTTGGAATTAACTTCTACAGTCTGTGTTCTTTTTATTAGATAAGAGCTTAGAAGCTTTAGGAGCCGTGCCCCTTACACCATAATGGTATAATTTCCTGAACAGCGTATCATGCTCCACACAGTCAAATGCTTTGGATAAATCACAGAATATACCAAGTGCATCCTGTGACCTCTCCCAAGCTCCAAATATACTGCACAGAAGACTAATGCCTGCATCTGTTGTGGACCGACCTTTAGTAAAACCAAACTGATTACTATGTAACAAATTATTCGATATTATGAAAAATCAATTGATTTAGAATAATTTTCTCAAAAATTTTACTTAAAGTCGGTAATATGGATATTGGTCTATAGTTAGCTGGGTCTGCTTTATTCCCAGCTTTAAATAGAGGCATCACCTTGCTGTGCTTCATCAAGTCAGGGAACACGCCACTTTAAATACAATTATTAAAAACTAATGCTAGGTGAGGGGCAATGATGTCAATTACTGGGTTTATAACTTTTGTGGACATACCCCAGAGATCAGTTGTACTTTTAATATTAAGTAATTTAAATGCCTTGATAATGTCTCTAGAGTCTATTTCTTTGAAAATAAAATTTACATCACATTCCCTCACATTATCTCTAAGTAATTTTTCGACAACTGTAGGTGATGAATTTAAGTTTTTTGTAGTTGAGATCGGAATGTCTGCAAAAAAACTTGTCAAAAACTGTCGCAACTTCAATGTCAGAACTAACTTTTTTATCATTAATATAAAGTTCAAATTTAGAGTTGCGACTGGCGACTCTTGCAGTCTCATCTGCAATTATTTTCCATGTGGTTTTCACTTTGTTTTTAGAGTTCTTAATTTTTGCTTTGATGTGAAGAACCTTCGCTGCTTGACATACCTTCTTGAAAATCTTCGAGTATTTCTTGACATATAGTTTAAAAGCTTCACTCCTGTTCATTGACTTCTCGTTATACAAGTCATACAATCTTTGTCTACTAACAATAATACCTGCAGTTGCCCAGTTACTAAAATTATTTCTTTTATTATTAAATCTGAACGATTTAGAAGTAAATACAGAGTCAAATTGGTTTTTTACTACTTTAAATAAATTATTAAAAGTTTCATTTGGATTAATTGACTCATTCAAACATTGAAAACTTGAAAGTAATTTACTTCTAAATTTCTCAATACGTTTTGTGTTTACAGGAATAAACTCAATATTTTCTATCGGATTATTATCACATTTAAGATCAAATGATGCTAGCTGTCCACAGTAATCAGGGTTAAGTACATCAATTATTTCTTTCCTAAAAGTAGTGACATTTGTGAAAATATTATCTATACAAGTAGCTGTTGTTTCAATTTTCTTCATATTCTTGTTGGTTCGTAAAATAAATTAATTAGATTATACGATTTGAACAAAGATGTGAATCTAACAGTGGTGGAGTTAGAGTCTAATAAATTAATATTAAAATCACCACATACAATAATCTTCTTATTAGAGACATACTTTCGTCAGCACTTGATCCATTATTTGTTCAAAATAATCGTATAAGCTTGATGGAGGCCTGTATACGCATACAATAATAAGGTGGCTCAACTCAATACAAGCCAACTGAATAATTCGTTCACTAGACAGTTTTACAATATCTTTACGTTCCTTACATTTAAATTTTTTATTAATCAAAATTAAGGAGCCACCCCTAATGACATTTTCTCGACAGAAAGAGCTCCCTACTCGGTGATCACAATAGTTAAATATTAATTCATGATTTTTTAACCAATGTTCTGTTACGCATATAATGTCAATTTTAAATTCATTTAAAAATAACTCAAGTTCTAATTCTTTCCCTATTATGCTTTGTAAATTTTGATGCACCAAGTTTATATTAAAATTACAGTTTTTCCCAGAGTTCTTACTAGGCCCTTCGTAGGAGGCATCAGTATAAATATTTCCAGCTAAGAAATTGCTAGAGTGAGCCTCTGTTGTCCTATAATCTAATTTAAATTATTTGGAACATATTCCAAGTTTTTACTAATAAAATTGTCAGTATAAGAACACTGCTCAATAAAAGCAGTGGTCGGCTTAGCCAATTTTTGGCTTGTCTTAAAACTAAAAAATTATATAGCCATTATATAGCGGATATAAGTAATACTTATCATATGTTAGATTATTTAACCTAGAGATAAAAATATTATTAAAGTCAACCACATCATTTCAGTACAACATTTGTGGTAGTCTTATTTAAAACTATACAATTTTTATTAGTAGCACTACACAGTAGGCTGTTCAATTTAAACCTAATATAATTTTCTTTACTCTCGTGCGGCAGTTTATTATTTGATAATTTGATTTAAGGAAAGGTAAACAATAAGATTTTTTTAATATTTTCTTTGTTACTTAATGTGTCTATATAATCTAACATCTGTTTTTTGTTTCTCTTTCCTCTTCTCCCGACTAGTATAACTAAAGTTGTATTGGGGCAACAAGTAGAATTGATTGCCCGGCTAATGATTTGTTCAAAAGATGCCCCCGGCAAACAAGTGCTAGTTACTTGTTGTCCCAAACACAATTTATTTAAATATATACCAAGTCCATGGCCTATTTCATCACAGTAAATGCTAATGAAACCAGACTCTGGGGTATGTGTCTGTGTCTTATTATAATATTTTGAGGATTCAGTACAAGCCTTCAACTCTGAACAGATAACTGACTTATTAATATCGTACTGAGAATTATTGATATTTTTGTGGCAATTACAATTGTTATAAAAAGAATTTACACGGTCCTCATTATACCGTCCAATTTTAATTAGGTCATCCATAGCTGATATATGTGCAGAAATTTCATTCTGCGCTAATTCATACTTTTGTTGAATAAGTGTCAATGAGCAGTGCAACTGTGAAATTTCAGATTGAAGGCTACTTACATCCGGCTCATAGCTAAGTCTAGTATTTTCTAGCTCTTTACAGCAGCTTAATAATTGATTTTTAATAATGTTTTTATTTTTTGTCAACCGTATAAGCTGCCTTACATTTTTTTTGTTTTTTTGCACTAGTATCTCGATTTTCCTAATAACTTTTAACTTTAATATACTTTTTTAATTTATTTTTGCTACACATAGTATGATAGTTATTTATTGTATCATCTCCAGTGAGATCTATGGTAGTAATGTTATTCTTTGTAAAGTTATTTCCGTTACCTAAAAGTTCATAGTATAAACATTGAGTTTCTTCCAACTTTTTGCATTGTAACTGATGTTCAAGGGACTTGATATACTCCTGAGCATCTTGCAGCATCTAGTGGCATCATAATAGTGGCTAAATATCATCTTTATGCTGATGATCTTCAGATATACCGTCATTTCACTATTCCTCATGCAGCATCCGCTATAGCTCTTATTAATGATGATCTTAGTCGAATAATGGGCACAATCCTTTGGTCTACTTATAAACCCTGCTAAAACAAAGGCATTATTAATAGGTAGCAAACGGATGTTAGCACTACTAAATAAATCAACACTTCCTCCCATTAGTCTAAACGGTTCATTGATTCCCTTTTCCGACTCTGCCAAAAACCTGGGAGTAATCTTTGACTCTCACCTGTCTTGGAATGCCAATTCCAACAATGTTAGCCGTAAAGTTTACCACACCCTCCATTCTCTCAAGTTACTCCAAAACTTCATTCCAGCTCCTACTAAAATTCTTTTGGCACAAACCCTTATTCGACCTATAATCGATTAAGCTGACGTCTGTTACCTGGATGCAAATGAAGTGATCCTAAACAAATTAGAACGTTTGCGGAATCTCTCCATACGTTTCATTTTTGGATTAAAGAAACGAGACCACGTATCCCAATACAGAAAGCAACTCCAGTGGCTTCCTATTCGCCTTCGCAGAAATTATCGCACAGTATGTTTTCTTTTCAATACTTAATTTAGTCCCTCATCTCCTTCTTACTTAAAAGAGCGCTTCTCCTTTCTTAATTTTCACAGCTTATCTTGTAGACTCTTTAGACTCACTCTTCTAGATATCCCTCCCCATCGTACTGACTTTTTTGCCGTGAAGGAGTACTTCACAGTCCACGCTACTAAGCTCTGGAACTCCTTACCAACTCAGATACGTGAGTGTAAGACACTTGGGCTATTTAAGAAAAGGCTGCGTGAGCACTATCTCAGCTTAGCCTTTAATAATTAAAGTGTTATATAGTATGATTGATTTTTATTTATAAGTATGTAATTTTTATCCAATATTTTATTGCAATTGTAATGATTATGATATATATTAGTTTATTATAATATATCTATGTAAGTATTCTTATATATATGCATTAGTTTATTATTATTGTTATATGTAAATTGTAGTAGTACGCACCATATATTGTTACTTTTATAACTTAACTTTCCTGTATCAGGTCTGCTGGAAGAAATTCCAATTTGGAATAAGCAGCGCCTTTGTACAAAACTGTTTTCTGTTTTTAAGTTGTCAATGTCAATGTTTTACTATATGTACATAAATTATTAAATAAAAAAAAATTAATAAAAAGTAGTCACGAAACTAAGCGTACATACTTTCACGGCACATACACTTATGACCCCAACGTTGAGTAAATCTCAACGGGAGGCCAAGAGCAGTTCAACTCACAGCAAGGCGCCAATGTACACCCTATTCTAACGAAGTAGGGTGTAAATTGACGATCGCTATACGGAGTTCACTGAGACTGCACTAGTGGGCGGGGTCGGCACGAAGGTGAGACGGAAACACACGCACTAGGAGACAGGACGATCCGAGGCCCGCGCCTATTGGAGCCTCTGCTTTTATAGGGAGATGGTGAGGAATCGGTATTACCTGTTGCGAGTTCTATTTTTTAGCTTATATGGCCTATCCTGATCGTGCACCGTCCTCGGATCATCCTGTCTCCTAGTGCGTGTGCTTGCGTCTCACTCCGCGTTTCGTGCCGTCTCGCTCTAATTGTGTAGTAGTGACTCGCTCACTCCGCGTTAGTGCCGACTCGCTAGAAAAGCGTTGCAGTGTCTCGCTCACTCCACGTTCGTGCCGACCCGACCCGGAGACAGCCCCCCTAAGTGTGTGTACCGTCTCCATGTTTGTACACTTGTGTATCGTCCGTCCACGTAAAGTGTGAGTACCTTTTGTGTTAGTGATACGTGCACTTGTTACCGTTCAGTTGTACCGTTCGTTGACTGTTTTGTGTGACTAGTGTGTTTTATTGTTATGTTTACGTAACAATGTCGGACCATGACCCGCGGCTAAGCCGCGATCACCTAAACTTCTCATGTACGGACTCCGTGTCGTCGTACAGCCCGGCCTCATCGAGGTCCAGCTCACGCTCGACCCAGGACCGTACGCACCACCGCTTGCTCTCCGAACCTAGCTTGTGCGGGCAGGACACCGCCCGCCCCGGGTCGCCTTCGGCATTCTCGCAGGGGTGTACTGGTACCCCGCCCCAATGCCTTCCGACGGTGGCCTGCGGCGAGTCTGGGCCCCCGCCCCGCACAGCCGACCAGGGTTCGGCCAAACCTAGGCATTCATCACGTCGTATTGAGCGATCCTCGCCAGCCTGCCGCACACCTTGGACCTGACAACGTCCTCCAGGTGGACACACCCCGCACCACCGCGGGCTCAGCCCGCCGCGACAACACCGCGCTGCGCCAGCTGCTCAGCCGCGCGGCCCACACCAGTCCACTGCGAGCTCTCCGGGCTCGCCTGATGCTTCGCCGGCCCCACAGCGGTGCGATAACCGCCGAACCGCACCTTGTGCGGCCACAGAAACCCGCTCAAGCTCGCCGCACGGGTACCGTTACCGCGCGCCCACCTTTCCGCCACCGCCTATAAATTTTACACCACGGCCGGTCAGGAGTTCCTTGAACTTGGAGAACTTGGTTTCGGGCACAAACTCCGCCAACTACAGCATTCGAGGTACCGATTAAAAAGGACTTATACCTAGCTGGAGTTCTGAGTGCTGGTAGATATTAGACTAGGACCTTTTTGGACGATCTATCGGCGTCGATCGGTCGCAGCGGTGTTAAGTGAAGCAACCAGAAGTTGGAGCTCCATCTCGCTCTCTCGCCACGTGCTAGACTCCTTGACTAAAGACCGGACTCCTCAGCTAAGTTCCCACGTGGATTAAAGCCCCTTAGTTACCCTTCAGACACCAAGAGGCTAGATCAGACCGTACGGCCTTCTGCCCACGACCCCTATTTTTAAAATATATATATTATTGTCACGAGTAATCTCTCTTTCATTTAATTTCACCCGTAACAACGGACCTGGAGAAGCAAGGACAAGCCTCCTGGTTCTCCTACTCGTTGCTACAGGAACGGACAATCAAGGTAGGTATCAGGGGCCTACCTTCCTTTACAGACACCGGAGAGATCAGGGCCGGTCTCGCCGAACTGGGATTCGTGGCGGAGCACGTCTCCCTGATTCAGGCGAGGTCTGATCCCGGCGCCTGTATATTCTTCACCCTTATCGTTAGGGCCCCGGACGTCGTACCCGGCATATACAAGGTATGTGAACTTTTGAATATGCCGGGTGCTAGCATCGAAGCCTGGCGGGGCCGTGGCGGCCCGGCCCAATGCCACCGATGCTACCAATTCCGGCACTCTAGCCACAACTGCCACCGGAAGGTGGCCTGTGTCCGGTGTGCCGAGGAACACTCCGTGCGGGACTGCCCCCGCTCCCCCTCCGAGACGCCCACCTGCGTAAACTGCAGGGGGGCCCACCCTGCCAACAGCAAACAGTGTCCAGTTTTCCGTAGGGCTGCACGGAAACTGTGAGCTGATAATACCCCCCCTTATTTATTTATTTATTTTTTGTAGTTGAAAGCTCGTTGCATAAATTGACTGCACGCTTATTATTATTAAAGTTTTGAGATTCTGATCGAGCTTTAGTAAAGCACTCAGTTTCTTTGTGTCCTCGTTTTTTGCAAAAAGAACAAACCAACTTAATATTATTGTCCGTTACGTTGCGCCATTTGGGGCACTTATCTTTAAAATGACCTACTTCGCTACAAACAAAGCACTTGTTTTCAAATCTACTTGAATTATTAAAATTGCGTTTTTTACTTGTATTAAAATTAAATATTTTATTTCTATCGATGTTGCGATTATTGTCAGGTTAGCGGGTAGGTTTTATGTAGGTAGCTAAAAATGGGACCAAACTTTCCGTTGTTAAGTCAGCATTAGTGGCTGCAGCGCGTACTTGGATGTCACTAATGCCGTAAATAACTATTTGGACCATAAGTTCTTCACAAAGTCCTTTCACCGTACGTAAGCGCAGTAGTGAGCGACGCGCATATTCTGCATACGACGAAAATTTTTCGGACGTTGAATTTAATACTTCATGAAGAATGTGCGCCATAACTAACCTTTCGTGGACAGAGGGACTTAAATTCCTTAACGAAATTTGACCATGAACGTTCATTAGTAGTCCATTCATTTAACCAAGCTTTTGCGTCCCCTTTTAAACAGTTGGCCACTCGAGAAAAGCACTCGTAGTCGTCCCACTGGTTCGCCTTTATAGCTCGCTCTACTTCATTGCACCATACCTCAAAGTTATTAATACGAGGGCGGGTCAATAAGTCCGTGACTTTTGGAATAAAACACAGATTTTTTGATAAATAAATCATTTTATTTTTCAACGTAGTCCCCCTTGAGCTCTATACACTTTGTCCAACGCTTCTCCAATTTTTTTATCCCTTCCAAAAAATATGATTTGTCGAGGTCCTCAAAATAGGCCTTTGTTTGCGAGATGACTTCATCATTGGAGTCAAATCTTTTTCCACCGAGCCATTTTTTCAGGTTTGGGAACAAGAAGTAGTCACTCGGAGCCAAATCTTGAGAATAGGGTGGATGTGGGAGCAATTCATAGCCCAATTCATGGATTTTTGCCATGGCAACATGGTGCACATGTGTGCACCCTTGCATTGTCTTAGTGAAAAAGAACTTTTTTCTTGGCCAAATGAGGTCGGTTTTTTTTTCAAATCCGCATTGAAGCGGTCCAATAAGTTGGTATAATATTCCCCATTAATTGTTCTTCCCTTTTGAAGATAGTCAATGTGGATTATCCCACGTGCATCCCAAAAAACAGTCGCCATAACTTTATTGGCTGACAAACCCACCTTGGCCTTCTTTGGCGCCGATTCACCCTTAGAAACACACTGTTTTGACTGTTGTTTGGTCTTTGGTGTATTGTGATGGATCCATGTTTCGTCCACGGTTAAAAAACTCCTCCATATTGTGATTAAACAACGCCAAACCTTCCTGTGAAGTTGTTACACGATTGCGTTTGTGGTCGACTGTGAGCAAACGCGGCACCCATCTTGCGGAAAGCTTTCTCATGCCCAAGTGATCATTCAAAATTGAAACCACTGAGCCATGCGAGATGCCTATGGCTTCCACAATCTCTTGCACTTTCAATCTTCGGTCGGCCAACACCATATCGTGAATTTTTTCGATTGTTTCGGGTGTAGAGACCTCAACTGGGCGTCCAGGACGTTCGGCATCTTCAGTGCTTGTAAGGCCACAACGAAATTCAGTAAACCACTTTTTTACCATTGAAATCGATGGTACAGAGTCCCCATAGTATTTATCAAGCTTAGCCTTGGTCTCGGTAATGGTTTTTTTTCGCAAAAAATAATGCTTAATAAGCACACGAAATTCACTTTTTTCCATTGTTTCCTTAAGTTACTGGATAGTCTGATAAAGATAGCTGTAAAACACAAACTAACTGACGCAGCAAGTTCAAATTTTGATAGGAGTCAACTGACAGATGCCTGTTGACAGGAGTAGTGTTGCTTTTTCAGTAAGGAGGTTAGAAATTCAAAAAGTCACGGACTTATTGACCCGCCTTAGTAGCCGGGTCGAAATTAGACACATAATAATTAGTACTTTTAGGTTTCGTTAATGTACCCAATGCTTCAACGAGGGCCTGAGTCATTGAAGCATTATTTTTATCTATAGGAGGTGTGCTACCACGAAGAGACGACGGTACATGCGAACTATTCACCGTGTTTTCCTCAATAGCAGTTAGACGAGACATAATCAATCCTAAAGTATCTGTTACAGATTTTTCTTGAGGGTAGGATCGAGATTTGCTAGAATTTCGACGCGAACGAACCAAACGAGACCTTGATCTTTCACGTGAGCGATAATTATCACCAAAATAAGAACGACCATGACGCAAAACAGACCGAGCCCTACGACGCGGACGGCGTGAACGCGATTTATCATACGAACGGGAGCGCGATCGGCTTCGACGCGGCGGGGAACGAGTTCTGCTATCACGTGAATTCGAGCGCAGCCTACTTCGACGCGATCGTTTTTGAATATTTCGAGAGATTTCGTACCTACCCTCAACTTCAGAGTGAAGCAGCGATGTTTTATTTGTCCGTTCACGTGAATCGCGTGGCATTTTGAAAATTAACGATTGTCTTCGTTGGAAAGGCTAATTTGTGAGCGAAGTCCTATCCCAATTCTGATTTAAGGAATCAGACGTGATAAAATATTAAAAAAAAAAACACATTTAAACAACCTTATAGTAATTTATTTACCAATCAACATTTATTAATTATTTTACAATAAGACAATCGTTAATATTCAAATCAAATATCAAACACAATGACCACTTTTATAAAATAAGCACCGATATAAAATAACGTTAAATGGACTTACAACGCGCAATACCGAAACCAAGCACCTTACCGGCTGACGATCTAGCAGCAAAGAGGCCCGCGCCGTTAGAGAAGGAGACTCTTCTCTCGACGCCGGGCCTCTGAAAAGGGCCTTACGGCGGGGAACCAATACCAGGGGCTAAGCCCCTCTAATTGGGAGTCAGTTTTAGGGAAGACCCCCGCGGCAGAACGCGGGGGAAACCCGTGGGGGAGGAAAAGTACGATGGAAGTGACGATTGCCAAACCAAGCACGACCAGGACCGGCGGTCGGCTCCAAACGGCGCGTGGGGGTCCCGACCTGGAGGCCGGGAAACGTGTATGGGTCCACTCCCTCACGCGCCGCGTTTACCGGACCGTGGAATCAAGCGACCTGGGATAGGAAGGGGGGAAGGGTGTTCCCGGGCCCCAGACTTTTAATGTCGGGGGGGAAAATCTACCACGGGCTGACGTGTTGGGCAATAGGGCTGCCCCACGTCATACTCCGGGCGTACAGAAGGTAGTTGCGCCGGTTTTTATAACCGACGCGGGGGGGTAAGGGGGGCAACGATGTAACGGTGCTAGACGGGGGGCGCACCGCGCTTGAGAGCGCCTTGGTAGCGTGGCTCCAGGATGCTCCCAGCGTCTGGTGTCAGCTGGGCGGGTGGCGTTTGGCGGGCGGGCATGCCACGGCAGCGGGTCGGCAAATTGACCGGGCACGTGGCTTCCGCTCGCTCGAGGAAACAGGAGATCTGTAACTTAGAGAGGATTATTCACTTTCAAAATGCGGGGGGGCAGTGCATAGCACGCGAATGTCCCGGGTCCGGGACGCGCGGCGCAGATCTCCGGCAGTCACAGTCGGCTCCTCTGTAGGAGCTTCTGGATGCCGGAGATATCTGGACGCGGGTCCGGGCTAGGGCCTGGGGAGCCAGATCTGTGTAAGAGCGGCTACGATGGGGGTACCTTGTACTAGGGCTTGTATGATAGCAGGGAAGACTTCCTCCCCAGCTAGAACCTTCTGGACGCAGTTCACGGCCAGGGAGAGGAGAGACTGCAGCAGCTCTGCAGTCGATGCGGGGGCCTCGCTTTGCACCAACTCTTGGGGCAGCGAGGGAGACAACGGAGGCCGGGTGTGCGGGGCGACCGCGTGGTTTGCGGGCTCCGAGGTGGATATTATTTCCACGGCTGTGGTGGCCGAGGAGGTGGCACTGGAGGTGCGCGAGGAGCGCGGGGTGCGCGGAGAGCGCGACGTGTACGGGGAGCGCTGTGAGTCCCGCGTGTGGTCTGGCTGCGGTAGAGCGAGCATGGGTGGCTCCAGCTCCAGGCTGCTGGCTGGGGGTGAGGCGACAACACAGGGGGTGGCCTCAGGAGCTGCGGCATCTTTCCTCCTGGTTCTCGTTCTCGGCTTCTTTATCCTCCGTACGGAGGAGTCGGAGTCCGGGGGGGCGACGCGTCTGGGAGTGCAGTCGTTGGCCTCCGCCATCAAGGATGTTGAAGTTGGCGGAGGAGGTGGGGCCTCCTGCACGGTGGGAGGCGTGTCATAGTTTGCGCAGGGGGGAGGGAGAGGGAGAGGCGGGCCTTGTCTGCTCGCAGTTTCCTTGCCACCTTGCGAAACTTTGGGCAATCCCTACTATTACCTGGGTGGGCCGCAGTTTGCGCAGGTAGGCGTCTCGGTAGGGCAGCGGGGGTAGTCCCTCGCTAAGTGTTCTCCGGCACACCGGGCACAGACTACCCTGCGGTGGCAGTTATGGCTGGAGTGCCCGAACTGGAGACATCGGTGACATTGGGCCGGGCCGCTGTGGCCCCGCCAAGCTTCGATGTAAATTCCCGGAATATATAAAAGTTCGGTTACCTTTAATATGCCGGGGATGACGTCTGGGGTCCTGACGATGCGGGCGAAATAAATACAGCCACCGGGTTCAGACCTCGCCGGAACTTCGGACACGTATTCCGCCACGTATCCTAGTTCGGCGAGTGCGGCCTTGATTTTCTCGGTGTCCGTGGCAGAAGGTAGGCCCCTAATCCCTACCTTGATTTCCCTATCTTGCAGTAGTGAAAAAGAGAACCAGGAGGCGTGTCCTTGCCTCTCTAGGTCCGTCAGGTATCTCTTCACGGTCCTGAATTCATGTTCGCTTCGGGGCGTGAAGCGAATACCAGGACCGCTTTGTTTGACGTTCGTTGTGTGCCCCAGAATGTCACGGAGACGGCGGAAGTGGCGCAACCAGTTGTCGATCCCTTCGACGACCAAGGGCGGGTAGCGAGACGTATTTGGGGGTGGCGACGTTTTAGAGGTCGCCGGCGCCGGGGCGGGAGGTCTGTCTGTATCTACCTGAGGGCTGGTGGCACTCACCTCGGCGTAGGTCCGCTGGCGGTCGGCGTGCCTGGCCTGTCGTGGTGCATGCAGGTTGATGAGTGGTGGCGGGAATGTGGGTGCGCGGTAGCGGTACTCACGCGGCGGGCTAGAGCGGATTTCTGTGGCCGCAGCGGGTGCGGCTTGGTGGTTGTCGCGCGGCTGTGGGGCCAGCGGGGCATCTGGGAAGCGCGGAGAGCTCGCGGAGGGCTGGTGAGGGCCGCGCGGCCGAGCAGACGGCGCGGCGCGGTGGTGTCGCGGCTGGGGAGCCGGCGAGGGGCGGGCTAGGCCCGCGGTGGTGCGGGGTGTGTCCGCTTGAAGGACGTTGTCAGGTCCAGGGTATGCAGCAGGCTGGCGAGGGTCGCTCGCATGCGCAGAGTGCGGCGCGATGCGCGCCTCGGTTTTGCCGAACCCTGATCGGCTGTGCAGGGCGGGGGCCCAGACTCGCCGCGGGCCGCCGTCGGGAGGCATTGGGGCAGGGAGGTGCCAGTACACCCCCGCGAGAATGCCGAAGGCGACACGGGGCGGGCGGTGTCCTGTCCGCACAAACTAGGCTCGGCGAGCGAATGGTGGTGCGTGCGGTCCGGGATCGAGCGTGAGCTGGACCTCGATGAGGCCGGGCTATACGTCGTCTCAGAGTCCGCACGAGAGTTTAGGTGGTCGTGGCGTGGTAGCCACGGATCGTAGTCAGTCATGTTCACACACACAGGTAACACAACATTAAACACACGAGTCACAAACAAGAAATAAGTGTACGTATCACGAAAAACAAAGAGTACTCACACTAAAAGTGGACGAACGGGAACACGTGAAGTGTACGCACACGAAGACGGTACACACACTTAGGGGGGCTGTCTCCTCGTGGCCCAACGCTGAGCCGAAAGTCAACGGGAGGCCAAGAGCAGGGCAACTCCCCAGCAAGGCGCAAATCCACAACCTATTCTAATGAATAGGGTGTGAATTTACGATCGCTATCAGGAGTTTTTGGCTGCACTAGATACGGGTCGGCACGAACGTGGAGTGAGCGAGACACTGCAACGCGTTTGGAGCGAGTCGGCACTAACGCGGAGTGAGCGAGTCACTACTACACAATTAGAGCGAGACGGCACGAAACGCGGAGTGAGACGCAAACACACGCACTAGGAGACAGGACGATCCAGGCCCGCGCCTATTGGAGCCTCTGTTTTTATAGGAAGATGGTGGGGAATCGGTATTACCTGTTGCGAGTTCTGTTTTTTAGCTTACAATATATATATATATATATATATATATATATATATATATATATATATATATATATATACAGGGTGTCCCAAATCTCAACGATAATCTGGGACCGGATGAATGGCCAAGTAACACCAGTTCCGGGAAAAATAAAAATTCAATCAATCAGTTCAGCGATAATAGACTATTTTGTAAAAACGTCGAAATTCGACACCCTTGGTCGTATTTTCAAGTCCTGTGATCACCAATGTCACAATTTCGCTGTGATTTTTTTAATTTAGAGATCGTCATTAACGATGCTATTAATCGCAACTACGAATTAATGCATAAAACATTGTTAATTTAATAAAATAAGTTAAGTTTTAGTGTGTCATGGTTCACAAAAATATTGTTAGTTAACTTTGACACTTCATTTTGAAAAAAAAATTGTACTACACTACCCTTGGCAAGTTGTTTCAAAAGATGCCGCATTTAATCAAGATTTAAAACTGGTGCAACACTAGCCACTTTTCTTGCCATTAAAATTTTTATTTCTCATTTTTTTCAAATTGAGCTCAATTTGAACAACTCATCATTAGGAATTTTTGTTACTACGAGTAAAATTTGTTATTTTTTGTTTCTGGTCTGAAATAAAATTATTATTTTTAGTAAAGAGGTAATTGAGTCAATAATAACCAATCTTAATTTTTATTGTAAAAAAACATAATAATAATTAATAAAACAATGAACGAACCGTCGTAAAACTTTTTATTTAATTATTCTCCTTAAACTGCAGTAAATGTTCGAATTGTTTGCCTCTGTAACGCCTTACAAAAGATCTTTGCACCAGTCGTGCCAAATTCCTTGAATTTATTTCTTCTGACGCTGAATCAATTTTTTGACGAAGTTCTGATAGATTTTGTATTGGTTTCGAATAGACTTTTTCTTTTATGCATCCCCAGTAAAAAAAAATCAACTGGATTTAGATCGGAGGAACGAGGAGGCCATAAAATTGAGCCACCGCGTCCGATCCATCTGTCAGGATAATCAGCATTCAAATAATCCCTTACAGCCCGAGCATAGTGCGCCGGATGGTTATCTTGCTAAAACCGCATTTCTCTGCGAATACTGAGCGGTGCGTCTTCTAACAAATTTGGCAAATCGTTTTGAAGAAAATGCAAATAGGTGGCGCCATCTAAATTTTAAGTTAGTTCAAATGATCCAATTAGTCGTCCGTTTAAAATTCCAGTCCACATGTTTACTTTGAATTGGTATTCGGATCGGTTTTCACGCATTAAATGCGGATTTTCGACGTACCATTCATGAAGGTTGTGTAAGTTTAAATAACCGTCTCTTTTAAATGTAGATTCGTCGGTCCATAAAATTTTGTTTAGGAATTCAGGATCTTCACGAATTTTCGCTAACATTGTCCTGCAGAAATCAATTCTAGGTGCGTAATCTCGTGATAATAAACTCTGGACGCGTTGCACATGATACGGATGAAATTCGTATCGTTTTAAAATTCGATGAGCGTTACTTTTCGGTACTCCCGATGCTAGTTCTATCGCACGTGCTAAAGTGCTGGGGTCATTTTGAATTTCATTCAAAACTACGTCGTCATAGTCTCTTTGTGGTCTTTCACTGGACGTACGAACACTGGGCAATCGTCCTTCCGAGTATGACGCGTGCACATTTTGGAATACGCGATAATCTTGGTGACGCTGCACATTGGGGTATCTCTCGCGATACAATCTGGCTGCGGCAGAGGCATTACAACGGCATTCACCGTAGATAAGATGCATATTTGCATATTCTTGTACTGTGTACAGATCCGGCATATTGTTCACACACTATTTTCACAGCACAAAGTCCAGAAAAGCAAAGCCAAAGTCGTCAATACGGATGCAGTATCAAGTCCAAAGTAACACAAGCCAAAGTCGTTAGTACGATGGTTACACGAATACGAGAGATGCGTAGTAGACGAAGAAACGATGCGTACTAAATGTTGTGAACGTACGACCCCTCAAGCGTCACTATCCGTCTCGCTCATTCTAAAAGTCGAATATCAATCTGTCTCGCTTTAGAGTGAGACAGACTGTCAGCGTCACTATCTATCTCATTCTATCACTTTTGTTCATTACACACACTCGAGACCCCGATCTGTTAATACAAAAAAGTATCAATTATTATTTATGAAATGAGCTCAATTTGAAAAAAATTAGAAATAAATTTTTTTATGGTAAGAAAAGTGGCTAGTGTTGCACCATTTTTAAATCTTGATTAAATGCGCCATCTTTTGAAATAACTTGCCAAGGGTAGTGTAGTACAAATTTTTTTCAAAATGAAGTGTCAAAGTTAACTAACAATATTTTTGTGAACCATGACTCACTAAAACTCGTAGTTGTGATTAAAAGCATCATTAATGAAGATCACAAAATCAAAAAAATCACAGTGAAATTGTGACATTGGTGATCACAGGACTTGAAAATGCGACCAAGGGTGTCGAATTTCGACTTTTTTACAAAATTGTCTATTATCGCTGAACTGAGTGATATGGAATTTTTATTTTATTTTTCCCGGAACTGAGATTATATATATATATATATATATATATGTCGTAGATTATTTTTTAAATTAAGCACCGGAAGGAAATTAGTTCCTCAAGCGAGCACCGTGACGTCACATCTCGTTTTGGCGGCACGTGGACAGAGTCGGAGTGGGAATGGTGGAACTGTATCTTTCTTTTGGCAGAATTATTCGGGCCGTGGTGAAGTGAACACTATTCTACTCCGAAACTGTCGGTTCGCATAATTGAACTTTATTCTAATTAATTTTGTATGCTAAATTAAATCAGTGTTAAATCAACTGTAGAGGAACATTATTATTCACCATGAATCAGATTTACCCACCAATGATGACAGCGGTATTACCAATCAGCCATCCTTGACTCCGTCATCAGAATTGGGATCTGATACCCAATGGCGCGCCCTGTTTGAAATGCAGCAGAAAAACATGATGCTGCTCATTAACACTATCAAATCGCCGACGACGATGCCTGTGATTGTTGTACCCGAAATAAACCCGGACCAGCCAGACGTGGATCCACAAGCTTGGTGTAATACGGCTGAAATCTGTTTTGGCGACCAACCGCCACAAGGTTCGCCCTTGGTTATAGCTCTTAGTAAAGCCTTGAAAGGAAGCGCTTCGTCATGGTTATCACAAATTTCACATGCAGGTATGACTTGGCAACATTTTCGTAAACTATTTCTAGCTCGTTACGAACTATCGGAGACATTACCGGCCACGCTTATTAACTTAAACAGCGGCCGGCCGAAAGAAAACGAATGCCTTGCTGCATACGCTAGCCGACTAATGACGTCACTCACATCGAGATGGAAGAACCTTGACATTGAAGAAATAGTGACGTCATATGTTTTGGCTCATATTGTACAATTTGATTCCCGTGTCTATCGCTTGGCGTTTACTACCGAAATTAAGACGCGGAATAAGTTAGTACAAGAAGTGAAAGCGAGTTCAAGTTTAAAACGGCGACTTGACCATGAAAATATCTCAGACGCTAAACGTTCGAAGATGCAATCCGGCATCCATTTCAAATGCCATAATTGTAGTAAACTGGGACATAAGGCAGCCAACTGCCGGTCTGGAGTTAGCAGGAACTTTACTGCCTCGAATATCATGACCGGATCGGCAGCGCAGACGTCAGTTCACAACAACAAGCAAGTAATCTGCTATCGGTGCTGTGAAAAAGGACACATTGCTACAAGATGTCGCCGTGGTGGCACCGGCTACCCAAACAACAAGCCTATGTCGAGTGGCGGAGCAGGCGAAGTACATCCGACGGTCCAGCAGCGCGTGGATAGTTGCGAAATCGCGAGTGTTATTGGACAATTAGTACAATCAGGTCAGTCGTATGATTTTTATTTTGATTCTGGTGCTGAATGCTCTCTTGTTAAGCAATGTGTTGCTAATAAATTAGTTGGTACACGTTCCTATGTGCCGGTGTGTATAAAAGGGATAGGTAATTCGTACACAAACTGTACAGAGCAGATTTTATGCGAAGTGATTATTAACGATTATTCTTTACAAATTTTATTTCACGTTTTACCCGACTTTTGTTTAAAATATGATATTATGATGGACGCGAAATATTAAAATTGGGTTTTCAATTATGTTTAACAAGTTCTTCACTAACTATTACAAAGCCTATGTCAGGTTCTTTTTGTAAGCAAGCAGGCGATACTTTTGCAAATTATAACGAGATCGATACGGATATTGACAATAAAAGTAGGTTGATTTCTTTGTTGGCAGAATTTTCTCACGCTTTTATTAACGGTTTGCCTAAAACTAGAGTTACATCTGGAGAACTTAAGATCAGACTTATAGATCCAAATCGTACTGTTTATCGACCGCCCTATAGACTTAGCCCGAGTGAAAAGGAAGTAGTACGTTCTAAAGTAAAGGAACTTCTAGAAGCTAATATTATTCGACCTAGTCACTCTCCATTTGCGAGCCCCATTCTTCTCGTGAAGAAACGAGACGGTACAGATCGTATGGTTATAGATTATCGTGAATTAAATTCGAACACAGTGCCTGATAGGTTTCCGCTTCCTCTCATAGGTGATCAGATTTCTAGGCTATCGGGAGCATCCTACTACACATGCCTTGATTGTGCTAGTGGCTTCAACCAAATAAGTATCCGCGAACCTGCTAGCATTGAGCGTACAGCCTTTATAACACCTGATGGGCAGTTCGAATATCTCGCCATGCCATTTGGACTTTGAAACGCACCTAGCGTCTTTCAAAGAGCTGTTACCAATGTTTTAAGTGAACTGGTTTATTCCTATGTAGTACTTTACATGGATGACATTTTGATACCTTCTGTGTCTGAAGACCAAGGCATTGATAGACTTCGCGAGGTGTTGATAGCTCTCACAGAATCTGGGTTCTCATTAAACATTTCTAAATGTTTTTTTATGAAGCGCCGCGTAGAGTTTTTAGGCTATGAGATAACGGCTGGCGAACTAAAACCTAACCCTAGAAAAATTGAAGCATTAATTAAGCTTCTTCCTCCTACTAATGTTCACCAACTCAGGTAATTTATAGGACTTGCTTCATATTTCCGTAAATTTGTAAAAGACTTTTCCAAAATTATGACGCCATTGTTTTTGTTAACATCTAGTAAACGATTTGATTGGAAATCGGAGCACGAAAATATAAGACAGCAAATAATTTCAATTTTAACCACTAAAGCTGGGTTGATTATTTTCAATCAAAATCTTCCAATCGAATTGCATACTGATGCAAGTGCAGAGGGTTACGGTGCTATCCTTTTCCAAAAAGTCGATGATAAGCTTCATGTTGTAGAATACTTCAGCAGACGTACATCAAAGGCCGAATCTAAATACCACTCTTACGAGTTGGAGACTCTGGTTGTAGTGAACGCCGTAAAGCATTTTCGTCATTATTTGCAAGGTGTTAATTTTATCGTCGTCACTGATTGCAATTCTTTAAAAGCTTCCAAAAACAAAATTGATATAACGCCACGTGTTCACCGATGGTCGGCTTTTCTTCAGGCCTTCAACTTCCAAATTTTATACCGAGAAGGTCGCCGTATAACCCATGATGATTTTCTTTCTCGAAATCCCGTAGGACAAATATCTCCTTCTAAAAAAACTTTTGAGAAGTTAGCACTAAAAAGAGTTGACCTTGCTTCTCTGACTGAAAACTGGCTATTAGCTGAACAGTTAAATGATCAAGAAATTCAGTCAATAGTAACCAACCTCAAAAGCCAAAATATTCCTTTGGACGTGTCAAAAACTTACGAGATTCGCTCAGGTATTTTATATCGCAAAATACAAAGAAATAATCGCACACGTTGTCTTCCCATTGTCCCACGCGCATTTCGCTGGTCTGTAATAAATAACGTTCATGAATCTATCATGCACCTTGGTTGGGAAAAGACCTTGGAAAAGGTATATGACCACTATTGGTTTGAACATATAGCTAAGTATGTACGTAAGTTTGTTGACAACTGTATAACGTGCAAGATATCAAAATCGCACTCGGGTCGTGTTCAAGCTGAACTCCATCCTATTCCCAAAATAAGTGTACCATGGCACACGATTCATATCGATATTACCGGCAAACTCAGCGGCAAAAATGACTTTAAGGAATATGTTATTGTGTTAATTGATGCATTCATTAAATTCGTTTTACTCTATCACACACTAAGAATTGATACTGCTAGTGTAATTAAGTCTCTTAAATTCAGTACATCTTTAATTGGGGCTCCTACTCGTGTAATTGCAGACCAGGGACGATGTTTCGCTAGTAAAGATTTTAAGGACTTCTGCGAGTCCCATAAAATATCACTACATTTGATAGCTACTGCCTCATGTCGTGCTAATGGTCAGGTCGAGCGGGTGATGAGTACTCTTAAAAGCTTGTTAACATGCGTTGAATCATCGAATAGATCGTGGCAGGAGGCTTTAGGGGAAGTACAGTTAGCTTTAAATTGTACCACACACCGTGTCGTAAGGGCGACTGCCCTTGAGCTTTTGATAGGTCGCGTAGCTAGGCCTTTAAATCTTTTAACCTTTGACGGTACTGAGGCTGAAGTAAATATTGTCGAAGCGAGAGAGCATGCAGTAGCAAATATTACAAAAAGTTCAAGTTATGATAAAGATAGGTTTGACAAAAATAAGGCGACTTTAGTAAAATTTAATGTAGGAGATTTAGTACTACTCCAAAACGAGGAGAGAAATCAGACCAAACTGGATCCAAAGTATAAAGGGCCTTTTAAAGTGGTCGAGTTATTAGATAACGATCGTTATCTCTTAAAATCTTTGACTGGAAATAGAACCTATAAGTACGCCCATGATCGTCTCAGAAAGATGCCTTTAAGTAGTGTTCCTATTGAGTTTGATGTAAGTGATAATGATAATACCGGTGATGTTGAGGAGCATGTATCATTAGGGACTTAGACACATATCATGGCTACATGGTCTCATACGTGTTTGTCTGTAGTCGTAACTGCGATTCACTTGTGAGTCGTTCAGGGGGCGATGGGCAGCTAACAGTATGGTGAAAGACCCGGGTTTCTAAAGAAAGTACTGCTGAGTACTCGTGGACTATATTTTAGTTATAAGATTGTAGATATTGTCATTTTTGTTTATAGCAGCCGGACCTTAATATGTGATCTAATCGATGTTCATTATAAATAGTAATAGGAAAATGATATAAATTAGTTGTAAAGGCACCTTTGTTAGACTAATTCATGACCTAGTTAAATTTAAATTGTTACACGGTCTTGTTGTGACTCCGTCATATATATATATATATATATATATATATATATATATATATATATATATATATATATATATATATATATATATATATATATATATATATATATATATATATATCAAAGTACCTACTGAAATTTCTAGGTTGTTTCAATACTGGTATGCAAATCTCGGACATTGGTTGACCTTTGACCTGAAGGACAATGTCGACATAGAACGAGATCGAAGAGCGCTGTCAAGTGAGTGCTAATATGATCGCTCGTAAGACTGCTTGCTGCTTCTCTGGTGTAAGATGAATCCTGTTCAGGGCATTCTGCATTAGTTTCTACATAAGCAGCCTGTGGATTGATTATACTCAAGCGACAGTACAACGCTCTTCGCTTACAATACAATAACGCCTTTAGAGTGCTGGCGCTGCAGCTCATCGGGTATGTTTGCCGACGCCCGCGTGGTTTGCTTTTATGCGACTATGCGGAAGCGATGCACATCTCTGGCACGCAGGGTGCGGGGCTGCGACAACAGCATATTAAGGTGCGTCTCCTGCGCGTTTTTTTCGAAACATTACACAAAACATCGAAACATTGTAGCCTGGCTATACACATTTGTGTAGGAATACACCATATTTTTTTCAATCAAAAACATTTTCTATAGCTGGAGTGGTTGCGTGTGAAAATAAATGTTTTTGTTTCATGTTTTCTGTGTAATGTTTCGAAGTTGGCTTTAATGGTGATAGGTGAACAAAGGTGGTCCAATGATTCACATGCTCAAACACACGATAAATAAATAGATAATATTATTATGTTATAGTAATTTAATTAATTTTAATTCTAAGTATTTAATTGTAATTTAATAATTGACCTATGTATTTGGTTGCAATAAATTACACACATAAAATGGCTGCCGTACTAGAGTTGGAACTCTAGTACGGCAGCCATTTTATGTTCAATCAGCTGATATATTGAAACCGTTTTCGTCATAGCTATAATAGGGCCGGTCCATTGTATTCTTAAATCTTTGGTCTGTGATACCCATGCCCCTCTGAGATATTAAAAAAAACAATGACATTGACAGTTATTCAAAAAGAGGTCACCACAGAGTAATTTTTTTTATTTAAATATATGGCACGGCTTAAACCATTTGCCAATATCAAGTTAAAAAGACGGGAAATACATAGAATTTTTGTTTCAATTTTCAACACCGTATTCCTAAATCGTCAAGTCTAAAGTTTAGCCAAAGTCCGAATAGATAGTCAGTGCAGTCGATGAGTGAAGTCAGTCATGTGTAACTTTATTGAGTATATTTGAGGTTGTAAAATAGTTTATCAGAAGGAAGAGTTACTGAATAAAATGTAGAAATATTTCACTGAATTTATTATGTCCTTAATACATGTACAAAGCTTAAGTTACAGCTAAAGTACAAGAAACGACCTGGCTGGGCTGTGACGCGGGACGACTGACTTGACTCTAGCGCATAGAGCGTCGAATGATGAAATTGCTTAGACTACAAAATGTGTTCTCTACATCACACCCTCCCTAAAATTTTGGTACTAAAAAATTTTTAACGAACAAAACTGAAACATTTAAACATTAGAACATGAACTCTGCATACAAAGAAGTAGGTGTGATACAATCTAAACAATTTGCTGATTTGAATTATATTATATAAACAAAGTCGTCGCTCAACTGCGAACATGAAATTTGAGTCCAGCCAAAGACGATAATATTATTTATTAAGCTTCTTACACACAGTACACTTAATAATTATAATATTTAAAATACAAACATTATGTCTTAATATCTAATACAAATGTTCCTTAAGTTTCCAGTACAAACGGAAAATAAACATTTTTAAACACAAAAATATTATAAGTTTTCACCATTATATGACATGAGGTTGAATGAATTTACCAAGCACAATCAAGTCGTCGACTATGTGAACACCACCTTAGTTGGATTAGTTGTTTGTTCACGCGGCTTTGTCTGTACCTGAATACTATTTTTATCACAACTAACACATCTTTTTTGCTTAACTAACACATCTTTTGTTATACATGTTGATTCATTTTTGTTGCTTGACGATTCTTGATTTAAAATGTAAGCTGGTTTAAGCCTATCGATCGATATATACGCTTGCCTCTTAGGAAATTGAATTTTGAAAATTTTTGATTTCCTTTCTAATACGCGAAATGGTCCATCGTACGGAGGTTTCAGCGGTTTTTTAACTGTATCATCTCGTAAAAATACATACACACATGAATCTAAATCTCTCGGTAAATAAAATATTTTATTATTATCATTACTTTTCAAAACAGGTCTATTATTTTCTTTCGCCTTATGAATATCGTCAAGTAACGAACTCGAATCATACTGTATGTTCTTCGTCATATCAAAGAAATCACTTGGTAACCGTAAATTACGTCCGTAAGTATATTCTGCTGGACTAACGCCTGTGTCACAGCGACCTGCTGCTCGCAGTCCAAACAAAACAGTTGTCAATTCCTTGATCCAAGTAGAAGATTCTAACCTAGCTGTTAAAGCTGTTGTAAGTGTACGATGCCAACGCTCTACCAGTCCATTACTCTGTGGATTATATGGCGTTGTACGAATTTTCTGTACACCTAAGTATTTTAATAACTCAGAAAACAACTGACTTTCAAATTGTCTGCCTTGGTCGGTAGTCAATTTGACAGGACACCCAAAGCGAGTAATCCATTGCTCATAAATTACCCTAGCTACTACTTCAGCCGTCATATCTTTTATAGGTACTGCTTCTGGCCATCGCGTAGCTCTATCTACCAAGGTGACGCAATATTTAAAACCGTCTTTGGAAATAGGTAACGGACCTATCAAATCCACGTGGACATGCTCGAATCGGTCAACAGCTGCAAATGCTTCGAATTTCGTGAAAGTATGCCTATTAATTTTTGCACTTTGACACGAAATACATGATTTAGCCATTATTCCAACGTCTCTGTTCATTCCCGGCCAAAAGTATTTATCAGCTATCATTTTACGCGTAGTTTTAATACCAGGATGGCTTAAGTTGTGTATTGAATCAAATATTAATTTTCTAAATGATTTTGGCAAATATGGTCTTGCGATTTTAGTTGACATTTCACAATAAATATCGTTGTTACTTTCGGGCAAAAATATCTTCTTTATTAATACATTACATTGTTGCGCACCACTTTGACTGTTGTACTGCGCAATATAGTCATCAGATTTCTGTTCGTCAGCGAGTTTCGCGAAGTCGATACTCGTAGGAACGGAAATGGTCGCGACGCGCGATAAGGCGTCGGCTACAACATTGTTTTCGCCGCTTACATGGCGTATTTCGGTTGTGAATTCACTAATGAATAAAAGTTGTCTAGTTCTACGGGGAGTTTCAGAATCAGTACCTACCTTTTTAAACGCATGAATTAATGGTTTATGATCGGTGTAAATAATTAAACTACGACCTTTAAAATTTTTCCGAAAATGTTTAATGGACATATAAATCGCAAGCAATTCCCTATCGTACGTGCTATAGCGTTGCTGCGTATCTGAAAGTTTTTTACGGTGTTGAAAATAATTGAAATGAAAGTTCTATTTCCCGTCTTTTTGGTAGTTTTCCAATTACAGAGCATAGTGCGACTCAGTGGCGCACAATGCCGAATTACGCTGAAGCTTAATTGGAACGTGAATTAGTTTTCAAATGCACCGGTAGAGTGCGCTAAGTTCGTGTTGAAAAAAAATGTGGAATACGTAGATGTATTATTAGCTATCAATGGTGGAATATAAAAAAATAGTCAATGTTTGTACCTTCATCCATACATATATTTATTCTTTTAACACAGTCTGAATTAACTTTTATTGTTTCCAAAAAAACTACGACGAAACGAAAGTTATAGTATTATTAAGTTATATATAAAGTCTGGCTAGCGGAACATTAACCTAGCAAAGCGCGGCAAATTCAAAATTGATGAAGAAGGCAACACAGAAAATAGTTGGAAAAAATGATTTTGATACTTTTATAAAATAATAAATTAATAATATATTTTTACTTCTAGAACTTAAAATTTTCGGATTAAAGTATTTTTCATTTCTCACACTCGGAAAGTAGTGTTGTTTTGATCTGATTATTGGGTGGAAGATGCTGCTTTCCTTTCATAGGGAGGGAAAAACTCATACAAATTCATTCCGGCCCGAGGGTCTGCAAAACTTCAAAAATAGAACTGCTGTCAGCTGTGAAGAGTTTTATGTAAAAAAAACTATTAAAAAAAGACATAACTTTTTAAACGGCCAGTGTGAATTTAGCGCAAACTGCTTTGAGCGGAATAAACCGCGAGTGCCGCGACAATTACGCGGCGAGCGAGAATTTCCATATTTAAAATTTAAAAGTCAACACAAATTGGCGGGATACTAATATCTGTTATGTATGTATCTGTGACGGACTTTTGTGCTAAGATTTGAATTGAATATTAAAAATGAGGTCAAGCAAAATATTGACACCAGATTCCATTACAGACGAGGCAAATTGTGTCATAGAAAATCTTTTGCCAAAAATATCAAAAGAAATATATACATACAATGATTTTATGAAGTGGCGAGAAGGCAAGAATATAAAATCGTTTTACGAAAGTGTATTTCTTACATATTTTAATGGACTGTGTAGCAAATTACAGCCTTCAACGGTATGGAGCCGATATTCAATGCTTCAAGCTCTTTACACTTAATGTAAAACACAATGTAGATTTGAAAAAATTTCATAATTTAACAGCATTTTTGAAAAGACAGTCGCAGGGGTTCAAGAGTAAGAAACATAAAGTTTTCACATCTCATGAGGTGGATTTTTTTTAAATGATGCTCCTGACGAGATATATTTGGCAGTGAAGGTAAGTTTTATCTAAGTATTTATGGATTTATTCTAAATATGAACGTATTTATTACACGAATACTAAAATAATTACATGTTTTTCACAGGTCGTATTGATACTCGGTATAAGCGGCGCTTGCAAAAGCAGTGAACTCACAAATTTGACAATTAACGACATTGAAAGTCAAGGCGATTTATTATTAGTAAAACTGACTAAGACAAAGACACATATTGAGCGCTCGTTTATAGTAAAAGAAGAGTTTACAGAAATAGTAAAGAAATATCAAAAAATGAGACCTAGTGATGTAAAAACGGACCGCTTTTTTCTCAACTATCAGAAGGGAAAATGCTATAAACAAGTGATCGGTAAAAATAAAGTCTCATGCATGCCGAAGCATATAGCAACATATTTGAATTTACCAAACTGTGAGCAGTATACCGGACACTGTTTTAGACGAACTTCAGCGACACTTTTAGCCGATTCCGGGGCAAACATGATGACGTTAAAGAGACATGGAGGCTGGAAGCCCAGTACAGTCGCCGAAGGCTAGATAGAGGATTCAGTCCAAAATAAAACCAAAATTTCAACCAAATTAACCGAAACTATGAAAATACGCCCCAATTCGCCTCTGCCGACAACTTCCAGGGAGTGTCCGCGATGGAATCCATCGTCTGATAAAATACCAGAGTCTCCTACTTTTACAGAGATCCAGAACAGCCAAATTTCTCAAAATATATCAAACAACATTAATATTCCAAACAAAAATGTAACTTTGAATTTCACGAATTGTCCTAATTTGTATTTTTTATATTAATTTTAAATAGGCACTACTAATATATTATTATCAATAAAAAAAGACGTGTGGCACTCGGGGACTGCCGCGGTAAAGCTATTGCATAGCATTATCGCACGCACACAACGCCGTGTCGAAGACTGCCGAACTGAAACGACGTTAGACGATGCACGGCCTTCAAGCCACACCTCCGTGCCCGTCGGAGTGGGGAGCGTGAGGTTTTTTCGTTACGGAATTTATGGATTCGGTCCCCGCGCTCAAGGCCGGCGATAGAAGCTTTGCAATAGCTTAAAAGTTTATATAAACAACTAGTTATATTTTCCTCATATTACAGTGTTTGCCACGGGTAAAAGAATCAATTCCTAATCGGACTATAGCCGTATATAGGTATAGTCTAACTACCTCGGGAATTGATTCTTTTCAACCCTAGGCTAACAATCTACTATTGTGTGTTAACCCAGGATATAAACTACGTGCAAGAAAAATTTCATCCAAATATGTTCAACAATTTTGTGTGATTGAGTATTGATTAATGGTGTGAAAAGACACAACAGAGTCAAGCAAATTTGTATGAACATAATTACTTAGATAAGAATATCACTTAAATAATCAGGTAAAAATCAAAGTCATACATTCAATAAATAAAACTTGAGAGGTGTCAAGGGAGACCCGGATGGAACGAAAGTAATGAAGAATTGAAGCCTATTTTAAGAGAGATATATATATATATATATATATATATATATATATATATATATATATATATTATCAGCTATATATGCCAGTAAACGTCCCGTGAAAATCGGTCTAGCCGTTTCAGAGATTAGCCTGAACAAACACACAGACGGACAGAAAAATGTTAACAATTTATATTTTATTGTATGTACCGATCATACTTAAAATTTAAATACATTAAGTGAAAATAAAAGCTGTTAATTTGAAGTTACAAACAGACACTTCAATGCAATGAAAACAATATAATTTAATCGTGTGTACACAACCACACAGCCAGTTATACGTTTCATAACTTTTAACATGAAATTTTCGAGTCACATTATTTTTTTGCTGGTTTAATTGTTGTAACTCGACTCGGGTACACACCTACCTTTAGACAGAATTTGAATCTTATCACTGAATGCCAATTGTGAGAACTTGTTATTTTTAATTTTTAATAAACACATTTTCAACACAAACCTCACAATCAAATAACATTTTAAAAAAATCAACAAACGCACTAGTAAAAGCAAATCACTACAACTATTATAAAAAACTCAGTAATAAACTGCTAAATGTACACATCTTGTTTTGTGTTTATCTGTATAGATATAATATATTATATTATACAAAACAAATAGTTGAACTAAGTATATATAGAGCGCGCGGAAGTAGTTGGCCGCGGCTTATGTAGGGGCAGGGGTGAGGGGGCGGGTTGCTTGCTGCTCGCAGTGTTGCCGCCTCGAAGTCCGGCTCCGTACTGAGTAGTATATATATATATATATATATATATATATATATATTATAACTTCGTTTCATCCGGGTGCCCCTTGACGACTCTAAAGTTTTTATTTATTAAAATCAACTCAATAGGTAGTAGGTAATTAGTCTAATAGTCTCAATATTGTTTCCAGGGACGCGCCATTATTGCCCGCGTGTATCACTTTCTTTAAGAAGAGTGTAATTTTATGAAAGCGAACAATATGGATAATTGTGATTTGAGTCCTTTGGCTAATATACGAAAACGTACCGCTGAGGCTACAGGGATCAGTGAACGGACTGTAACAACAATTTTAAAAGAGGAGAAAGAACTGCCATCTTCTCTGTAAGTTTTACTTCTCCTATGAAAAAACGACGTAAAAGAAATAACAAATTTGATTTAGACAACATTAATCTTGAAATTATTCGTACTACCGTGCAAAATTTCCATATTGTGGAAAAGCAAATACCAACATTGGCAAAATTGCGATCAGTTTTGAGAGAAAATATTGGGTTTCATGGATGCTTAAACACATTACGTTCGATACTACAGTAATTAGGCTACAAATGGAGAAAAATTTGAAACAACAGAGAACAATTACAAGAAAGACATGAAATTCAACTTTGGCGTTACAATTTTCTAAAAAAGATTTTTCAATAGGTACCGTTCCGAAGGTCTTCCTATTGTGTATACAGACGAAACATATGTTATGACTTCCCACGTGCGGCAAAATACCTGGTTGTGTCGAAAAAAAGGTCCTAAGGGCAATACACAGTTTTCAAAGAAAGTGAGCACAGGAAGCCAATCAATATAGTGCACGCAGTTAGCAGCGATGGTTTCGTGCCTAATGCTTCGCTGGTCTACAAAGCGGCATCTACAGCAGGAGATTATCACTCTAATATGAATTATGATAACTATGCAAAATGGCTTAATGAAAAGTTATTGCCAAACTTACCCGAGAAGTCAGTTACTGTTATGGACAATGCTTCTTATCATAATACTCGAAGTAGCAAAATACCGACCTCTCATTCCACTAAAGGTGAAATGCAACAGTGGCTGACAGAGAACTGCATCTCGTATGATAATAGTTTAAAAAGAATTGAACTATATGATTTGATCAAAAATAATAAGGAGCGTTTTATAACATTTAAAATAGACGAATTTATAAGAAGTAAAGGTTTTGAAATCTTAAGACTCCCTCCGTACCACCCAGAGCTCAATCCGATTGAAAATATATGGGGTATTCTAAAAAATCGAATTGTCTCAAGAAACATAGGCCAAAACATGACCGTTGTTCAAAGTTTGATCGATGAGTGCATAAGTAATATAGACCAAACCACCTGGCGAAATAAAATTGAAAAAGAATACATGAAATATTTCAACTGTGATTTCCAATTTCTTATAAATGTCGATGATAATGAATATGACAGTAATGATGACAGTTATGATGACAGTCATGATGACAGTGACAGTGTAGAAATATTTGATGAAGATAGTGATTCCAATTAATTATAATTTATTACTAGCTTTTTATTTTGTGTCGCGTAGGATTACGTTTATTTTGTGTTAATTTTAAGTTTTTACCCATATATAAATTTTTTTTACTAAATCAAATAAACAGAACTCCTTTAACGATTTTTTTGTCATTTTGACCACATCATCCTGCTTATAAATACGTATTTAAAATTAAAAAATGAGCGAAATTCATAACTTAAATTAATGAATTTATTTTTGCTAACCGTACGCACAGTCACTCTCACACCTACATTGACGCGTGTACAGATATGTCATTCACACAACTAAGGGCGCCGCTCGTAGATTGCAAGATCCGTACTTGTTTTTTAATCAAATAGAATTTTTGTTTTTTTATATTTTATATTTAAAATTTATTTTGTTCCTGATAGCTTTAATATCAAAACTATCTAGGTTGGATATTGTAGACAGGTGAGGTTATTTTTTGCCTGGAGTTCTGAAGACACCGTCATTTGTTTTACCTTCATTATTTATTCTCTTTAATGTTGAACAGCTCACACCTACGAAATAGACACAATAATAATTATATCTTTATCAAAAGAAATCTTCAAAATTTCGGGATAAAGTGTAGACTATGTCCATCCTCATACTTTAAACTATATCCATTGCAAATTTCTTTAAAATCGGTCGGGTAGTTCATGCACTAAACCGTAACAGACAGACGTACTTAGATATCTTCGCATTTATAGGTAATAATATTAGTATAGATTTTATTACCTGTCATAGAAGAGATATCTTGAAACTATTTATTCTGACTAAGTAACTCTTTTTGTTCCAATTCTTTGAGTTTGGATAGATTTTCCAACACCTCTTGTTTTGCTTCGGAATCTAGGTCAAGATGTTCTGTAAAAATAAAAAAAATATTCATAAAACATTTTCCATGCATTAGTCATGTTACTACTCAAACTTGGGCAACATTAAAAAGAATCTTCGTAATTTTAACATCATATTAAGTTAAGTATACATTATTTTATCATATAAAGCAAAATTTTGAAGAATAAAAGTTATAAAGCAATGAAAAAAGCACACATTTTCTTAAAGTATCAAAATCACTGTACTCAACTAACCTATAAATTTTACGACGATGTCTAAACATTCCGTTTTTTGTTTGAATATCGATTCTTTCTCTTTCTTTTTATACTTGTTCATCATGTTAAAAAGAAGCTCTCGTACGCTACTTTTAATCGGTTTACTCATGATTAACTTCTTTATAACAAAAAAAGGATTGTGTGGTTTTATGAAACCATGGTAAAAGTGAAACTTAATAACAATAAAATGCGCTTCTTGTGTCTTCGCGTGAATTACATAACGAGTTAAATGCGGTCTTTATCAATATACAGACTGTTTATGCGTTAGATTTTAAGTTAATTTTCTTAAGGAACTTTGGTTCTCATATGGCATACTAGATGGCGCTGATTTGCCGCTAGATCACGCTATAGGTAAAGCGAACCTATTTGCATAAGATGTTTATGAGGGCCTTACTAATGTGAAGTATTTTTGGGTTGTAAACCAATCAAGAAAAGGATTGTGTGGTTTTATGAAACCACGGTAAAAGTAAAACTTAATAACAAAATAGCGTGGAGCACTGGCACAAATGAGTACTAGTCTATACACTACACGGTCAGCTGATGCGAACTATAGGCACCGCCATATTGGCCTCGGCTGCTCTGACGAACGCCTTTCACTTTATCCCTACTCCTCGGCCGACCGTCACGCGACATGCAACACACAGACGAAAAAGTTTGAGACGATGTAATAAAAGTTTCACTTTAAACTCGTTAAATTAACACAATAACAATGCGACCACAGAGAAGTTGACAGTTAGTTGACAGCATGTGTCAAAATGTCAGTGATGCAATTTAAAAAATTGATGGGTTCACCATTTGCTAGCCAAACTATAGTATACGAAAGTATAAATTATATTTCGATCAATGCCAACTTAAAGAAAAAACAAATGAGTTGGTATCGATTGCACGCATCATGCGAAAGCAGTACTTTGGAGAGTGCTCGATTGTACGAAGGGTTGCTGTAGTTGAAACATTCAACGTTGAGCATTATGCCGCAAAATGCGCTTTCGTGCTGCAATTGGAAAACTACCACTAACTTGACACTAGCAAATGGTTATAAGCCAATGTCATATATTTAAAAAAAATACTTATAATCTATGGTATTACCTTTGAAATTTTGTCATGTCAAAAGGCTGTTGGAATTTGTTTAGCCTCATAAATTTGTGTTATCTCGGTTCTTAATGTGTAATATTGGTAGAATATTAACCATTAAATATTCGTTAACGTGCACAAGTGTGGGCAAGTGGTACAACTACTAAAAACGTGCTATTTTGTGTATACCACCAGAGCTCCCTAGGAACTTTCAGTAAAGCTTCTACCACTTTACTGAATCGACTGACATGACTCATGGACTGTACCATAGCTGGGCATTAACTCATTAATCCGTTAATCGTTAATTAACGAAGTTAACATTTTGATTAACGGATTAACTTTTAAGTTAAATTTTAATGATTAATTTTTAACAATTTAACTTTTAAAATGTTAACGGACACGTTAACTTCCGTTAATATGCAGAAGTCCGTTAATCGTTAATCCAATGCCTAATAGTTACCGCACGGCACCGACAAGTGCCGGGCGGCGCGTGGCAGCGAGTGAAACAAAAACAAAACTAGATATATTTTGCCGGCGCGTGCGAGTGAGAAAGAAAACTGCGCAGAGATTTGTTTCGTTTGATCATTTCATTACTTAGCGCCGGTGCTTAGAGTGACGAGTGTTTTGTTTGTTTGTTTGTTTGTTGTTATTATAAATTACTGTCAGTGATCATTTGCGTGTTGATAATTGATGAATGAATTAGAACCTAAACCAACAGGTTTTTTAAGTTCACTAACGCAACGATATAAAGATGCAATTTTACACATATTAACGGATTAACGATTAACGTTAACTTGTGTTAATTCTTCCGAAATGTAACGCTTTAACGTTTAACGAAGCTAACTTTTTTGTAGCGGATTAACGATTAACGAAGTTAACTATTTGATTAACGGTGCCCGGCTATGGACTGTACTACCTATATATTTGGACTTTGCCTAGACTTTAGACTTGACGATTTAAGAATACGGTGTTGAAAATTGAAACGAAGGTTCTATTTCCCGCCATTTTAACTTGACACTGGCAAATGGTTTTATACCGATGCCATATATAAAAAAAAAAGGAGGCTCTTAGGACTTTGCTCTTTGGTTAAGTGCTGTCAACAAGCGTCTTTTTTTGTTTTTTAGTTTTGGAGGTGTTAATTAAGGAATTGTGAAGGTTTTTAAGTATCTGTTGAGTTATCTTATCTATATTTGGTGGTGTGTAGTTTTAATCGTGTTTGTCTTGTCGTAAGTATTCAGTATTTGTAAGTTTTTGTTTGTAGGTTAAGCCAACTAGTTTCTTTTCGTGGTCTGAAATGGATACCGATCCCCCGGACCCCGGAGGAGGTAGTACGAATAGAAAACGTACTAATCAAGAAAAAAATGAGACTTTGGCAAAAAAGATTACCAATAGTGCACACTCGGTACCTTCAATCCAACTACATTATATTAACCCAGATTTTGCAAATAAAAAAGTTTATGGTTCTGACGATGCTGCACCCTATATAGTACACGTATCAAAGCCTGAGACCGATAGCGGTCCTGTCCTTAATCCCATTCAATTTGGACAGTTTGTATTTCAAAATAATGTACAGAATATTAAAATGGACGGGATTAAGAAGATAGGCCGTAATCGTATCTCGATCGAATTTAAGTCTCCAGAGCACGCCAATTCTTTCATCGACCTGCCTGCAATATTAAGTGCTGGATACATTGTATCTATTCCCTCTTACAGTGTATCCCGCATGGGCATTGTCCGCAATGTTCCTGTGGACTGGTCGATGGAAGAGCTGGTTGAAAATATGCAAGTTCCGTTAGGCTATGTCAAAGTAGTTAAGGCACGTAGGTTGAGTCGCAAGACTATGAATGATCAAAACTCCCCTATTTGGATACCTACCCAATCAGTGGTTCTGACGGTCACTGGACAAAAATTACGTTCCCATGTCTATTGCTGTTATAATTCCCTTCCTGTTGAGACATATAAATTACCCACTATACAATGTAATAAATGTTGCCGCTTTGGCCACGTTAAGGCACAGTGTAGGTCATAACCACGTTGTTATAAATGTTCACAGAAGCATGAGGGAGCAACATGTACATCAACATCTTTTACCTGTATGTACTGTAGTGGTCCGCACGCAGCCAATGATGTCTCTTGCCCGGAATATTCCAGGCAGAAAGAGATAAAATTGGTTATGAGTCAGGAAAGTATCTCATACATGGCGGCATCAGCTCGATTCCCCCATGTGAGACGATCCTTTGCTGATTCAGCCAGGACTTCTCCTTCTGCAAATGTCAACATTTCAAGACAAATACCAAACAAAACTCTTGCCAACCTGACTCAACTCATGAAACTTTTTCCCAATAATGGCTCACACTGTAATACAGTGGAACAGCCGGAGCATCAGGAATAAGAAACAGGATATCCTTTATTTAATTAATTCATATAAGCCAACAATTCTTGCTATCCAGTAAACATGGCTGGTACCTGGCTCTCGTTTTCGGGTTCCGGGTTATGCCTGTTTCCGGGATGACAGGTCTGATGGCAGAGCTGGAGTAGCTATTTTGGTCTCCAACCAATATACATATTCTGTATATACACTTCTTGTACATAGTAGTTATTAAGCTATTGCATAGCTTCTATCGCGGGCCTTGAGCGCGGGGACCGAATCCAGAAATTCCGTAACGAAAAAACCTCACGCTCCCCACTCCGACGGGCACGGAGGTGTGGCTTGAAGGCCGTGCATCGTCTAACGTCGTTTCAGTTCGGCAGTCTTCGACACGGCGTTGTGTGCGTGCGATAATGCTATGCAATAGCTTTACCGCGGCAGTCGCCGAGTGCCAGACGTCTTTTTATTAATATTGTGGCCGTCCGTGTCTTAGATACAATTTTTATCTCTGTGTATGTCCCTCACCCTAATCCATCCATCTTCTCTGAACTGTCCTCCATTTTCTCTTCTATTCCTTCCCCTTTAGTTGTGTTGGGTGATTTTAACACTCACCATACATCTTGGGGCTCCCATTCTAACGATCCTAATTCCTCTTTCCTGATTGATATACTTGATGATCTCAACCTAGTAGTCCTCAACGATGGATCCCCTATGCGTCGGGCCTCTCCTTTGCAGAACCCGAGGAGTGTGGTGGATCTATCGTTATGCTCCCCTTCTCTTTCTCCTTCATGTTCCTGGGCAGTTATTCCTAATTCTTATGGTAGTGATCATTTTCCAATTCTAACTACAATAACATACAGACAGACTAGACGGACATTAACGTCCCCTTCCCCTCGGCTCAAATTTAAAACTACTAATGCGAATTGGTCCCAATTCGCTGACATTACGGATTCTGAAATTAGCCTCTTCCTACCTATCATTACTAAAAACACACTCTCCTTATATCAAAATTTTAAAAATGTCCTTTTTTTGGCTGCGGATAGGACCATTCCACTAAAAACTACAGGTGATCGGAAAACTCTTTCTCTTACCTGGTGGGATTCTGAGTGCACTGGAGCCTGTAAGCGACGCAAAGACGCGGAAAAATTGTTTTCTAGCGCTATGACCCTAGAAAACTATTTAAATTATAAAAAAGTGGCAGCTGAGGTTAGGCTTTTACTATCCACAAAAAAGAAAAATGGTTGGCGCCAATTTTGCCTGAGTCTTTCGCCTTTGTCCCATCCCTCACTAATTTGGAAAAACATTAAAAGGTTCCGAGGCTCCCTAGTTAGCGACTACCATCCGTCCAATAACCCATCAGAGTGGATACACGCTTTCTCTCAAAGGTTGGCGCCTCCGTCGGTCCCAACTTTTGACGAGTGCCAAAATTATATTTCTTCTGGTCTTCCTACCAGTCATTTAGATAGTCCTTTTTCTTTGGAGGAATTTTGATTGGTTCTAAGTTCATTAAAGGATACCGCTCCAGGCAGTGATGGATAACCATATTCCTTCATAGTAAACAGCGGCCCTGTTACTCAAGAAGTATGCCTGAATGTCTTAAATGGCATTTTCCAATCTGAGATTCCCCCGGAGGAATGGCGTACACAGATCATTCTACCGATACTGAAACCGGGAAAACTTAGCAATGATCCATCTAGTTATAGACCCATCGCTCTTTCTATTACTTTGGCAAAAATTTTGGAACATTTAATCAAAAATAGATTGGAATGGCTGATGGAGAGCAAAGGCATTTTATCCAAAACACAGTTCGGTTTTCGGAAAGGCTTTAGCACTATGGACGGTCTCGGGATCTTCGTGACTGACATACGCATCGCCTTTTTGAAAGGGGAGCATGTGGTGGGTGTGTTCCTTGACATATCATCGGCATACGACAATGTTCTTCTTCCGGTGCTCAGGCAGAAATTGTATAATCTGAGTGTCCCAGTGAAGATGATCAATTATATTATCAATTCCCTCTCCTGTAGATCTGTTATAGTTTCCACTCAAAAATTTTCCCTTCCCCCCCGATTAATTTTCAAAGGCCTCCCCTTAGACCCTTCTGTATGACATTTACACCCATGATTTAGATTCATCCGTTAGTAGTTTTTGTGAGGTCTTACAGTATGCCGATGATCTGACAATGTACAGTGCCTCAAAGGATATTGCCGAATGTTCTGCTCGACTTAACTCTGCAATTGGCTATCTGACTGAATGGATGGACCGACATGGCTTAAATATCTCGGTTTCGAAAAGTTCCGTTGTAGTATTTACACTGTCCAAAATTATACCTAATGTCAACATCCATTATAATGAACAAGTTTTCCCGGTTAAGGATAGGGTTAAATTTTTAGGAATCTATCTGGATTCTAGGATGACTGGCGCCTACCAAATTAGTCATATTTCGCAAAAATGCGAGAAAAATATTAATGTCCTACGGTCAGTCAGTGGTGTATGGTGGGGTTCTCACCCATATACCCAAAAAATATTATATAATGCTCTTATCCGCAGTCATATTGATTATGGATCCTTATTATTGGAACCATGTAACAAGGTTCCATTAAAACATCTGGACAAAATTCAATCGAAGTCTTTAAGGATCATAGTAGGAGCAATGAAATCTTCTCTAATCAATGCCCTGCAGGTTGAGTGTGTCGACCCACCACTTAATATCAGACGGCAGTACCTTTCGGATAGGTTTCTATTTAAGGCATTTCAGAATTCCTCCCACCCCCTTATAGGCAAATTACACACTTTATCCCAATTAATTTCAACATCCAATTATTGGCGACATAAAGATCTTCCCTGTCTCTTGATCAGCTACCGTAAGTTAACCCAACTTCCTTGTCCAATTGTTTAGTGCAGACTCAACCCACTTTTATCTACCTCATATGAGGCACTGACATTCTCCCCGAACATTATCCTTAACTTCCCTATTGATAAAGGTTCCTCTCTGGCGAATACTCATTTTCAGCAAATTATTAATCAGCACTATAGGGATTGGCTGCTTATCTTTACGGATGCATCTAAACTTTCGGTGGATGGTTGTGTTGGAGCGGCAATCTGGATTCCGAGGGTTAATGTGATTTTGAATTTCAAATTGCCTCCTACTTCCTCTGTATTTACAGGCGAGGCACTCGCCATCTTTGAGGCCATCTCATTTATTGAGTCTCATGGCCTTAACAATTCACTAATTCTTTCGGACTCCAGAAGCGTTTTAGAGGGTATTTCAGCTAACCAGTTCCGCTCTAAGTCTGGATTCCCATTAATTTTGGAAATTAGACGGCTTCTCCTTAGGTGCCATGTCCAGAATATCCAGGTTGTGTTAGCATGGATACCTAGTCACAGCGGAATTACTGGCAATGAGAGTGTAGATGCCTACGCTAAAGACGCCATAACATCAGGTGGACTCAGTCAGTACAAACTGTATTGTCAGGACTTAATCCCCATAGCCAAAAAACACTTAACTATCAGGTGGAACACCGAGTGGGCCAGCTCAAGTAATATTAAAGGCAAACATTGCTTTTACATTCAAGGTAGTGTACCAGTTAGACCATGGTTTTTTAAATATTTACAGTGTAGCAAACCAGTATGCTCAACAGTCTGCCGAGTTAGACTTGGTCACTGTTGCTCACCCACTTTCCTTGCAAAGATCAGGGTCAAGCATAATTCTCTTTGTGAGTGTGGCCTAGACGAGGGTACCTTAGATCACATTTTTTTCTTTTGCCCAAGAAACCAGCCCTCCCTTTACGACTCTCTTCCTACCTCGATTCCTCGCCCTATTAATTTTAAATCATTATTATGTTTTGTAAATACTCCTTTTATTGAAATTTTATGTACATATATTCATTCTAACAATATATAATTTTGACGTTTTTATTACTAACACTGGTATGTTTGTGTTTGTTTTAGATGATTTAACAGCTTTGTAAAATATTAGGTAACTATACCCTTGTTGTTTCACCGGATTTGCAATAGTTAGAGCAGTCTTCATAAAACCACTCTGACATTGGCAACACACTGAGGCCGCCATACTCAAAAGAAGAAGAAGAAGAGGCTGTTATATGTCACAAATTTAAAATTTTAGCTTTCATATCTTCAGTAGTACTACTTATTAACTATGTTATATATATTACCGAACCATAATTAATCACAAGCTCATCTTTAAATCCTATTATCTTTTAATAAGTACTGATTTACTTATAATGACATCGAATAATTCTATGAAAGTTTTAGCCGCGAAATTATGTTTAAACAATCATGAACATGTTTTGAAGTAAGTAAGCATTTTAATATGTAAAATATTTTTAAGTAGAGGGTCATAATAGCATAATGTTAAAATTGTAGCAAAGCTGCTGAGATCCTGCGATTATTGAACGCCAAGTCCACTGCAGGGAGTAACATGACGGACACGAGCAAAGTCGTTATTTGTTTGGATTTAGCGGCAATGATGCTTGGAACTCACATCGATCAGGTACTAGGCTCAGTCAATTGTATAGACTTGTATACATAATACTGTTTTGCATTACAAAAAAAAACCAGATATTATGTGGACGAAGAACATAGTGTTTGGAGAGAAGCTATCTCAAACATTGTCAAATGTGGTCATGAAATGCACTTACCGAGGTGTTTTGCTATCTTTCTTACTCCCTTTGACCTTTTACCTTACCTTTCTCTTTCTCCTTGCAGTCCCTTTGAGTTTAGCGTGGGAGCATTCATAGAAGTCGCCAATGAACCGGCAAGACCTTGCCGGAACACTGGGTTCTTCGTCCACATAATATCTGTTTAGTTGTAATGCAAAACTGTTTTACTATGTGCTCTTGAACACATAGTGTTCATTGGAGGATCTGTTTCATTTCTGCTGGTGAAAGAGTAAAACATTATCATAAAATAATAAAAAGACGCTATGTGATAATAATAAACATATTATTATCACATAGCGTCTAAGCGTATAAGAATAAACATATTTAATAAGATATTAATGAATCTTTGAATTTTTAGCATAAACACAGCCATTCAAGTCGTTTTGTATTTCTTCTCTTCTATACCAAAGCAAACAAAAAAAATTTCAAAATTAAAGAACAAAATTATAGCAACAAGCTGGTAACAACTGAACACCAATCATGAATTCTATATAATTAAAAAACGGAAAATCAAAATACTTATTAATCCATGGTAATTAACTCTTAAATAATTAATAATTAAATTTATATATTCAAGGTAGTTAAATGACTTAGAATCACAGTTTAATAATTAAAAGTAACTTTTTAAAATAAAGTAAATATAATTATATATTTGTTTTAAAAATAAAAACTAAAGCTTATAAAAAAATAAGCTTAGAATGAGATCCATTAATTTTAGTATATAGACCTCCAAATTGATCTTGAGATCACTTACCAAAAACTAAAAGACAAACGTAAATATTATTATAAATTATAAAAGTTATCTTTTAGTAAGTCCTCACTAGAATTGCAATCTTTGCAATAAAACTGTTTAAAAGTTTCACTATTCCAGTTACCTCTGGTTAGGATTTCATCTAAAGGCCTATTTTCTAACCAACTCTTTGAGGCAACCGCAGATCTAATACTACCAGGAGGATCTTCTATATTACTGATCTAATCTACCCTGCTATCATGGTTTTGTTTGCCCTGTTATAGAAATAAATAAACTTGCCAAGTTCTTCACCTGGTCTCGTATGTGTTGTGTATATTCAAGTACTTTACATGGTTTACCGGACACAACTTATGGTTTTCATGAGTTTTTGATTACCAACCTGACTGTCTGAAACTGTGAATCTGTTTTTGATCCAAATATTGGCCATAAGGTTACAGAATTTTTACTTACTACTATATAGTCATATCGAAGAATGTTAGATCATGTAGACAACAGAGGCTAAGAGCAATATCAGAGCTGTTTTCCTGGATATTTCCAAAAGTGTTCAATTATTTGATGTATTGATTAGCCAAGAGAATAATATTTTTGTATCCCATATGGGTTTTTTACTAGGTTGTGATCTAGCTATGGATAATAATAGCTCCCCACACCGATTTCGGTGACAGTGGCCAGTTTCATTTAAACCAGGATTAGCTACGCAAGAGTTATTTTATAGTGCCCAAGTGTGTGCGCAGTACACATGAGCACTCTCTCTTCTATTACTCTCGAAATCTAGTGGGACGGACAGACCGACATGACTGGCGAGAGATCAGGCTTAGGTCTGACTTTTTACGTGCCCATCCAATGCATGGATCATCTTTCTTGTCAGATAATTGGGTTTTTTGTTGTTCCAACGCGTGAATCGAACCCACAACCTCCGAGTTGAGAGCCAAGCTCTAAACTACTGGACCACGGAGGCTGTTGCCTATGAGCTATGGATATTGCCTTTAGTTGACATAAAAATTGTTAGAAATTACTTCTGGTGTCATAGCACAGTATGTTGTTATTATTGACTTGCGTAGAAGTATGGTTCTGTTGGAAGTATGGCTAAATTTTCTTTTAAATATAAATGTGCTAGAAATCTAGCCACATCACTAGCCTCATGGGCATTGGAGTCGACTTGTTCCAAGTGACACCTCAGTATTGGTGCTTTATAAGTAGTTAATGTGGATGGACGCTGGTTCTTTTCCAACAATACTTTTCATCGGTTGTCCATCCTTGCCCACCTGGCACTGCCCACCACAGCTGGTCACTGCCACTGGCCCACCCCCAATTTTCCAAGCCAGTATTTGTAGTCTGTCCACTGGAGGTGGGGGCTTGTTCGTTGTCAAGTATATTAGATTAGGGAGAATTAGTATTAGATTCTTGTGAATCTCTGTCATTAGAATCGGCCCCTCTAGGCAGTGGCGTAGCTAGGTGGGCAAGGGCCCGGTGCATAGAGAAAGAATTGGGCCCTCACCCCCTCTTTTCTCGTAGCTTTAACTTATATTGGCCTTCAAAATTATAGATAGGAATAAGAATTGGATACAGGATAAAGTGAGTTGAACTTAACAATGCTTAATCCATACGTCATCTCTATGAGGGGTAGAATCTCTGTGTGTAATAAAAGAAAATGAGTATATAAATAAGCAACGACGCACATGGCATTATAAAATATTTATTATACTTACAGATGAGATCAATAAATGAAAAAGAAAGACGACTTCCCCGTCCAATTCACAACCTCTTGCGCGCTTTAATTTTTGCGAATTCGTCTATAACTTCACTCAAATCCAAGTTTGATGCCGCCTTATTTTCTATTGCAATTAACAATAAATGTCGGAGGCGAACTGGGCCAATGCTATTTCTCAAATATTTTTTTATATCTTCAGTTTACTGAACGATATTATATATATCTTCAGTTTACTGAACGATCTTTCTGCTGCCGCGGAAGTAACGAATTGTATGAAACAGTAGCATTGCTGTATACACTTTCGTAAGGTCACATTCGAGCACGCCAAATTTCGTTATAATTTCTTTGCAATGTTGACGAATGGACCACGTCTCCGTCAATTGAAGAAGGACCAGATGGTATACATTAAGAAATTGGAGCGACAAATTGGGTCCAATTATATCGGAATATTTCATCTGAAACTGATAACATTTCGTGAGCAAATTTCTTGGAATCAAAAAGCCGAACGTTTTACAAACTGCACTCATTACAGAAAAACGCGCATCTAACTGATTGATTATTATGTCGAGTACATTGTTGATAATAGTTACTCTGAAGACTTCTTCTTGGTTTTGGAATCGGTGATCAGAAGCCAATTCATCGAAATGCTTTTTAGTTTTTCTTCGTCGCTTTTCTGGAAAGTAAGATCGATATCGTATTTTTTCGCGATACCGGTGGCCTTCGATTTGAAGGACTTGAAGTCATTTCTGTACTCTTTTAATCTATCCATTGTTTCGTCCAAAGCCTTACTCGCTTCGTCCAAAACGATATCACGTTATTGCAAAATTTTGGATCCTGTTTAATACGTGCATGAATTCGCAAAGGAATACAAATTCAAAATTCAGCATTTTTGATTTTATAACCTCTGCTTCACTACGTTCGTCTTTACTTGAACTCTTCAGCGTTTTTTCGGACAATGCTTTAATGATATCGAAAATACGAAGTTTGACTGCAGTTATTGAGTTAACCCTGCTCGACCATTTTGTCGGATTAAATTTTTTCAAAGTAATTTCTGCTTCGCGGAAAATTCGTGAATTTTGATAAGAGGTCCCAGCGCTTAATGCTGTTTCTAAAGTAATTAAACAAGTCTTATTTTCATATATTATTGCAAAGAACTTCTGAATTTCGATAGAACCTCGAACGGCATCGTTTACTACCAAATTTAAATTATGACTGGCGCAATGTACGTACTCTGCGTTTGGCTGAATATCTTTAATTTGTTTTTGTACGCCATTATACGCACCACTCATTACACTGGCCCCATCATAACCTTGCCCGACACACTTTTTAAAACAAGACGTTTTTCGCAGAACAACGTGGTTACTGGATTTACCAAATCGACTGCGTGGAAACCGAGAAACTCTCACCTCAATATCGATTATTTGTCCATTTTCCCATCTGGATATAACTGCATATCTTATGACAATGCTTAGCTGATCCACTTTCGATATGTCCTGAGTGGTATCCATGATGATGGTGAAAAACGGTGACGCCCTAATCTGATCCAATAGATGATTTTCAAGTTTGGTGCTTGCGGTCTGTGTTGTGGCGGTGCTGCAAGTCTGGTGTTGGCGGTTTTCAACACTAGATCATTTCATTTTGAATCGTTGCGCTCAGGTACCTCGTTGATCCTAAAAACATAAGGGATATAAGAAAACATTAGATTATGATAACATAAATTATAAACTCAGTAAACGAAATCATTTCTTACCTTTAGGCATATCCAAAACTTGGCGCAAGATGTGATCGTATCTAGCAACGAGTTGTACAATTGAGAGAAAATTTCCGTGGTTTCCTTCCTCACTCAGATCCTCTCGATGTCCTCTCAAAGCCAAATAACTCTTTGCAAGAGTAATTATGATATCGAATAATCTACGAAGAACTTGTCTCCAAAATTATGCTTCTTTGCGAATTTCATCTTCAAGTTCATTGTAAATGGTAGAACTTTTTTACCACGCTTCATATACAGCACACGCCTCCGTGTGTGCTTTCGAGGAACCATGTTGCTTAACTCTAGCTGATAAATGCCTTCAGTCCCGAATGCCCGTGCACCATACATTCATTTGCGAAGCAAACAACCAGCAGGGTTGGCAGTATGCAGCATCCAGAAGTTTTGAGTAGCATATCCAAAAACGATCAACTGGACCATATATTGACGTAGAAACGTAATACGTTTCTGAAAAGCTCCTTTTGTCTTGGTGGGGGTCCTTCGGAAAAGGTCCCGAAGGTTTCAATGGTTCCTTGTCAAGAATCAACTGTTTTTCGGTGTCGTTCAATTTCTTGTTCATGAACTTTCCCAAGTCAGTTGAACTTTCAAGAACTTCCGAAGATGTAGAAATGGATGATTCCTCTACTGTAGGTTGCACGGAAGCGTCGACATAGTCGTTTTCAGCAGTGGCATTGATGAGAGTTATTGAATCCTGATGTTTCTGATCTTCTCGAGTCACCTTATTCGCTGACACAGCCGTGTTCACGCTATCAGTGAATAAACACTTGTCACCTTCGGTCGATATTTCGGCTGCTGAAGGAACTGTAGCAGAAAGCGTTTTCGTATAAAAGCTGTCTAGTCTAACATTCTCTATTTTTAGTTTTCGATCAAGTTGAGAGTTATTATAGATTATACCGTTGCCATTGTGCTGCAACCTGTATCATACATGTTTTATCATAGGATTTTTTTAGCGAAAATGAATTCTAGCTTCTTTCTTCATTCTTCCATCTGGCAACCTATTCTAGGTTGCCAGATGGAAGAATGTACGGAAAAGAAATAATAGGATTAGTGGTAATGCTCGATAAAATAAGGCTGGTAGTAGGGAATTACGAATTGCAACAGTCAGAGACACTTAGCGGCATCTATTATAGTGCATCCCAGAAAGTTGAAAATGTCGCAATGAATAGTATAAATGAGAGCAGATGCAAAGTAAGAGCGAATGAAAACTTAAATACAAAGCTTACGGGTGGAATTGTCGAATTGACCTCACGACCGTTAAGCACGTGAGGTTATCGCTGATGCCAGTGGCGTGCACAGGATTATGACACTGGGTATGCGGTGAAGTACTCGGACACAAAAACTTTTTCGTTTATAGATTTTTAGCATAGCTACAGGCAAGCGACGGATCTCTAAGTCGAAACCATGCCAACAGAGCAAGTCTTGGATGTACTACTATTCATGTAGATCTTCTACGGCAACGCAGACAAAACAGCGATCGATCGTCGTGGCGGAAGAAATTCTAATAAGTAAAATAATAAGCATATTTTAAAATATAACTACTCACCAGTCAGTCAGCTTCAATTTTCACATATTCAAGGTTCCGGTTACTTGAGATTACAATATCCCGATGTAAATAATATCCAAGGAAAACAATATAATTTAATCGTGTGTACACAACCACACAGCCAGTTATACGTTTCATAACTTTTAACATGAAATTTTCGATTTACATTATTTTTTTTGCTGGTTTAATTGTTGTAAATCGGGTACACACACCTACCTTTAGACAGAATTTGAATCTTTTTACTGAATGACAATTGTGAGAACTTGTTATTTTAAATTTTTAATAAACACACATTTTCAACACAAACCTCACAATCAAATAACATTTTTAAAAAATCAACAAACGCACTAGTAAAAGCAAATCACTACAATTATTATAGAAACTTAGTAATAAACTGTTAAATGTACACACTTTCAAATGTTAAAATGAAAAATCTTTAAAGAAAACTATAAATAAACTGGAGCGATTAAATTGTAAACAATGCTTATCACATGAAATATGCAATATGGCCCCCGCGAAACACAAAACGTTTCTTCTATTTAAACCAGGGGTCTCCAAACTACGGCCCGAGGGCCACATCCGGCCCGCGGACAGATTTTGTCCGGCCCGCGGAGAGCTAGCATACTTGAAAACTCCTTTTAGAGAACATATTTTTCATAGCAAATTAAATTTAGTTTACTGAAGTATTCTAATTTTATGTTGAATAATTATTAATGTGACATCTACATTGATATGGTCATAGGCTAACTACTCATAACATTGTTGTAGGCTTATTGTTATTGTTTTTGTGATAAGTTGGATAAAGAAACACAGAATTGTAATGAGTAAAGACATGTATAATATGCAGAAAATTTAATTTCTGTATATAATAACTAACAAATTATTGAAATGAATCCAACTAACATTTTATACATTTTAAATAAAAACATAACTTATAACAAGCATAATGACATATGAAATACTAATGAGATTTATGTAATTGAGATTTTCCACTGGCAATAGTTTGTAGTTGTGGACTAATTTTACTTGTACCAATTATTAAAAGAGATTTAAGATGCTCATCAGTTTATTTAGATCTGTAAACATTTTTTGTGTACTTCATTTTGGAGAAGGTCTTCTCACACAAATAAGTAGTACCAAAAAAAGAAAAAAAAACCACGAGCAAATTTATGCAAATTATCTAATTGTGTCAGTGGATATTATATCCCTTAATATATGTCCCTTATAAAATTCCAACAAATATGAGTTTTGATATTTGTTCTTAATTATATCACTGCACTGTAGATCAATCATTTCCATTTGAAGTTCCGGAGCTAGGGTTTCAATGTCAGTATCAAAAGGATTCTGAAAAATCTTAATTTGATTCGCAATGGCATCAAAGTCCGAGAAACGAGTAAGTATCAAAATTTATTTTCAAAGCACTTAAAGTTTCGATTGCAAAATCGATAGGAAACTCAGTCTCAGTGGTGTGGCTGAATATTTCACATGTTTTAAAATGTGAAAAACATTTACTTCGTAGTTGTAATTGAAACAGTAACAATTTCTTCCGGAATGATTTGATATTAGTGTATAAATCAGGAAGATGCTGGTTTTCTCCTTGCAATCTCAAATTCAGTTCGTTCACATGTTTTGTCAAATCAACATAGAATGCTAACTTCCACAGCCATGCGTTGTTTTGTAATTCAGTAAGAGGGCGATGCTTTTCATTCAAAAAAATTTCGATCACTGCTCGAAGTTCAAAAAAGCGCTAAAGGACTTTCCCACAACTAAGCCAACGTACGGCAGTATGATAAGGTAAGTCATTTTCTCCAATCTCTTCAATAAATTGTCGGAATTGTCGGTGATTCAGCCCAAAAGATCTGATAAAATTAAAAGTTGATATGACTGGTTTCAGAACTTCAGACATATCCAAACATTTTCCGCACAAAGACTGTTGATGAATGATACAATGTAATACTAATGGTTTTGAACCACTGTCATTTTCTACAGCCTTTGACACAAGAGCGAATACTCCTTTATCTTTCCCACTCATGTTTTTGCCTCCATCAGTTGTAATACATTTCAAGTTTTTCCATCGAAGGTTCTTTTGATTAATGGCCATTTCAACTCCTTTAAAAATATCTGTACCAGTAGTTGTGCCATGAATACTATACATATCAAGAAGTTCTTCATGCACTTCATAGCTCTTATCTACTCCTCGAATATAAATCAACACCTGAGCAGTATCTGTCACATCCGTTGACTCATCCAAGGCCAAATAAAACCACTCAACATGTCCATTTTTGTCGAACAGTTGAGAGGATATATTTTCAGCGATGTTTTCTACCCTTCGAGCCACAGTGTTTGCTGACATACTGACAATTTTGTAATAAATTTACCCTTTCAGGGCACATTTCTTCGGCTACTGCAATTATGCATTCTTTGATCATTTCTCCATCGGTGAATGGTTTTCCACGTTTTGCAATTTCAAGAGCCACATGAAAGCTGTCACGAGTTGCAGCCTCTTGTTCAGTTTTGAGTTTTGTAAATGAAGATTGCTGTGATTTCAATCCACGCTTCATAGCTTCGAATTTTTCTGTCCGCAAACTTCCTGTATATTTTGAATTTTGAAAATGTTTTGTTTCATAATGACGTTTAATGTTATATTTCTTCAGAATGGCTATGCTTTCATTGCAAATCAAACATAGCGCCTTGTTACTGGACTCCATTACGAATTACTGAATGTTCCACTGATCTTTGAATTTTCTGCATTCACTATCAATTTTTCGCTACTTTTCCGTACTACTAAATCACACACAAAAGCAACAATTCAAATCAAAATACTGTTACAAAGATGTCTTAGACTTAAACACGCACAAACACGTTTTAAGGAGGTACGCACTATTTTATTTCACAACAGTGTCATAGGAACTGACTTGTGGTTGCGCCACTAGCCTTCTTATATATTCCAATTACTGCCATTTAGAAGTGAGTGGAAGACACCAGAACTTTTTCGAACCAACGAGATTATTCTGTACGTGCTATTAGCGCCATCTGTTAGCGATAGAAGGTACTACCTATTTCCGCTTGTGTCCACCAGATGTCGTGTCACGTTACTCCTCATGGCTCGTATTCTACGACTAATCTAGAAATTACAGATAATGACAGGAAAATTAATAATATTATGCAGTGTTGCCGTTTTGCGGATTTTAGTCCGATTTGCAGCCTTTTTTAAACGTTGCGTACTTTTTCGGACTTTTTTTCATCAGTGGACTATTTCACTCCGGCAACAATGATAATATGGTTTTGGCCCTCGGAACTTACTGGAGTAATCAGTATTACTACTTTACAGCCCTAAGGCTGGAAAGTTTGGAGACCCCTGATTTAAACAAATAAAACTTTACTAAACAAAAATGCATAATGTGCATACGTGATTTATTAAATTTCCGTCTATTATTTTTACTCGGGTTATAGGCATCGAATAATTTCCGACAAGCCAGTTCGGCGGTTTTCGGAAGCGATCGGATAACCGAGAGTGCCCGAGAGCCATCGCCTGCCGCGGGAGTTGCCGCTATATAATCATGTCGATATTCATGGGTGTGTGCGTTTGCGAAGTATGAAAATTACACATACATGCGATGATATGTCCTGCAGAACGCAACGGCATGTTGCTAGATTGTTGTAGATGAGTTGCTATTTATAAAATATTAGGCGTTTTTAAGTTATTATATTTTTTAAATTAATTTATTTACTATTAATTAAAGTCATCTAAAACGTACGAACGTTTTATTAAAATATCTGTGAATGACAAGTAAAGCACTGCATTTCTGCCTACAAGGAGCGCACGCCCCTGGCTGATGCAATGTGCGTACTCACCTAAATTACCAAATAACAATAACAAACAGCACATGCTTATTGAGGACGCTTGGCGAATGTGTTGAAAGTCTTAAATCTAGACTTCTCTGATTGTTGATGTTCACTTAAAATCATTAAATTAAAAATTCGTGTGAGAAGGGTCGAGGTTTTCTAGCTTCAGGAGCTGGCGAGTTGGCTAACCCGCTCTTTTCAAAGCTTAGGTTGGAGGGCCCCCTGAGCTCCGGGGCCCTGGTGCACTGCACCTGGCTCTATGATAGCTACGCCACTGCCTCTAGGGCTCTTGCTTCTAAATCTGGCATCCAGAAGCATTTTGTCCACTTTGGGACTATGACCATATAGTATGTATGTCCTTTTTGCCTTGTGTAGGTAGTGCATCACCCGAGGTATTATGCTGTGTGGGGGGAACACTTAAGCGATCTGATACTGCCACCTTTGACTGAAGGCGTCACAGAATATTGCTGACCCATCTCTTGAGTGACGTATGGTCGCACCACGGCCTACCTTTTGACGGAAATAAGTCTACGTCTGGGACGCCCCATATTCTGAATAAGACCTCCGAGGCCTGGGGGAACAGATGCCATTCCGACAATGGTTTGTTGTGAGAGAGACGGTCGCCTACGCCGTTGTATCTTCCTGGCAGATATGCTGCTGAGAATGTTATGATGCGTCGCTCTGCTAGTTGCATCAGCTTTGATGTTAGGTTTAACAAGTCTTAAGGATCGGGTCCCTCCCTCGTTCCTTATATATGCTATTGGTGTCCTGTTGACTAACTACTACACAAAAAATGTTTACTTATTTATTAAATTTAAACTTATATTAAATTACAATTTAATTATCCTAAAAGCGACTGTCCTAATCGAAGTGGGATTAAGAAGTATTACAAAAATATGTAAAATTAATAACTGGAAATAAAACAATGGGGACCTAAAAGAATAACCTATTGTAAGGGATTCGGCGAACTCGCTGGCCCCCGTCAATGGAAAACTTAGATAGTTGCGGAGTCAGCTGCTTCCATACTTTAGGGTTTCATAATTACCTATTTTACAAAACAAATTATCTACAAAATTAAATAATTGTTAACTCAAAACACTTATTTCTACAAAACAAATTATTTACAAAACCAAACTGAAAAATCTTTAAATTTATTACAAATAAATTATTATGAATATACGAGAGCAAAACGATATTCGCCATGGCAATGTTAAAGACGCTATGAATTCCCCCGCGCTAAACTCAAAGGGACTGCTAGGAGAAAGAGAAAGGTAAGGTAAAAGGTCAAAGGGAGTAAGAAAGATAGCAAAACGCATTTTGTATATATAAGTGCATTTTCATGACCATATTTGGTAATGTTTGAGATAGCTGCTCTCTAATGAATACTATGTGTTCAAGGACACATAATAATATATACCTATGTATTCAAATCTATATAGATATCAATATTAGTCTATATATATCAAGAGATTTTTTTCAAATATTACGGCATACTGAGTGTAGCAAAGGGTGTACAACTGTACAAGGCGAAAAGACTTAGAAAAGCTCTTTTTCTATGTGACTGAAAGATTTGTTTGTTAGAACTGATTTGGCTCCGAAACTACAAGCGTTGATGAAATATTATAGTTATGGAGATAAAAAAATATTATAGATACGTTTGATTCGCACGCAGGTTCGATTCCCAGGTTGTGGCGTCTACCAATGAGGCTTTTTCAGTTCTCAAGTACATTATACGGACGCTCTAATGGTGAAGGAAAACATCGTGAGGAAACCCGCACATGGTTGGCCCCAGACGTATTGACCAGTCATTCCTCTGGACTAGGCTATGTTGTGAGAATGCCGTATGTGTTTGGGCAACCATACGACATTTAAAAACCCAACTGTCCCAGGCACTACAATATTTCAAGAGTGGTTACTTCGCTCGGAGAATACTGTATCAATCATCCAATAACGGATGAAGAGGCCTAAGATTTTTTAAAATTAATTGGTACTCTTGAGTCCATTGTTTTAGTGTTGCCGTGGTGGGTTGTAGAGAAATGGTTTTATTATTTGTGAGTTAAAGGATATTGGGCCAGTCTGAAATAATTAGTGGTGCTGCAGGGCTTGCACGGTGTTTTAGAGGTTTTATTATTTGTGAGTTAAAGGATATTGGGCCAGTCTGAAATAATTAGTGGTGCTGCAGGGCTTGCACGGTGTTTTAGAGGTTTTATTATTTGTGAGTTAAAGGATATTGGGCCAGTCTGAAATAATTAGTGGTGCTGCAGGGCTTGCACGGTGTTTTTTGTATAGTACTATTAATGCTTCCAGTGGATTATTAGTTGACAGGGTACCTGAATGTAAACCTTAACAACGTTTCCTGGTGTCCAATATCACAATAGGGATGTTTCGTCAAGTCCAATATCACAATAGGGATGTTTCCTCATGTCCAATATCACATTGTTACAAATTAAAATTTGAAAGTAATTGAATAAAGATACATAAATCGAAAAGAAATAGTAATTTAGTTTAATGGGTATAAAAATTATAAGAAAATAAAAAATGTTTCCCATCTCATTTACATACTCTTAGTTATTTATTTTTCTTAAGGTTTTGGATTTTTCCTATAATTCATTTATTTCGTTTTATTGTTTCCTGCTTAGTGTGGTAATTACTATTACACTATATGTCGTGTCTTAAATATTTTTTAGTTTTCACGGTCCTGTTTGTTTTTGTTCAAAAATGTAATAATAATGTGAAGTACATAAACATCATTTGCTCTTAAAATATGATACTATTGGTATAAAATAAAGTTTTGTTGCTTTCAGAAACTTGTAGTGAGATATTCCGGCTTAAAAGCACCAAGCTATTATAATTATAAAAAAGTGGTAGAAAATCTACTAGAAATTAATAATGAGCAGATATCAGTGGCAGCCTTATGCGTTAGTTTACAATGTAGTGGTGCTCTGAGTCTGGCCCAAACCATGCTGGACGAGTATCAGAAGGTCGCAGCCATCGTAAGTAACACTCATGATCCAATGACAAATATTTAATTGGGTATGTAATTAAATTTTAGTAACAATTACATAATGTAACTAAGGGGCTTTTGGTCTTTTTTCCTTTTCTTTCCTTTCCTTTTTCAAAGGTATTCAGGAAAAACAGTATGATAGTTACATGAAATATTGTACTTTGGCATAGATAGAGAGTAGGTACAACCAATGTACTTAAAATTAAACTTATTACCTAAATGTGGGCAAGGACGGTCTTATCGCTATAAGGCATAAGCTATTTCTTCCAGGCAACCCTGCAGCACAGAAGAGGTAAATTAAATAGATAAATGGTAGTGAATAGTGATGATTATTACTGTAATTGGCATAGTAGCATAATATGCTTTCTGTTCTTTAAACAACGCTGAAATTCCCAAACACGTATCTTTAAAGACTCAGGAGTACTATTCAGTAGTTTTGGATCCAAGGTGTACCTTGGCACTGAATCTTAATTTTTGGTTTGTTTTGGTCATTATGATGATATAAAAGATACTTTTCATAGTATTTTACATCGACACGGATATCTTTGAACATTACTCTGCCGTTTATGGTGTAGAGGTATAAGAAATTATATTATTATAATCCTAGTTGTGTCACAACACTAATAATAATTATACTAATGTCACAGCACTATGCTGGACTATATATTGTTTATTTTATATTTAATAAAGGCAGTCTTAATTAAGCATCCAGTGGTTTCATTCTATTCCAACCACCACCTTACATGGCGACCCTGCCTGTGGCGCCTGCATGTGAGCCGTCGCGAATTTGAAACCGTTCCATATCCGTCGCGTTTCGTGCCTCATAGTTAACTTAGAACAATGGAGTTAATTAAACGGAGTCCTCAGTCGAACTTACAAGTGCTAATAAACCGGGAAAATGGACAAGCAGCAGTCTAAAAAAGAGACGGTCATCTTAAAAAATGCATGAGGAGGAAATAACAATTCGCAAGTAGAGGAAATTCGTGGCCATATGTCTACAACTAACACTTTGCTAACTGTCGTTACCCTGTTCATTTTGATAAGCCTTGTGGTTACTTATTTGAAAATTAACTTATTTGAAAAATTATTTTGTTGTTGTAATAGGTATAATTATCTAAATTGGTCCTTTAGTCACTAAAGTGGAAACCTGATGATGGGATCCATGGGGAATCGAGGGAACTCCTCGTAATTTATATGGACACATATAGTGATTTCGACTTTTTCTGAAGTAACACAAGCATATGCTACCAAAAATAAGATTTTGCACCAAGGTTTACCTTGGACCCTAAAGCACTGAAGAGAACTCCTTAGTCTTTAAAGATACGCGTTTGGAAATTTCGGCATTGTTTAAAGAAATGCAAGCATATGCCACTATGTAACTTACAATAATCATCATCATCTTATTTAAAATATCTAATGTAAAAGTAAAAGTTTGGCGCGTATTCAATTATACATTCGATCATTAATTTTAAACGTTTTTAAAATGTATTAATAATAATTAATTATTTAACAAATATCACTAAAAAGGGAAAAAATATTTTATTATTAAATATATATTTAAATTAAAATTTTTAAACAAAAAATTAAACAGCAAAGTTGAACGTAAGTTCAACATAAAATATTGTTTTATCAGGATGTTGTTCGGGCTGGTTCCGACTTCAAAATTATGAAGATTGAGTAGAGAAATACTTAAAATTTTAGCCGAATTTTAAAGGGAATTATTTAGAAAATGAGTTTTATTTCATACTTTTTTGTGCATTTTTCCCTTTGGAAATCGGTTTAATTTTTTGTTATCTCAAATGTAATGTAAGCCCTTGAAGTGTGTTTCAGGTTGATGTTACTCTACCGCAGTATGCATGTGTGGCTGTCTATCATGCGTGCAGGTAAATATGGCTTGTTCACTTATTAATAACTATTAATGAGGTATTAACGCAAGAAAATATACCTAAAGCCCATTGCAGAAGAGACAATGTTTTCATTCATTATGTATGTTACTTAAAACTTACTAAACTTGCTCATAATTCATATTAATTTAATAAGTTTGGAAATTAAGGTTCTAAAAAAATGAATATAATATAAAATATACCTAAATAAATAAAAATGTAAATTTACTGTGTAATAGATAGACACATATAGTGATTTCAACTTTTTCTGAAGTAACCCAAGCATATGCTACCAGAAAGTAAGATTCTGCACCAAGGTATACCCTGGATCCAAAAGTACTGAACAGAACTCCTCAGTCTTTAAATATACGTGTTTAGATTCAACATTATTTATTAAACTTATAGAACTGCAAGCATAAGTTAGCGTAAGTTACATAATGGCAATTATGTAACATACAGTCATCATCATCATCATCTTATACCTAGTCTCGCCATAAATACTGGAGCAAAGAAAAATGTCTATTGCAAATAATATTTATTACTTTTACAGTGTGTTAGTTTAATACATATATATAAAACAATTTAAAATATAAAAAGCTTATTCGAAGTGGTCTCTATTGGCTGCAATACAGTCCTTTAAACGTTGAGGCCAGTTATCAATAGAATCACGCACTCTTTCCATGGGAAAATTCTTCACTGCCAATCGTACGGATTGTTTTAGGGACTCCAAATTATCATGGCGTTTAGAGCAAGCCGCACTCTCTAAAACTGACCATAAATCATAATCCAGCAGATTAAGATCGGGACTAGACGACGGCCAGTCTTCAGCACTGATGAAGTCCGGCGCCGAGTCTTGCTGGAAGGATCATTCTTGGTTATTGAATATGGTGTTGTTAAGGGGATTCACTACCTTCTCAAGAATGGTATCTTGATACACTTGTGCCGATGTTTTGATACCTTTTTCACAAAACAATGGCTCAGTCACTCCTTCATAGCTAATACCCCACCAAACCATCATTGAAGTCGGAAAGTGCCTACGTTGCACTCTGTCGACTAATTGGGAAGCTTCCTTAGAGCTTTGAGCATAAATGCGGTCATTTTGTTTGGTAAAATGTTGCTCAATTGTAAAAAATCTCATCCGTAAACAAAATTTTTCTGTGACCTCCCTTTCCGTACCGCTTCATTAGTTGTTTCGATTTTACCACTCTATTCTTTTTTAAAATTATCAGTTAAGAAATGACCAGTACGTCTCTTATAGGCTGCAAGTCCTAAGTCATCTTTTAAAATACGCGACATGGTTCTATGTGCTATCTTCATCTCCCGAGATAAAATCTTTTGCTTTCGGACAGGATTTCTTCGAATTCTTTCCCTTACTGCTTTGACCACCTTTTTCGTACGAACACTACGTGGACGGCCAGATCTCTTTTTGTCACAAACAGAGGAGGTCTCATTGTACCTATTAATAGCCCGGTACACAAACATTTTACTGATACCAAGCGAATGGAGAGTTTTAAATTGAATTTGGCTCCATACCTACTTGGTGTAATGCAATCACAGCGATTCGGTTCTCTTTATTACCCCACTCCATTTTAATATCGCAAAATATTGTACAATGCATTGGCGCCAAAATGAGAAAACCAATTAACAATCATATAAAAATGACGGATTCCAAATTCAAATGTAATATTTTGTTTATTTTTAATTGTAACAGTATTTATTGCCAGACAGTATACAATATAACGCGTAGTCTAATAGTAATGTTTTATGTACATTACGTACTAGACCTCTAGGTCTAGTACATTATGTACTAGACCCCCCGCACTCGCTTCTGGTTAATTATTAATCTAAGGTACCTAGTGTGTGTAAAGTTATATAATATTTTTATTAATTTAATGAATTTTTAAGCACAAAAATGGTCAAGCTAGAGCCGTGGTCGCTCCCGCTAATGGCATCTAAGCGTCAGTTCACACCGAGATGCGTCGTGTAATTTTTTTATTTCTTATGTATTGTCTATAATAAATTATATTTATAGTATTGTATTACGTAATGTTCGAAAATTGGACAACTGGGATGTACTAATAGTACGACCGCATTTGAAACGTATATTATGACTTAAATCGATATGATTTAATATAATATACAGGTGTATTCAGACCAGTCCCGGGCATTTAATATGCTATGAGATAGATTCATTGGTACTAGTCATTTGCTTTTATTTATTTATTTATTTATTTATACACTTTCTGCACAATGTACAATGGCGGACTTAATTTTAATCGATTGTTTTAGTAAAAGTTAAAATTTTCAACACACAACGACACGGGCGAGGCGGGCGCGCGCGGGGAGAGGCCACGCACACACGTCTCCCGCGCACGCACAGGTGCGAATATGCGAATAGAGCAAGTTTGCTGATCGTTTTCTAGCTGTACCATATTATATAGTAAATAAACCACGAAAATGGCATAGATTATTAACAAACTTATTTAAAGTTCTAATAACATTCAAGTTACACCTATTTACTAACTTTTATTTACTTTATTTTTCTTGTTCTGATTAAGAAATAAATGAAAATGAAATGAGATGAGGTACATACACAGTTAAATCAAACAGCAAGTAGCAACTGGCCTACCCGTCAGCACTAGGTATTTTAGCCACACTGTGGGCTCCAAGTTGACGATCCCGGCGCACCGTCTAAAATCTGCTCCTCGTAAAACGCTAAATTTTCTAACACGTATGGCGAAGGCATTTTAGGATAAAAAATCACAAGTCACAAACACGAAAAACAAGTCAAAACAAACAAAACAGTTAATACTTATTACAAATAAAACACTTTTAAAACAAACGAAAGTCAAAATAAACAAACGAAAATTAAAACGAAGATAAGTAGATAATTAAAAAAATAACACGGAACGCTGAACCTCACTCGAAAACACGAGTTTACAGCCCAGTTGGCTAGCCACAACTGAAAAAATTATTTTATGTAAATAGTTCATAGGCATGTGTCCCGAATCCCAATACATTTGTATCGATAGTTTTTACATCGATAAATTACTTTTTATTTTGCATACGCATTGATTTGTATGAAATTATTTAAAAAAACTTCTGGAGGCTCAAGGCGTGTAAAAGATCAGCAACGCACATGTGTCAGGTACCGGCAGCCGGATCAGTCGATCTGATTTATGTGATATCTGATTAAGAATTATTAACCGTCGGAATTCTTTGAATTTTGCCGAAAGTCGATATAAGAACTACCTATGTTGTTTTGAAATAGATTTTCGAATTTAGTTGCTGTTTTTCTCGCGAGGTTGTCGTCTGATTTGAGTTTCACTATTACGTCGTTTTCTGGATTCGGCCCCCGCGCTCAAGGCCCGCGATAGAAGCTATGCAATAGCTTAAAAAGTACATTTTTTGTAGAAAAAGTATTATAATCATAACCCAAAGTTAATGGAAGTGGTCCTCTGACACCCTGTATAGATAGATCCTGTGTTTAATTGTTTTGTTTTTTTTTTTGTAGAATAAAGAAAATCAGAATTGCGAAAAAACAAATAATTGAAAAATCAAGGTTAAAGGCCGCTCAATGGTCTAAGCTCGATTCCGACTTCAGCAATTTTGTCAACGAAAAGTTTGTTACGAGCGAAAAGAAACCCAAAGATACTCACAGTACTGATACAAACAACGGTAAATATTTGTGCCACAAAGGAGGATGGGCAGAAATGTATCAACACGGGTACCACCTGTGTTGATACGTTTCTGCCTATCTTCCTACTAATGATACCAGAAACAGAAGCTGAATCTCCGTGCATTTGTTAAAAATATTATTATCCAACAATAGATTCATAAACAGTAAATTGGATAGATTTTTTTTACTAGAAACTGATATAAATTGTCTCTTATGTTAGTAACTTAGTTTAAAATATATTCTTCGCGCTGTACAACATCTGTTGGCAATCTGCATTAATTGTAAAATAGTGAAACTAAGACCGCCCATAAACATTTTACAGTTATAAGTACCTGAGCAAAGTAAAATAACTTTTTACGTGCTCAAATCACATTCGAGACAATTATTATTATTATGATAAACTGTACAGTATTCATTTATTAAAATTGTATCTAACATTCCTAACATCGAACTAGCAGTTAGGTTCCCCTGTCGTCAAATGAAGGGAAATCGCAAAGACGAGCTAAGCGAAGTGCAAGGGCACTACCAGGCCACCTTTTCTCTCGATGCATTTCGTCGATTTTTTGAACCCTCATAACTTGGATTTGGATTATACCAATAAACAAAATTTTTAGTATATGTTCCCAGTAGCAGACTGATTAAACATGTAAACTTTTGATTACATAGGTCTTATACTTTAGATTTTATTGATATCTAAAAGCCCCTGATGTCGTCACTGACTCACTGATGATCAATAAAATTATAGGGTACTTCCTATATCGTATGTAGGATGTCCTAGAAAGCTGAAATTTGGTATGTAAGCTAGTATTAGCACATAAACAACATAAAAATTGTCAAACTTGGAACTTTTATTCTCCAACCCCTAAACTAGAAATAATAGGTATGAAAATTTGTAAGAGACTTACGTATGCAATTTTTTACTCTAGAAGTCTGGAAATTGTTGTAGGGATCCGTGTTATAAAGAGTAGCAATAAAATAAACAAAATGTCATAACTTTAAAAAAGAAGTGAAATCCCAACAAAAACATTTTCATGTAAAGTGATGCCAAAATGATACCATATGACTCGCACTGTCAAAAAGCTATCAGATCTCATGTAAAACCAAGCTTCTGTTCTACACGCCTTAACTCTACAAGCCTAACTTCACAAACTCTTCACCTTAATCAAGTTATGTGGCTTGGCCGTTTCGTTTGTACAAGAATAGCTTTTTGACAGTTTTGAGTCATATGGTATGGTCTTGGCATCACTTTAAATGAAAATGTTTTTTTTATACTTAAATTCGCCTAAAAACTTGCAACACTGACAGCTTGATGTCGAAATTTTGTGTTCCGAGTTAGTAAAAAAAAGAGTCAAGTTACCTGTTAAATGATATTTCATCTTATTTGTTTTTTTTTAAGATGACCCAATGGAAGAAGTTTCTGCATATAATAAAGAAGAAAAATCTGTTAACAGAATAGAATTATATGAGGATTGGAAAACACGTATACTTTTTGAGGCTTATGACGAACTAAAAAAAATGGAAGAGAAGAAAAAGCTTACAGAAAATAGTAATGGCTTGTCACCACGGAGATCTCCTAGAAAAACACCCCAAAAATATTCTCCCTACAACTCCAGAAAAAGTCCCAAAAGGGGTGCAGGAATTCGACTACTCTTTCCATAAGGAGTGGTGCAGTCAAGTGATTTACAATACTCGTGACTTTATTTTATTTTACTAATAAATAAATAAGCCTTTTATTATTGAATTATTTAGTAATATGTAGGTGCGTGCCTTCAATTACAAGATATTGTATGTTTTAACATATTACTTTGATGCTGTTTTATCGTACGGATAAGAGGTTGCCATCTTTGCTATGGCGTCACTGATGAAATGTCATGTATGACATTTGCATCTAGCTTTGGTTCGCTTAGTTTAAAATTACTAACGGCCGCGAGTAGATATTAATATGACGGATGAAAAGAGATGGACGGTAAGTGATATAGTGACGTGATCTATGATAATTCATAAGAAAAGTTATTAATTGGAAATAACCTACGACTTAATCATGGCTATACGCCCAAAGATATTATATTTGTACAAAATATACTTTTTTTAATAAGTACATTATATATATATAATCTTAAAGCCAAATTCATATGTTCTATAGAGGTTTGTTACTCATATCGCTCAATGAATACCAAAGGGCCACAAATCAAAAATTTCAAAGAATCGTTTTATTCCAAAATATTATTTAATCGCTTATAAAAGCCTAATTAAAGCGTAGCTTAACTACGCTGAAGACACCAGTAATTTTCGTGTTATTACTGACTGAATTAGACAACCGCCCTATTTGAATTTTAATGGTTAGCGCCATAATTTTGTGCAAAACTCCCATATTGTGAGTTGCGCCACCGGAAACCGAACTTAACGCACGTCAGTTTCGTGGAAAACGGCCTCAATACCTAAAACGTAAGTATATAGTATGATTGAGATATTTCGTGGGTTAAGAACCAGAATAGCGTAAGGTAAGGTTAAAAAAATTTTTTTTCACCATTCGCTTTTTTATTGAATCCCCATATTTTTGTACTAAAAAACTGGAACGATGTAGTGTGTAGTAGTAAATACTATGCTTAGTACAAAAATAACGTTTAAAAAAATTTTTTTTTTGCTTATTTCCAAAATGAAGTGTTGCAACTTACAATAATCTTGGCATTATTTTGCCAAAAAAGTTACGAGCACAACGATCGAAACTCGATTTACAGAGCGAATAGGGACTGAAGATGCCTTGAAAGTAATTGCTCAAATAACGTAATCTTTTCATACGTTTGTAACGCAGAAAGTTTGATTATGTTTTATTATGTATAGCCTGAGTTTGTTTCGTGCCAAATAAGCCTAAAGTACCGTTACTGCTTATGGGACCTTGTTTCGTGCGCTTCCGTAATTTTTCTTCCTGCCAAAAGAACGTAACGTAATGGCACCAGTCTTGGACAAGCATCCAGTAATGGACAAAAAAACATTAAATTTGAAAAATAAGACAAAAAATTTCGCTATGCAATCTGGCAACACCTAAAATAAAAGTTTGATTTATAATGCTGTCAAAATATGACACTTCATTTTATTCGGCCATTAAGTTTAAAGATGGCGTAACATTGTGTTTTGTCGCTCCGACTCGTTGTTGAAAAATCCGTTTTTACTAAAGAAATCCGTAAGGAAGTCAGTACACAAATTAGTTTTTAAGTATTTTTGTATTAATCTCAGTGAAATTTGATATTATTTTTTGTTATATTGGTTAAATGTGCGAAATATTTCACGATTTAGTGGAATGATAGGTTATGTTGTTTAAATAAAATTATGTTGCGTCCATAACTGGATTTTATTTTAAGGAGATACCATTTATGGACAATTGTCGAAATTAAACTTTTTTTCAAGTTTTTAATGACGTACACTTTTTTGTATTTGCTTCTCTTTCTGTTTAATGATATACCTACCTTATAATAGTAAAAACCCATTGGTATCCGCAGATAAGAATATACCTGACCATATTATGCCACACAAAACTCCTGAAAAATATAAGAGTCATGATACGAATATGTTAAAACAACCTCAGTTTCCATGACCCTCAATTTCACATCCGCAAAGTGTAAACCTCCTATTAAAATTGGAAAATGTATTGTGCCATCTCCTTTCAAAAGGAATTTGCACTGGCCGGACGATGACAACATGTTTAAAGGAAAAAAACGAAAGCTTAGAGAAAAGATACCTTTTGCAGTGACTGGTGATCAATGGAGAGAGTATCATGAAAAAAAAGAAGCTGAAAGAAAGCGTATACGAGAAGAAAAAGATAAAAGGTCCGTGGAAAGGAAAGAAAGGAAAATAATGAAAGAGAAATTTATTGAAGAAAAGAAAAGAAAACGGTTGATTAGCAAGAAGTTGAATACAAATAAATCAGATGACACATCTACAGATGAAACGGATACTGAAGTGCAATATTGTGAGAGTGACGATAGTAATTATGAAATAGAAGAAGATTTGTCTAAAACGAATGTAACGAAAATACCGACAAAATCTAGCAATAAAAAGAAAGCTGTTTCTAGGCGCTCAATTAACTCTACCGATTCTGAATCAGAACATGTGCCACTGAGTAGGTTGACGTCATCAAAAAGAAATATAGCCAAGGGAAGTTATGTCATAGTTAAGTATGAAGGTGAATATTTTCCTGGTGGTGAAATTGTTGATAAATTGTCCTACGAAATAAGCACTATGACATTTTCCACTGGGAATACATATAAATGGCCAGAGAAGCCAGATAAGATCTGGTACAATGAGAATGCCATTATTGAAGTTATAGATGCCCCAGTACTAACAAATAAGAGAGGCTCAGTTTATTTCAAGTTCTATTTACTAACTTTTGATAAGTTAACATTTGATTACTTTAAAAAAAAATCTGTTTAAGAAAAATAAATGAAAATAAAATGAGATGAGGTACATACAGTTAAATCCAACAGCAAGTAGCAACTCTACCGTGCCGACGTCTAAGCATTTTAGCCATACTGCGGACTCCAAGACAAGGATCCCGGCGCACCATCTAAAATTTGCTCCTCGATATTTACGTCCAGTTGCCGCCCACCGCTGGAGGCTCAATGGGCCTATTTTCTAACACTCGCATGGTAATAATGGTACAGGAGTCTGAAAGATGGCGGGCATGAGTATATCACCTCCGGTAAATCTTCAATGCCTCTGCGACATTTCCAAATGCTTCACATAAGCACATTATCATCATACCATATTTACGCGTATGGCGAAGGCATTTTAGGATAAATAATCATACACAAGTCATAAATACGAAAAAAAAGTCAAAACAAACAAAATAGTTAATACTTATTACAAATAAAACAGTTATTAAAACAAACGAAAGTCGAAATAAACAAACGAAAATTAAAACGAAGATAAGAAGTAGATAATTAAAAAAATAAAACGGAGCGTCACTCGAAAACGCGGGTTTACACTTACAGGCAACTGACCAAACTGAGAAGATGATTTTAATGTAAAAAACATAGGCATGTGTCCAGAAATGTATCGATAGATTTTCATATCGATAAATTACTATTTAATTTGCATACCCATTGATTGAGCCTCCAGTAGATTTTGTAATAAGTTCATACAGAACTTATTACAAAATCTACTGGAGGCCTAAGGCGCGTAAAAGAGCGAAGAGAGAGGCACGTGGGAGACGATAATCGCATACCATCAGACGGTCTGTCTGCTCGATTGCCGGTCATAAATCATAAAAACCCAGCTGGATATAAAAACAGTAACTTATTTATTACAAAAAACTAAGGAAAAAAATGATATACATTGCGTAATGTATAAAAATTATAAAATTTTAGATTTTAATAAAAAAAATAACTTCTAGACAGCTTGTTCTTATGATTAAAAGGTAAAAAAATGTAAAAAAAAAATTAATTAAAATAAAAAAAATAACTTTATTGTAATGAGAAAAGGTAGTATAATCATATCTCAAAGTTAGTGGAAGCGGTATTCTGGCACCCTGTATATGGAAGTTAATAGGTTAGGTTAGGTTAGAAGCTATGTTTCTTAGGCTCTTCATAATATGAATTAGGTTTCTGGTTCTTTTAATAACTAAGTGAATGGTATCTGAAAAATTTTAGATTTTCGTATATACCCCTACATATTTGATTGATTTTCCATTCTTTTGTAGTGACAATTTGTGTTTTGATTAGCTACAGTGTTTTGATTACTCATTTGTAGTCCTAGACGGTGATTCAAGTTCGGAGCAGATGCTGCACATTTGTGAAAGAATATCATTTTAGTTTTATCTGCATTTAGAGTTCGTATATTGCTCTCCAACCAGCTATCTATCTTGGCTAAGCAGGCTTCAGCAGCGACTATAGCATTTGACCAGGAAGTATCGTGAATGAAAATAACAGATTCGTCTGCATAGCAGATAATATCTATGTTAGGTATATTTAATTCTGGAAGTTCATTTATATACATCAATAATAGTGTGGGGCCAGAATACTACCTTGTGGAACGCCAAACAGAGTATTTTTGAAGTTACCTATGTGGTTCCCAATTTTTACAGCCTGATGTCTACCAGTAAGAAAACTATGGAACCACTTTAAGGCAATTCGCTACTTGATAATTTTTTGAAATTTATTTTAATCTTCGCTTGGGTTTATTTTATACCTCCTGCAATATTTTTTTCTTATAAATAACTTTTTAAAATAAAAGAAAAAATATTTTTATATCAATGTATTTGAAATTTGCGCGAAAAAATCCAGGGAGCTGTCATTTGCTGTCGGTGACGTCATAACACTAATAATAAACAAAACAAATGAAACGTAAAGTAAAACGCCTAGTGCGTACTTTTTTGAGTGAAAAACTTACTCCTTTTCTCTAGAATTGTAAAAATGACGAGCTACAAGACGTGTTCCGTGCCTATGTGTAAAAGTAGTACAGTTACATGTCCTGAAAAGTTGTTTATAAACGTTCCTAAATCCCCTAAACGTCGTAAGCAGTGGTTACAGTTAGCGACGCGTCGTGAGTTTACATCTGAAAAATTTACAATGTACTTTTGTGAGGACCACTTTGATGTAAGCATTTAGAAGAGATCAACTTACTGCTTTGTTAAAAATCATAAATCTAACCTAACTTATCATGTTGTTCATAAAATATGACTAAGATGGAAAATAATGCATTTGTGTCACTTTACAGCTACCTAATGATATGGAAAATTACATCAAATACATTGTAATGGGTTCTGTTGGCAAGATAAAAATGAAACTAGACTGAGACTGTTTACCATCAAACTTTCAATGTCAACGAAACAGACTTAAACGCACCGCGCCGCCACAGCCTCAACCAGTCCCAAGCAAAAGACAACATAATATGAATGTAATGCAAGAAATACGTTTTGAAGAAATTGAAACGCCAGCAGCATCAGGCATGACAAACAATAAATGTTAGTAAAAAGTGTTTTATAAAGTTTAAAAATAGGATATTTTTTTCCAAAGATTCATCTTAAGTTCTTTATGAAATAAATATACCTAATATGTTTTGATTTTTTCAGATTTGCTGTCCACTACTGAGAATGATAAGCAAAATTATCAAGATCAGGCAATACAAGTCTGCCCAGAAACTACTAAAACAAGTAATAAATTTATTCAAGTATGTTTGTCTGCATAGACTAGATGCAGATATGTACAAACTTTAACTCAAAGTAAGGATAAAAGTACTTCTCCTTTAAAGACTTATATTACCACTACTGCAACATTACCTTTTAAAATAAAGTGCAGTGTTGAATCAGCAAGGAATACAAAAATCAGGAGACAATTATTGTTAACGGAAAAACTGGAAGTGTCATCTTCAAGCAGTTCATCACCATCAAAACATTCACAAATAAACACATCACCTTCCGTTCACTCCCTGTGGACAATGACGTCTACAAGCAGCAATCAAGAAACTCAATCTGAATTGGCGAAAATAAAGATGAAAGTTGAAGCAGAGACTCTGCATCAAAAGTCAATTGAAACTATTGTACAACAAATCAGAGTAATCTTATGGTAAGTAATCTTGTAGTAAGTAGTAAGTAGAGTAATATATTACTTAGGTATTTCAAAGGATTGTTACTTTTTAATTAACATTATAAAAAAATATACAGTCCTTCCTGAAGAACACATATTGTTGTGCTTAAAAAAAAAAAGACTTCACCATTTTCTGAACTTGAAGAACAATTTGGCATGTCACTATCTTATGTTAGTAAAGTATTTAATAAATCTGTAATTATTATTGCAAGAGTGTTACATCCATTTATTATTAAATCAAATAAACAATTGGTAAAACTAAACCTACCAATGGCTTTTAGACATAAGTACCATAATATCTATTGTATACTGTCTGTCTGTCTGACTGTCTTGAAATAGAAATACATAAACCGTCAAAATCCATCGAACAGGCTTTAACTTGGTCAGAATATAAAAAAGCAAACACTGCCAAATACTTAATCAGTAGCACCCCTGATGGTATAATTAATTATATCTCACCTGGATACAGTGGCAGAATCACTGATGTCATGTTAGTACAGGACTGCAACTTTCTAGATTGTTTAGAACCTGGTGTGTCTATACTTGCAGATAGAGGATTAAAACATATAGAAGAACTCTTATTGCAAAATGGAATTAATTTAGTAAGACCTCCAAGTGTTGCAAGTAACTCTAAATTGTCAAAACAAGAAGTAACCAAAACAAAACAAATAGCAAGTTTAAGAATACATATCGAGAGAGTTATATGACGTTTGCGTGAATTTTCTATGCTGAAACCTCATTCTGTAGTAAATATCAAATTGATAAAATATTTGGACGAATGTGTTATTATTGCATGTGCACTAATTAATCTATAGGATAGTATAATTAAAAATAAATGATTTGTTAGGTTTGAGTTTTATTTGACACTATTATAAATTAAAGGATAAACATTTTTCTTCCAATATGACTAATTCACAGAGTAAATTTTTTACAAACAAAGAATCATATTCTAGACAAACAATAGTTATTTTCTTAGTCTCTTCAAAGTCCCATGATGCCAAACAGAATAAACACTTTTTCAACTTAGTTAAGTGCATTTGCAGTTGCACTTGTGTGAAGTACCGTAAAACGGGGTGAATAGATAAGTCTTCGAACTTTGGTAATTATTTTCGTAAGGTTGCAGCATGGATACCCACTTTTTTATTCATGTATATATTGAGTCTTAGGCCAAACTATTGATATAAATTTGTTTCTCTTCGGATATGTTTGTAGTTAATAAAAAAAGACACAAAATATACGTAATTTCTAATTACTACTTATCAGGGGACAATAGACACACCTGAGGGGTGATTAGAAAAATTTCGTAGGGCTGCCTCGTTACAGTTTCCCTATACGAGGGCTGCCTTTTAAGTTTTGTCGTTTGAAATAAATACAGACAATCTAATAGATTATCGCCATTTATAGTTTTTTTAAGAATTCTCCGCGATATTTAATATGCTTTTGCATGCGTTCAAACCAGTTTTTAAAACATTTATTCCAGTCCGAAGTTGGGTAGTCAAAATGGCCGATTTGTACGCGTAAACAGCTTCTTCAGGTGAGCTGAAACGTTGACCACGAAGACTTTGCTTAATTTTGTGGAACGTATTAAAATCCTTGGGGCTCAAGTCAGGGCTGTAAGGCGGATGATCTAAAATTTCAACGTTTTGGGTTCACAAATACATCTTTGTTTGACCGGCGGATGTGCGAACATGCATTGTCATGGTCAGGAACATACGACGTCTTGAATTAGTTTTTTCGAAATTCGGTGATGACTTGTGGCAAACAAGCTGTGGTATACCAGTCAGTGGTAACCGTTTTGCAATCTTCGGGTACAATAGTGGCGATGTGACCACCCTTTCCCACAATGGAGGCAAACATTTTTTTTAAGTCCTCTGTGAGCCCATGACTTTGGTAGATTTTGGCTCATTCTATAAGACCCAGACAGTAGACTACTGCTTAGAATTTGGACCATAAGCATATATCCAAGACTCGTCACCATTGAGCAAATTATAAACGTGCTTTGCCTCTTCTCGGTTGAATCGCTGCAGTTTTGCGACAAAAACTTACACGGGCTGTTTTTGGTCGTCGCTAAGCAAACAAGGTATCTAACGAGAAATTAACATTTTTACTCCAAGTTTTTCGTGCAGGATTTTTTGGACAGTGGTCCCGGAAATGCCCAAGGATACCTCTATTTCGCGATATATCACATGACGGTCTTCGAGGACTAGCTGCTGCACGGCTTCAATATTCTCTTGCGTTACGGCGGTTTTTGGACGACCATCACGTGGCTGGTCACTGAGGCTAGGGTGTCCACTTTAAACTTCTAAATACTAGCGTTCTATAATCCTAAGATATCCTAATTCTCATGTTGTTGCATAACTAAACACAGAAGTGATCTCCTCAAAACGCCGAAGTCGCGATAATCAACTTCGTAACTTGTAAAAAATTATCGCACGGAAGTTTTCCTTTAACATTTTTACAACCGACTTGTCACCTTTGAATAGACGATACAATAAGACTATTCGACCAATCTGAAAAATTTCTTCTGTTTTTGAAATCCAAATACAAGGAGATTAAAATCCCATATGGTTTTTTTTTAAATGATCGCGGGAAGTTTACAAACGACAGAACTTAAAAGGCAGCCTTCGTATTTTCTTTATTGGATAAAGGCAAGCAAACTCGAGAAGGATTCTTTAATTATTTATTAGTATAAAGTAAAATTATAATTTCAAATAGAAATCATCTATAATATAAAAATGAATCGCTAAATGTGTTGGTAAGCGCATAACTCAATAACGCCTGGACCAATTTGGCTAATTCTTTTTTTTAAATGTTCGTTGAAGTTCAAGGATGGTTTTTACGGCGAGAAAAATTCTAATAATTGCCGAAAAAACCCTAAAAACAGCCCTTTTCTTTTTCCCATACAAACGTTTTCTAACTAAAACGTAGAGTCAATTTTAGCTTTATCGTTATTGCATAAAGTTCATATATTACAAACACTCACTGTTGTCTAAGCAATGTAGATGTGTTCCTAACGTCAATGAGTCAATTTGCACTTTTTTGCACAATTACCGCTGTACAAAGTTCAAATTCAATCATATCTATCAAAACAGTGTGTGTGTGTGCGTTGGAGCACAGAATACATGGTTGGAGGATTTAATGTCGCGTTCCGAAACTTTTTGGTCGGCTTCGCGATATTATTTCTTTTGTTTTTAAATGCATCAGTTTTCACGTCATTACATCAGTTAAACACAAACCGCGTTACCAAAAGTGTTTTATTATTTTAATATCCCTATTTTACATACATAAAATATTGGTACGGTTTAAAGGATTTGACTCCAAGTCATATCAAATTTAAAAAAAGGTGGAATTTGAAACAACATTAAACTGTCGATGTCAATTACTATCAATTGAACGGATTTCGATAAATGTTGGTATAGTAATTTAGGCTCTGGATTAAAACAGGGTACTTTTTATCCGGAAAAAGTACAGTATTACCGTGGGATACTATATTTACGCGGGCGGAGCCGCGGGCAAAAGCTAGTCACTAAATAAAAATGAATTTAAATGCTATAAATTTAGAGTGTACCTACCACGAAAACAAAACTAAACGAAAATGAACTTGACTTTAAAATAATATTCTTTATATTAAATCAATCGGTATTATTATCAATATCAATCAAAATCAACAATTACTAATAGTCTTTAAAAATATCAACATAATTATCGTAAACATAAACTTCAAACTCGTATAAAACAAAATATTTTGCCTCTAATTCTTCCATCTTAAAATAAAAATTAAATATTATTTAAAAAGATAAACAAATAACTATCACAAAATCAGTCAAAAAATAAATCTTTGGTCAAAAATAAAAAAGTGCAAAAGTTAATTAATAAACAAAAACACAGACTTCCAAAATAAAGTTATTTTAACACTTTACTCTTATGGTACCTACTTGAGATTTCTTTTCTCATCAAATTATCGTTTCATTAATAAAATCAAAATATAAAATAATTATTAGTTGCTTATAAGAAAATTGTTACTATTTTTTATGAAATTATATAAAATCGTCATCGGTTAAATACTTTATAATCTCTGCTTCATTTTTGTAATAACTTCCTCGTCGTACAGGTACTTAAATATTTTTAGATCTTTTAGTGTTTTCTTTTTTTATGTTAATTACTGTATTTAACGGTATTTTTTTATACTTGCGTAGATTCACTCCACATCTAACGTTCTCCACATTTTCTACAGAAATAATTTCAATTTTCTTTTCTTCGACTCTTTTCTCTTCCTTTTTTTCTAGCGGCTCTATAAATTCACTTAATATTTCTTCTGTTCCTATATCAGGTAAGTAATCTATACTAGATACAGTTTCCTCAATGTAGTTGTTAATAAGCAGTTCTTCATCTTCTTGTTGTTGTTGAGAATCATTGACAATAGCATAATATTCATCCACACATACTACAGGTAGTATATTTACGTCTATTTCTTTAATTTTTTTATCTGAATCTAACACACTCCTTTTAGATTCCATCTTATCTTTGTTCACCAAATCTTTTTTCAGTTTGTCTATTAGTTGTACTTCTTTTTTCTTCGTAGATTTACTTATTACATTTTCAGGATTAGTGTTTTCAATTTTTTTGTTTTCAGAATCATTACTTTCGGGATCGATTATAACAGATTTTCCAGGAATAACAACTACCTTCTTTTTTTTGTTAACTTATTTACATATTTTTACTGTCTTATTCGTAATTTCGTGATCAGATGTACTTTCTAAATTATCATCATCTATGTTTCCTAAACTTTTTCCAGATTCGGTATTTAATTTTCATTTACGTGTTGGTTCCTTAATGTTCATTGTACAATATCTCATTTATTTAAGAATTTGCAAGATTGATTCGTCAACAGCATATCTTGATTTATCCGGATCTTCATTTTCGGTATTTGGGAGTCTTGATAGGACTTGATTACGGTCAATAGGAATAATACCTGCTTTTCGAGAACCAGCTTTAAGGTTTGTCTCAACGTTCTCTGATAATCCATTAATAAGCAATTTTAAAAGTCTTGGGAAGCATCCTTTCGGTACTGAAGATTGGGTTCTGCCATCTGTTTTTTTCCATTTTAATAAAATGTTTCTCCATGCAATTTTCATTGGCCTAAAAAAAGCGATATCTAAGGGCTGCGTTAAATGGGTAGAATTTGCTGGTAGAAATATAAATGAAATATTATGTTGCTCACAGATTCTTATCACTTTTACTGATAAATGAGATGATAAGTTGTCACCTATAAGAACTTTTTTTCCAGATTTACCTTTAAAGAATGGAATAATAATGGACTTAATATAATCTTCAAAAGTGCTGCCATCAATCCATCCAGATGGAGTTCTATTGAAGCGTGCACATTTAGGTCCGCCTGTAGCCCAATTATCATAAATATTGTTGGCCTGATAAATTACATATGGAGGCAGAAGCTCTCCTGCAGCTGTACCAGCCATCATTATAGAAATTGAAGATTTTGACTGGTTGAGAACTCTTTCAGGGTACTTAGTACCCCTTTTCACTATAACCTTCTTGCGTCCAGGGTCATCACTGAGGTTCGTTTCATCGTAGTTAATTATATTTTTAGGATCAATTTCTTTCAGTGATTCCTCTAACTCCCCAAAGTATTCTTTAATTGTATCAGGTGAAACTTGAGCCCTTGGCTTTTTTATGTTTTGACACATTCTCAAAGAAATGGAAATTTTATGTCTTTTTAAAAATCTTGTGGCAAAATCTGGCCCAGGCATATTGTTTTTGAAACGTTTGTGTGTTATACCTAGATTATCCAAATACAATTTAATTACAATTCTTAAATCATAAGTGTCTAATGGATAACCCCAATTGCCGTAAATATTTAAATAATTAACGATGTGGCGTTCTGTGTCTTCGTCTAAAGCATTCTGACCACCTTGTTTTCATAGTTTTCCTATTATGTCGATATAGCACTGATTTGTTTATATTGTATTTTTCTGCAATAGACGCTAATGAACACTTTGGAGTTGTTTGAAACTCTTCCAAAGCAAGTTTAATTGTATTAGGGTCATATTTGCGATACTGCTTACCTCGTGGATCGGGCTAATAGTTTCGAGGCATTATTGTATCTGAGAAATAAAACAATGTAAATATTAACAAAAATAAATGAAATACCTTACTAGTTTATATTATTCTGTTAAGAATTAATTAAATTAAAAAAGATTGAATGGATTAAAAAATAATCAAGAAAATTAAAAACGCTTTAAGTAACTAAAAGAGAAATTTGAACTGAAGATAACCACTACAAACTTTGTGGCAGCCCTGACATAATCATGGCTAATCACCCCTCTTTCGTAACTAATCACCCCTTGGCTGTGTCTATTAACCATATTTGCGTGCCTATTAACCTCTCAGGCGTGTTTATTCACCCCTTTCGTGTATCTAATCACCTCGAAAATTTTTAAAAAATAAGGCTTACCAAATAAGAACAATTTTATACCGTAATGCATATTCTTACCTTAATAACTATATCACAATATATTATAACAGCACTGACCGTAATTTGAAGAAAACTATAAACTATTATGACCAAAATTCACCGAAATACGGAGGTTCAAACTCGCTCGTCTACAACGACTTATTTTGTTGTCAACTTTGACATTAAATTTTGACGGTTTTAGCGATGTAGCCACAAATAAAAAGCTGCCAGACTAAGAAAAATGATACCAACAAATTTATAAAGTTGCGGGTTTTTTTTCTAGGAATACCGATTTTGCCATAAAAAACATTAAAAATTATCCTAAGATTTTTTCTATTGCCCCCTTCAATTCTATTCACCCCGTTTTACGGTACTTAGCGGTAAATTGTTTTTTTGAAAAATATTTTTTTGAACTTTTTTCATTTATTGGGCATTTTATTTCAATGATTGTATCACCATTTAAAATTCTGTCTGGTGATGCTGCTATCATAAGATATTCTTGACTTATGAACAGACCACACTGAGAAATATCCCCAAGTTGGTGTTTTAATGTAACTCCAATTTATTTTATATTTTTACTAACACTAGAATAAGCATCTATTGTTACTAACACTATGGGTGAAAATCTGAAATAAATGAATTGAATTGAATTCTTCTTTAACATGGTCTTGTAATACTCTGCCCCTTTTCATAGCCATATTGTCTGGGACCTTTGCACTCATTAATGTTGCAATCAATGAGCCATCTGCTGTTTTGCAACGAGTAATATCATAAGCTTTAGATGCTGTAATTCTGGTATATCGGAGCTCATGCCACGCTGGGCTTTTGTGCTGCTCACGTGTTTCTTTCAACTTGAGCAATATTTTATTCTGTAAACACTGCACGAATTTGGTTTATAAACTCATCACAATCAGCTTTAGATCGAGAACACAAATGGTGCAATGAGAGCAATTGAACCACATCATCTTCGTAATAATTATCTTGGTGTTTTAATATTTGTCAATTTTGTAATTTTCTTTTTTTAACTTTCTTGTAAAAACTTGCAAAATACTTTATCATCTTGACTATCTGAGACACTGTTATTATTACCCATCGCCTTCATTTTTATGTACTTTAGACTGCTACCCACTTTGGATAATTTGGATTTCTTCCAATAGCATTTGGTTGCAGTACATGGTAGCTCCTCACTTCTTCTGTGAGTCCACGTTAAAAAAGCCACTGCACGATACAGCATCCATTAGAGGCAGGGCAGTCAGCACACTGAACACTTTGTACTGCTCCTTCCATTTCATTGATCACCATGGAAACGGTATGGCTGCTGACGAACTTTGTGTTCGGGACAAATTTTACATTTTACCATACACAAATTTGCCTCCCTCTTTAGTTGGACATATCCTATAGCGTGATCACCATGATTGTCGCGAAGATCTGAAATGAAAAACATTTAACCTCTAAATAATTTAAGATGAAAGATGACTACCTATGTATCAAATTGGCGGATGATGTTTTGTCTTAAGAATCTGATATACAATATCGATAAAGATCTTGCTCGATCAGTTTCTAAACATTTTCCTTTGCATTAGGACGTCTCAAAATATTTAAACACAAAGGAAGTTACTTCAACGACTGCAGACAAGTGTTTCGCGTGCGCACGATTAAACGGCGCTGTTTATTAGATTTTATCTTATGCCTGGTCGAGCGCTAACTTGTTCGATAGTACATACATCAGATTTTAGAAATAAATTATTAAGATAGGTTTCATTTCGATACTTACACGGAGACTTTTGCATTACGAAATTCGGCAGAGCAAAAGTTAGGGTTACTCGCAAAGAAATTTGCGAGCATAAATGAATCTACTTTCGGTAGATTCACACTGTCAGATTTTATGAAGCCTGACTCCACTTTAACATAAAAATTTCTTAAATATTCTAAATAAATCGTTCATAAACGACGTTTTCACACAATTGTTTAGACTTAATGAAAGTGAGAAAGCGAAGGCGCGAACGTCTAATGTGTAATGATAATTGACATTTGACATATCGTCGGCGTCAGTGCAGGACCTTCTAAATGCAAAAAAGTATTTTGTACAGTAGACGATAAAAACTTTCTTAAAAGCGATGCGAACAATTTAATACAACTTTTTTCACATTATTCGTTTATTTATTTTATAGCCATGTTATACTCGTAAATAAGGATTTGAGTTGCAAAAGCAAATTAAAGAATTCAACAATTCACTTACATGGAAATGCAGTAACTAAATTGATAGAATTTATGTAGATCGAAGGTAATGTGTTACTCATAGAAATAAAACAATATTTTTTGACGTGAAACGTCTTTAAAATCGCGCCGAAACATACGGGTACCAGGTTTAAAAACTGGACCGTAACGAAAAGGTCTATATCATCGTACCTTAATAATTAAAAAAGTATTAGTCTTAGAAACAAAAATGTGGTGTAAATATTTCACTTATATAGTCAGCTCGCTGTTATGACATTGAGTTCGTGTCGGGGTCAAGCGGGGCGGCGGGGGAGGGATACTGCGATAACTGTGCGAAACCGGCGCTCACGCTTGTTTCTATTCAGTGTAACTCGTGACTCCGACTTTATAGCGTGGTGATTCTTTCGTGTGTTTGTTGTTTCTATTACGTACCTGTTCTTTTTTATTAAAATACTTAAAACAGCGTCCATCTTGTTTTCATTTCAATCTTTTACTTTAAAAGCGATTCGCTAACATAGACGTTTCACGTTAAAACCAACGGCCGTGTGCCCCGACACAGCCCCACCCGCTTTTTTTTAAGTAATTTTATTATTAATGAAAGAATATGAACACAATTAAATTCAATCTAATTTAAGTAACTTTTTTAATTACGATGGGGTAGAGACTCGTAATATGGCCAACAATCCCTGGGGATCACATTTTTAATCTCTTGTAAATCTTTAAACTTCCTCTCAGTAACTGACAAAGGAGCAGAATGTAATTTTGGAAATTCAGCGTGAGCAAGGTCTATATTTTTTGGTCTTTGTGGTAACAGACGGTATTCTTCATCGAATTGCAGTTTGTAAGATATGCCCTTACTGGTGTATTTTATAGCTTTGAGTTGAACAACCACAGGATCTCCAACACTTCGACCAGGGCGTATCGATGTATGCTTTAACAGGGATTTGTATCCATAATCACGAAAGAAATCAAAAGTTGGCACGAAAACCTCATACGGATTTCGTTTTCTTGCTTCCTGAGAAATACGGTGATAATCACTGGGCAAATAGATGTCACGATTTTTTAACGCACTTTCAATAGTACTATGGACGGAGTCGCACTCCATTTGAGGGTGTCCTTTGGTAAGGTACTTTTGAATTATTTCAACATCATATTTTTCGGCAAGACTTAATAGTGCATTGGACATTATTACATTTCGGTTCTGGGCTGTACAACCATCAGAGTATATTATAATAGGGCGATTTTCCCAGAAAATTGGATTCCAAGTAATGAACCAAAAAAGTAGCAAAAGTTGATGCTGAGCCGTCACTAACAGTTTCATCGAACCAGTTACATGTTGCATTACTTGTGGCAAGATTGTAGATTGTAAAATTGTGGTTACATAGCTTAGTCCGTTAGTAAAGAGCATTGGCTTTCGTCATCGGAGACAATTTAACAGCTTGGACATCCATGGTTAAGACATGGCATTCACCCTCCAAAGCCCTGATTTTATCTTTACTTTTTTCGTCTCTTGCTTTCGTCTTTTCAGCTTGATGAACCTCGTACTCATTTTCTGGTAAATGTCCGTTAGTATAGGCCAGACACACGTCACATTGGTCTTTACGAGGCTTGAACAAAGAAACATTCATTTCTGAAAGTACATCTTTCATTTTGTTAATGGTTAGGGCATTTATGCCTTCTTTTTCACAACTAGACTTATAAACATTGTAAAGCGATTGATAAGTAGTAAACGTCTGTTCCAAGTACAATTTTTTTGTTGATTTTCGACAGTAATGGCTGGGTAATTTATTGAGAAGATTAACGAATTTTCTTAGAAACTCAAGCTTATCAGTGTTTTTGTTTTCTCTGGAGGCCACAGCTGTTGAATGTTGTTCTATAACACCATGCTGGCTTTTTGCCGACCAATCTGCAACTGACCACTGACCCAGTCCAGTTGTGTTTAAGTACATGGTTTTACAAACAACTAATAAATTATTCCTTATTTGCAAATGGTAAGCTAAAGAATGACTACGTCTGCTATTTCCTTCAGTAGTCTTACGTTTAGCTTAACGGTTGAAGACGGTGTTAGACACGAAAACTTTTCTTTGATCCCAGTTAATTTTAGACCATAGATTTGTAAATATTTTCTTGTCGATATGCTTCGGTTATCTCATAACATTTCTTCGTCGAATTTGTGACTTTAGTGTCTTTTTTGCTGCAATAATTACATCTGGGTAATAATTTTCTTTCGCTTCTTTCTGTATCATTAAATGTATTTTTTTGCCCTCTTGGTTTACGAAACCCCACATATTTCTGGCCTTCCATTCTTTTCTTCTTATTAAGGACTCTTTGATTTTCTTTAGAGCGCTTTCTTTTTGTGGGGTTCTCGGTCAGCATTGTCCCACTTATACTAGGTTCATTGTCAGTGTCTTTTGTAGCAACACAATTTTCATTTGCTTCTTGGGTTGGTGTCACAGAAGGGGGTATTTCGATATTGATGGGTCCTTGTTTCTCTTCTGAAGCATTTTTTCCCCTTGGTTCTATTTTTTCAAAGCTATCGTTTATATTATCTAGTAAAATTGTAGGTTCTTCGGTTACTTTTGTATTATTATTTAGTATTTCCTGACTTGTAGTTGTATGGTTTGTTAATTTTACATTGTCATTGACATTATTCACTGTAGATACACAACATTCATAAATAATTGTTTATTCAAATGTTGGTGATTCAACAAAAGGATTCTCTATTGCGGTTTGTTTATTTCCTTCTGGAACAGGCACTAATTCTGTTAAATTGTGAGTTGATATCTCTTCTAATGTATCACTATCATTATTTATCACAGGCAACAACTCATCAAAAGGCTGAATGTCGGTCAAAAATTCTTCAACAGGAGACAAAGTATTCTGCTTATTAGTTTTACAAGTAATTGACGTAATCGTATTACTCTCATTCATGGTATTTTCTTTTAATAACACCTTTCTCTGTTGGTGACAGTTTTGGTTAATTTGTGAATCACATTGAAGAGCCATCAGTAGAATCTTTTTATTTCTTTTATTTTTCGAAGTCAACATCGTGTTCGTGACTGTGGACGAAAGAAATGATGTATTAGTAAAAGTATTAAATCAGTGTATTAACTACGTTGTTGCTGTTCATTTATATATAAGATTCGTTCCTAGATATAATGAGTAACTCAAACAAAACCAATTTAGGTATAACAACCGAAAAGTAAAAAAGTAAGAACCACTTGAACAAACTTTTCATAAAATTCAGCTGTATGATTACTATATATTATATACATTAGGTTTTAAAGGACTATTTTTTGTTTTAAAATAACAACATTTACGTAAGTATAATCTAGTATTTCTTTTTAAAATTTAACGCACTAACTTCTAACTTTTAAGACTTTTTTAAAATACCTAATGCATTACCTTTTAAGTACACCGCAAAACCAAACTAAAATACACTATTTATTTGTTCATACCAATTTTTGTAAATCATAGGCGTTTCAAACAGTCACAATGTTATATTATGTCATCAATATAATAACTTATTAAATATATTACTTACATGTCCTTTTTATGCTGGAACTATAATAAAAACAAAACTTCACACTCTTCTAACTAACGAATTGTTTTAAACTGCAGTTACAAGGTGCTGCACTAATATTTTTGAATTGTCATTTAGAAGGTACTAGATTGTACTGCTTTACCGACCAAGCGTGCTTACAACCTAGTTTATCGTTTCATCACTAGATGGCGGGATACTTAATTTAATCATTTTGACGAAAAAAATGTTTTCACCAAAACATGTAGTTAAAAGGTCCTGCACTGATGCCGACGATATTGTGAGTATTATGAAGTCACACGATGAATACAGATGGCCGCCTATCTCGTAACACAGATAAAAAAAACAAATCTATTTTTCAAAAATAAAAATATTTACAATTTATTTTCTTGCAAAAAAGTAATTGTTTAATTATTGTTATCTTATAAACGACCATTTAAAACACATCTAATATTTTTCCGTGACAACAGTCAAGTAGCGTAGGTATTCCTCGAATCGTAGGCCACATCCAGTTTTTTGAGTAGAATAGGGAATGAGACTGTATCAAAAGCCTTGGCGAAGTCCTCAAAAACACCACTTGTACGCAGACCTTTGTCCAGAGACATGAACACACAGGTCAACGGCATCTTCAAAAATGAATTGCAATTTGTATGTCTTGCTAAAAATCGAGAATGGCTGAACCGATTTGGCTTATATTTCGGCATTGACACGCGCAAGAGTCGGACATAAAAGTGATCGGGTTTGCCATCTGATTTTTTTGTCATGTATTTGAACAAAGATGATCCAACCTCATTAGCACCTTTATACCAACACCTTCGTTCCAGCAATAACATGTTAATTCCCTCTTTTCTTTGCCAAAATATAGTAAAGCACAGATAAACACAGGCAGCCTTTGTTTATAAAATATTTTTTTGGAAGATGGGGTAGGAATATGACACGTAGCTTCCATGTTCGGCGAAATAAATTTCATCATCTAGGTTCTAGAGCAACTGTGTCGATCGAGTTATTCCTTCAACCATAGCGTATATATTAGGTCTTTACCTATGAAATTGCCGTTTTGTATGAAAAAATTGAAACGAATTTTTTTCATGTATTTTTGATTTGTATTAATCGAAGTAATCACCCATGCAATCAATGCATCTTTGTCAACGCAGTGGCAGTTTATTGTTGCCCTTCTTAAAGACATCAGCTGGACGGGAGGCAACAAATTCTTCAAAGGCATTTTGTACTGCCTCTCGGGCATTGAATTTTTTTCCCGCCAAGAAGTTATCCAAATTCTGGAAAAAGTAGTAGTCTGTAGACGCAAGGTCTGGTGAGTAGGGCAGATGACGGAGAGCTTCCAACCTCAGTTCTTTCAACTTGGAGACCGTCTGCTGTGCAGTATGAGGTCGCGCGTTGTCGTGCAGGAGCAGCGGAGACGAGCGTTTGACCAATGCTGGTTGGAGATGTGCCAGCTTCTCCATCATTGTGTTCAGTTCTTCACAGTACACATCTGCAGTAATGCTCCCCCGTTTGGTAAGAAGCTGTGATGAATCACACCGGCGCTAGACCACTAAACAGTGACCATCATTTTTCTAGGGGTAAGTTTTCGTTTATGGCATTGTTTAGGTGCTGAACAAGTATCCAACCAACTTGCTGAGCGCTTGCGGTTATCAAACAGAATCCATTTTTCATCGCAGGTAACAATGCGGTTCAAAATTCCTTAATTTGTGTGTCTGTTGGGCAGTGCCAGGCACGTCTCGACGCGTACTTCGCGCTGGCGATCATTGATTTGAATTTGTCAAGCTTTTTTACCTTGCCAATTTGACGCAAATGGACCAATATTGTTTTAAAGCTAACGTCGAAAGCTGCTGCTAATTCAGCCGTAGATTGTGTATTATCAGCTTCCACAATCGCCTTTAATTCGTCATTGTCGACCAAAGTCTTCGGACGACCGCGAGGTTCATTTTTCAGGTCGAAATTTCCAGAACGGAAGCGAGCAAACCAATAACAGGTGATGCGTTGGTTTGTAGTGTTAGCTCCGTAAACGTCGTTGATGTTGCGTGCCGCTTGTGCCACGTTGCTGCCACGACGGTACTCATATTCCATAATTACTCGAATTTTTAACGTATCCATGATGACGAAAACAATTGAAATCCGATGAAAATGTAACACTAATCAATAAACAAATGACTACTTTTGGAAAAAGAATTCCATGTTTTTAAAATAAAATTAATTTGAAATTAGAATTCTTAGCCAAACAAAAATTATTTTGATTTGAAATGGCCAGTACTGCAGAACGGCAATTTCATAGGTAAAGACCTATTATAATGTAAATATAATATTTGTAGAATTATAGTTGTAAAAATCACTTATGCTCTATAGCAAAGTTCTCGACAATATAAAAATTAATGTATTATGCCACTAAGTACGTTTTACCGTGCTGCAAATGGAAACGTACGGGCTTTTTAACTAATCGGCCACTACGCGTAGTGTGGCGTAGCGGACTAGCGGCATGCGAGTCGCTATCCGTCGACGCTTGTGGCGAAATATCGTGCTTAGTATGACCATCAGTATGACTTTCGTCAGTATCTAAATAATTATTAGTAAACGCAGGTTTTAAACGATCAATTGAAATATATGTATTCCGACCAGACATTTCATTCAAATAAGTTTTATCCTTCCTGTCTAAAATTTTAAAAGGTCCGTCATACGGAGGTTGTAGCGATTTCCGAACTGAGTCGTTGCGCACGAAAACATGTGTACAGCGAGTTAGCTCCGGGTGTACGAACACCGTGGTCGCATCCTTATATGATATCGGTCTCGGTTTGAGATCGCGTATCACCTTTCGCAACCTTTCCACGTATTCACTTAATTCATTTAATAATTTAATACTTTTATGATCTAAAAATTCTCCAGGTAGGCGTAATGACTGACCGAAGGTAAGTTCGGCTGCGCTGACACCGGTGTCGGATCAAGGCGCAGCTCAAAGTCCTAACTTGACTATAGGTAATTCTTCGACCCAAGTTTTACTATTCTATCTACCCATAAGTGCGCCTTTGAGAGATCTGTGCCATCTCTCTACCATCCCATTACTCTGGGGGTGATAGGGAGTGGTACGAGTCTTATAATTCCACACGTCAAAGAAAAAATTAAGAACTCTAAAAACAAAGTGAAAACCACATGGAAAATAATTGCAGATGAGACTGGAAGAGTCGCCAGTCGCAACTCTAAATTTGAACTTTATATTAATGATAAAAAAGTTAGTTCTGACATTGAAGTTGCGACAGTATTTGAGAAGTTTTTTGCAGACATTCCGATCTCAACTACAAAAAACTTAAATTCATCACCTTACAGTTGCCGAAAAATTACTTAGAGATAATGTGAGGGAATGTGATGTAAATTTTATTTTCAAAGAATTAGACTCTAGAGACATTATCAAGGCATTTAAATTACTTAATATTAAAAGTACAACTGATGGGGTATGTCCACAAAAGTTATAAACCCAGTAATTGACATCATTGCCCCTCACCTAGCATTAGTTTTTAATAATTGTGTTAAAAGTGGCGTGTTCCCTGACTTGATGAAGCACAGCAAGGTGATGCCTCTCTTTAAAGCTGGGAATAAAGCAGACCCAGCTAACTATAGACCAATATCCATATTACCGACTTTAAGTAAAATTTTTGAGAAAATTATTCTAAATCAATTAATTTTTCACTTCAACTCGAATAATTTGCTACATAGTAATCAGTTTGGTTTTACTAAAGGTCGGTCCACAACAGATGCAGGCATTAGTCTTCTGTGCAGTATATTTGGAGCTTGGGAGAGGTCACAGGATGCACTTGGTATATTCTGTGATTTATCCAAAGCATTTGACTGTGTGGAGCATGATACGCTGTTCAGGAAATTATACCATTATGGTGTAAGGGGCACGGCTCTAAAGTTTCTAAGCTCTTATCTAATAAATAGAACACAGACTGTAGAAGTTAATTCCAAAAGGTCTAATGGTACTAAAATTAAATTAGGAGTACCACAGGGGTCTATTTTGGGCCCTTTTCTATTTCTCATCTATATAAATGATCTACCTTATCTAGTTAATGATAAGAATGAGATAGTACTTTTTGCTGATGATACTTCACTAATTTTTAATGTGAAGCGACGACAATCTAACAATGACGAGGTAAATAGTGCTCTCTCAAAAATAGTACATTGGTTTAATGCTAATAATTTACTCTTGAATTCTAATAAAACAAAATGTTTAAAGTTCAGCTTGCCAAATGTTACGCAGGCACAAACCAATATACTATTAAATAATGAGAAAATGAAATTAGTAGACACCACTGTTCTAGGTATAACATTAGATAGTAAGTTACAGTGGGGACCACATATTGCTAAATTGGCAGATAAGCTGAGTTCTGCAGCATACGCTGTTAAAAAAATTAGAGAAATTACCGACATAGAGACCGCGCGATTAGTTTACTTTAGCTATTTTCATAGCATAATGTCGTACGGCATCCTCTTGTGGGGAAACGCTACGGACATTAATACAATATTTGTGCTGCAGAAACGTGCTATACGTTCTATTTATAAGATGTCGACTTTTGAATCTCTAAGGGAAAAGTTTAAAGAAATAAAAGTTCTGACCGTGGCATCTCAATACATTTTGGAAAATGGGTTATACGTAAGAAAGAATCTAAACAACTTCAAAAAGAAATGTGATAATCATTGTGTAAACACTAGAAATAAGAACAAGTTAGATATGCCAGTGTTCAGACTAAGCAAAGTTAGTAAATCCTTTAAAGGCCAATGTATACGCTTATACAATATAATCCCAGAAAAGGTTCAAAACCTTCCCATTAATAAGTTTAAAAAAGTAGTTAAAGAACGTTTGTGTGCCAAAGCGTATTATAAAATTAATGACTTCATTCAAGACGGCACACCTTGGGAATAAGGTGGCTCCTTATCTTATGTTATTATTTGTTACATAGACATAAGCAAACATTGTAATAATTTTGATTTTAAAAGAATAATTTTCCATCTTTTTGGTAAAAGATGGTCCCAGACGAGTTTCTTGCCGGCTCTTCTCGCTGGGTTAGTTCCCGAACCGGTGGTAGGCATCACGTAGTAACGACGTTCAAAAAGAGTATTTAAAAATACCAATTTTGAATAAAAAATTTTTTATTTGATTTGATTTGATTTGATAAAATTCCTAAATATTTCATGAGCTGCTGAAAAATATTGCTTGCGAATTGTCTCCCTTGGTCACTCGTAATTTGATGAGGGATGCCATAGCGAACAATCTGACCTTCGAATATTACTTTTGAAATAGTCTCAGCAGATATATCTGTAACGGGGAAAGCATCCGGCCATCCAGTCTATCTATAACTGTAACGAGATACCTGTAGTAATGCAAGGATTTCGGCAAGAGGCCTACGATATCAAGGTAAATATGTGTAATGCGTTCTGTTAATGAAAAATGTCCTAGCTCCGATTTATTATGTCGATGAATTTTAGCTTTTTAACACGAAAAACACGACTTTGTCCACATACCTTCGTCACTATTAATGTTTTCCCAAGAAAATCTTCCCTTTAATAGCTTGCGCGAGGTACGAATTCCGGAGTGAAAAAGGTTGTGAATATTGTCAAAAACGGTTTTCCTAAATGCTCTAGGTAAATAAGGTCTAGCTCGATCGGTGGACATTTCACACCACACGGCTATGTCGCTACCGGGTAAAATTACCTGTTTAAAATTAAATTTATTATTTTGACGTAACTTATTTAATTCATCATCATCATTCTGCGCGCGGCTAACTGCAGAGTAATTGAAAAGTCCTGAACAGGATATCTCTACGCGAGACAACACATCAGCTACGGTATTTTTATCACCATCAATGTGATGAATGCTCGTAGTAAATTCACTGATGAAAAGTAACTGTCTATCTCTAACTCACTATCGCTGTCGAACTTCGAAAAAGCACAAGTTAAGGGCTTATGATCTGTATATATCACCAAATCTTGACCTTCTACCATATTCCTAAAATACTTAACGGCTAAATAAATTGCTAGTAATTCTCGTGAGCGAGCGTGAGCGAGCGTGAGCGAAAAAGAGCGTGGGAGCGGTGTTGCAACAGCGCATAAACGGCGCGTGGACGCCGCTTGGTTACTTTTCCAAGAAAATGTCACCTACTCAACAAAAATATAGCACTTTTGACCGAGAATTACTAACAATTTATTTAGCCGTTAAGTATTTTAGGAATATGGTAGAAGGTCAAGATTTGGTGATCTATACAGATCATAAGCCCTTAACTTGTGCTTTTTCGAAGGTCGACAGCGATAGTGAGTTAGAGATAGACAGTTACTTTTCATCAGTGAATTTACTACGAGCATTCATCACATTGATGGTGATAAAAATACCGTAGCTGATGCGTTGTCTCGCGTAGAGATATCCTGTTCAGGACTTTTCAATTACTCTGCAGTTAGCCGCGCGCAGAATGAAGATGATGAATTAAATAAGTTACGTCAAAATAATAAATTTAATTTTAAACAGGTAATTTTACCCGGTAGCGACATAGTCGTGTGGTGTGAAATGTCCACCGATCGAGCTAGACCTTATTTACCTAGAGCATTTAGGAAAATCGTTTTTGAGAATATTCACAACCTTAGTCACTCCGGAATTCGTACCTCGCGCAAGCTATTATAGGGAAGATTTTTTTGGGAAAACATTAATAGTGACGAAGGTATGTGGACAAAGTCGTGTTTTTCGTGTCAAAAAGCTAAAATTCATCGACATAATAAATCGGAGCTAGGACATTTTCCATTAGCAGAACGCTTTACACATATTCACGTTGATATCGTAGGCCTCTTGTCGATATCCTTGTATTACTACAGGTATCTCGTTACAGTTATAGATAGACTGGATGGCCGGATGCTTTTCCCGTTATATATCTGCTGAGACTATTTCAAAAGTAATATTCGAATGTCGGATTGTTCGCTATGGCATCCCTCATCAACTTACGAGTGACCAAGGGAGACAATTCGAAAGCAATATTTTTCAGCAGCTCATGAAATATTTAGGAATTTTATAAGACTCGTACCACTCCCTATCACTCCCATTACTTGGGATGGTAGAGAGATGGCACAGATCTCTCAAAGGCGCACTTATGGGTAGATAGAATAGTAAAACTTGGGTCGAAGAATTACCTATAGTCAAGTTAGGACTTTGAGCTGCGCCTTGATCCGACACCGGTGTCAGCGCAGCCGAACTTACCTTCGGTCAGTCATTACGCCTACCTGGAGAATTTTTAGATCATAAAAGTATTAAATTATTAAATGAATTAAGTGAATACGTGGAAAGGTTGCGAAAGGTGATACGCGATCTCAAACCGAGACCGATATCATATAAGGATGCGACCACGGTGTTCGTACACCCGGAGCTAACTCGCTGTACACATGTTTTCGTGCGCAACGACTCAGATCGGAAATCGCTACAACCTCCGTATGACGGACCTTTTAAAATTTTAGACAGGAAGGATAAAACTTATTTGATCGAAATGTCTGGTCGGAATACATATATTTCAATTGATCGTTTAAAACCTGCGTTTACTAATAATTATTTAGATACTGACGAAAGTCATACTGATGGTCATACTAAGCACGATATTTCGCCACAAGCGTCGACGGATAGCGACTCGCCCGCCGCTAGTCCGCTACGCCACACTACGCGTAGTGGCCGATTAGTTAAAAGGCCCGTACGTTTCAATTTGCAGCACGGTAAAACGTACTTAGTGGCATAATACATTAATTTTTATTTTGTCGAGAACTTTGCTATAGAGCATAAGTGATTTTTACAACCATAAATATAGAATGTACAAGATACACAAAGGCAAGTTGGAGGCATGACAAAAAAAAATATGTACTTGTGTTAGTGAATGTCTATGTGTGAGTTCGAAATAGTGTTGTTCTCGATAAAACTTCTCATTATCGATAATTTATCAGTGGACGGGCTTTTTTGTAAGATCAATCGTGATGAAACTAGGGAATGTTATCGATTTTTTTTTATATAACACTATACTTACTTTTTAACCGACTTCAAAAAAAGGAAGTTATCAATTTGACCCGTATGTATGTAATATTTTTAGAACTGCCCTGTTGTCGTATATGTTAGTCTATATCAGCGTCTGAATAAATGTGCCAAATTTCAAAAGTGTATACCTATTGTATGTACTTATGTATGTATGTATGTTTTTATGTTAACTTCTAGTATTATAAATGTTAATATATAGTATTATAAATGAGAAAAATTGTGTGAAGGTGAAGCCTTCGGTGACTGGGACAATTATGAAATCTTGGTACGGCTGGGCTCGGGTATAGGAGATAGAGATGGTACAATACAATAGGACGTTCAATAGGAGATGGGCAATGGGTGATATGCGACAGGCGACGGGCAACAGGTATACAGGTAACAGGTGACGGATGATGGAGGACGGCGACGGCCGACGAATGTCAAAGGGTGACTGACAATGACGACGACTATGGACGACGACGGGTGACGACTGACGACAGCATATTATATGGTCGCTGTTAAGCATTTGTGTAATAATCCACAATTTTTTTGTTTAACTCAATTGTGGGTCAGTACACGAATGCCTAACAGCGTCCATATATATTTTAAATTATACATATTACTTTTTGCAGTCGTGACAAACGTTGAATTAAAACACTGTTACTGTTAAATAAAACACTTTATAATACTTTTAATTTTTTTATTTATTGTCCTCTAAATATAACAGTTTTGTTAAGATGTGTTCGTATTGTTTCTCTGCTTAATTTTAACAATTTGCTTTCATGTTTAAATCTAAGATTAAAATATATTTCAATAATGGATTTCATGAGAAAATATCTATGGTTCTCTAAAGGATCTTGATCAAAAATATGATTTTGCAAAGTATTAAAAAGTGATTGAACATTTCGCAGAACTTTTAAAACACATTTGGCAAAAGTTAGTTCTGTCATAGCTTTTCTTTTCATATTTTCTCTGAAAAATTTTTCAGCATAACCACATAACATAACGACGTCGTTAGATGGATATGTGAGATATAGGTTGTCTGTTTGTGAATAGTCTTTTTTTACAATCAGTGAATTGAAAAATATTTCAGACGATGTTGACACTAAACTTTGTACACAAACGTCACATCTGATTTTCTTCGTTAATTTTTTTACTACAAATCCTGATACGTATGACACAATCATCATAGATATTTGAGACAATGATGCAGTATTGTCCATTAGCACTATTTGCTCATCGAAATCAGGTTCTTCATTTTGATCATTACCATCATTACGGTCTTGCAACAATTCTTTAAAAATTTTATTATAATTTGATGAACTATTAATTTTATCAATTGTGGAAATGGCGCTAGTAGACAATACTGTGATTTTTTCTAATTCTAAGCAGTTGCCACTCTCGCTTATTTTTATTTCTGTATGCATTATAATTTTTTATACGCAGAAATGAAGTTTTTTACAGTGGGGTTATTATTGAATCCCCCTTTCGATCTGATGGCGCTGAAAAATGTTTCCAGGTGGTCTTGCGACAATTTATATACAGGAAGGAATTTTAAGTGGTCTTTTTTTTTCAATATTACTTACATACATCCATTTCAGTGAAATAATGTTCAATATAAACCCTAAAAAACCGAGACGTCTCTGCGTATCTATTACATATCTACCATCTTCATATTTAAGGGATTGAAAATACTCGTAAACTTCATCTATTTTGCTAAAGACATCCACTTTGTTACCCGGACAAAGAGGCTTTTTGAACCCGTAGTTGTTTAAATTTTTTGAATTGAATATATCAAAAATATCATTTACATGGATAAGAAACTGCACTGTTGCCTCAGAATTCCTAAATTTATCAATACAAAGATCCTTGTTACAAACACCAATGGCGACACCCACTGATCTGCTTAGCAATTGGGAAGCTAGCCTTACCTTCATCTTCTGAGTTCGAAAATCAATGTGTCGCGCTGAAAGTTTGTTCGCGAGATGTAAACCTTCACTTTTTTGTAAATAATGCAAATTTTCCACAAATGTAAAGTCAATTTTACGTCCCATACTATCGTAAAATATTTTATGGTCGGCGAAAAAATTTCTTATAAGTTTGATTAAGTGACATGGATCAAACAAAATATTGTACTTTCTACCATTGTACATAAAGTATGGTTTATAAGGTGGTTTAAGTATAGACGCACCAAGTGTTTGAGCCATAGTAAGATTAGATGCGATGCCGTCAAATGTTATTCCAACCACGACACAATTTGTTTCGTTTAATAAATCAAGACATATTTTTAATAGTCTTGATTTTTCAGTAGCTGCAAAGCTTTTAGCCGGAAAAAAACCGACAGGCAATTTCCAGTAGCCATTTACTGCGACTACCATAAAAACCAGTACTTCCTTGGCAATCTCTATCTCGTCGCCTCCCAAATCGTTTCCTACATTTACGTACCCATAGTGTTTTTTACCTAAAAATTCTTCTCTTATTTTGATTTCGTCAAAAGTTAAGTTTACATAAATCGGTTTCTTTTTAGCAATTTCCGTAATCGTGTTGAACGATTCTTGAGTAAAACCTGGCTCGCAATTTAAACGAGAATACCACTTTTGCAAGGTATTAACATGTGGTAAACATAGATCGAATTTATCTCTAATATAAACGTAGCTCCTAGGACTGTAAAAATGTATAGTTAAAGCCAATTTCTTAAGCTCTTCGTCATACTCAGACGTGCGACTGATTTTTCCGGTGGCTCTTCCATTTACCCTATTTACCAATTTTTGCAATAAATTGTTGCGGCACGCGACTTCCACATCATTACGATGATTTTCAAGCCCTGGTCTGTTATTCAATTCTTTAACAACCTCTTGTAAAGTAAGAATTCTTTTTGTCATTCTTTTATTTTTTTCCTTTAAATTTCTTAATACCCTATTTTTTTCTAAAATTTTTCGTTTCAGCCGTGTATTACGGTCCATCAATTTCTTTTTCCTTGGAGTGAGGACTAGGTTTGAGGGTCCAGGCGTTGATTCAGCAAGCTGGGATGAAGTGACTAGCTTCGGCGAAAGAGTAATGTCTCTGTTGACATACGAAGATACCGGTCTCCTTCGTGGCAGTTTAACCTATAAACAAATTATATAAATTGTATTCTATATCTAGTTACACGCTAGATTAGGTAGCCGACCCGCAAGATACAGGATACAAGTTATAATAATATAATCATAATACTAATTTATTTATTTTTAAATCATATACATATTCAAAAGCTTATAAATAAGGCATATTTAAGATAATTTCAATACAAATTCAGTAGTTAGCGTTGGGAGCTGTACTAGTTAAAACTGTGACACAGCTCCCAAGTTACACACCCTTATAATATAGATACTAATGTTAGCTAGCGGTGCAGGTTGCAAGAATTATACTTACAGGAACAAATAATGTAGGTATCGAGTCTTTCATTAATACACGGCGATGTTTTCTTTGTATAAAACATTTGCTGTCGAAATGTTTGCTACAGATAGTGGAGTTCGTACTAGGAGTCCAATCTGGTCTATTTATAGTACGCATCCATTTTTCCATTAAAGCAGAATTGCGAGGAAACCTTAAAAAAATATAAATTTTATGTAAGATACGCTGGTATTATTCATTTACTAACTATTGAATACTTTTAGTATTTAAATGGTCGCTGTTAACGTGGCTTTCGGGTTTTGGCCCCAAGCGACCACGACCGACAAAAATTCAAACAAAATGCCACTTTATGACAGAGGCTATAGGTTTCATTTTACTCTACGCCACTAGCTTTTACGCCGCCGCCGGCAGCAGCATGGGTCGCCACACAAATGTCAGAGAAAATGATACCTATAGTGTATGTCATAAAGTAGCATTTTATTTTAATTAGGGTTCCGTACCCAAAGGGTGAAAACGGGACCCTATTCATGAGACTTCGATGTCTGTCTGTCCATCTGTCTGTCTCCAGGCTGTATCTCAAGAACCGCTAAAGCTAGAGTTCTGAAATTTTCACAGATTGTGTATATCTGTTGCCGCTATAACAACAAATACTAAAAACAAAATAATATTAATATTTAAGGGGGGCTCCCATACAACAAACGTGATTTTTTGGCCCTTTTTGCTAGTAATCAATAATGATAAGAGTTAGGCACTTGAAATTTTCACAAAGGCCTTAGATATATTTTTACTTTAATAATTAATAATAATATTAAAATAAAATAAATAATAAACGGGGGGTCCCATACAAAAAACACAATTTTTGGCCTATCTTTTCTCTATAAGGGTACGGAACCCTTCGTGCGCGAGTCCGACTCGCACTTGGCCGATTTTTATCGGACGCGGTCGCTCGCGGCAAAGATCCGAAATCCTTTAGGCATTTGTGTACTAGCCCACAATTTTTTTGTGAAATTTTGAACGCAGTTTTGTTCTAAAGGATCTAAAGAACATAACTGTATTCATAACTCAATACGTATATTTTGCGGATTAGTACACGAATGCTAAACAGCGTCCAAATAAAAAGTACCTAGTTAACAAAATGTTATCGATACAAAACTTGATGAAATAATTCGTATTGGTGTCTTAATGACACTAAAAAGAAATATAAATTTTTATCGATACTTCTGACGTCACCGCTTTGTCAGGCACTAGCGTAATCAAACAATTTACTTTCTTACACATTTTCTTCGCGAATTTAGCTTAAAATCACAAAATATACTGAAATACATACATGGGAAATAAAATTATACCGATACAATCTTTTTCTGATCCGATTAGTAGACGAAATTAAGCAGAATGTGGTTCGAAAAATTCCATTGACAAAATCGTATTTACCTGTGAAAAGTGTGTTGATTCGGATTATTTCGTCTTGTAACGTTACATCCAGGTACAGAGCACGATACCATAATTGTATAACGTAATATTAGCTTGTTTTAATTAAGAATCACCATAAAAATGCACAAATCTCACTACCGCGTGCAACTCACCGGGACGCTATGGCGGATGGCCTCTTACTCGCGAAAACAATGACGTATTGGTACTTCATTCGCTGTCTCTTTTTCTCTCGCACGGTTTGTACTTGATTATAGTTTCTCGCTCCCACGCTTCATGTATCTTGTGAGCGCAGAGCGCGAACCTTGCTAGATCTGTGTTTACAACTATAATTCTACACACGTTATATTTACATTATAATAGGTACCTATGAAATTGCCGTTCTGCAGTATAATAGTAAGACCGAATTTATTTAATCGAAAACTAAATTTAAATGTTTCTTATGGGTAACTAAATCTTCACTTGCTATTATGACGTCATCAATATACGTAAATAAATAGTCTAAGCCTTCCAAAACAGTATGATTCATAAACCGTTGAAAAGTTTGTGCGGCATTACGAAGACCAAATGTCATTCGTGGGAATTCAAATAAGCCGAAAGGTGTAATTATAGCGGTTTTTTCAACGTCTTCAGGAGCAACCATAATAAAATGATACGCGCGATTGATGTCGATTCGCGTAAATACATTTTTGCCCTGTAATATGTATGTAACATTATGTATACGGGGGATAGGATATGTATCGGGCTTAGTGATAGCGTTAAGCGCTCTTTAATCTCCACGTGGTTGCAACTGGCTATCCTTTTTTGGAACAACATGAAGTGGACTAGCCCACGCACTTTTCGACGGTCTACAAATCCCTAGTCTTGCATGAGCTGAAATTCCTCCTTTACCTTTGTATACCTATGTGGTGGCAATGTCCTCGCTTTTGCATGAACGGGCAGTTGTCTCAATATAATGGTATACTGAATGCTTAGCGGGTTCCTTAAACGAAACGGGCTTGGTGATGTCAGGGTACTTAACTAGTATGTCATAATAGGGATGACACTCATCGATAGTTTTAACCGGTTGTTCGTTACATTGAACAACCTCGGCTGAAACATTTAAGTGCGTAACTTCATCTATTAATCTACGTGACGCTATATCCACTAACAATAATTATAAACTTATATTTAGACAAAAAATCTGCGCCAATAATTGGCTCACGCGTCAGCGACAATAAATGTCCACTTAAAATTTCTGCGCAAACCAAAATTTAAATTTAAAGTTTTAAGACCCTAAGTTTTAATGAGAGTTCCATTTGCGACAAATTATAATTATAATTTTTAAAATTTTCAGTCAAAATTCGCACTTTATTTCGAGGAATAACTGAGACATTTGCGCCAGTGTCTATTAAAAATCTTACGTTACTAAACTTATCTTTAATCAACAACCGGTGATTCACTCCTATGCAGCTGGCCACCGCTGCTGGCTGCACGACGAAGAGTTTCCCTGATCGTCCTTCCAGGCGCAGGGTGGGACGCACCTGTGAGCTTTCTCCTGGAACTTCGCATGGTAGAAGCATAGGTCCTTGCGCGCTGCGGATTTGTGTCTCGAGTCTCGACGACGACGTCCAAAAGAACGGGATCGTGCGCGACTTCTGCCACGGAAAAATCTTCTTCTCGAGCACGGCAACGTCATCTGGTCGAGACGCTTATTGAGCTTAGCGATCTCAGCTATGATCGAGTCACCCGAAGAGGAGGCGATCTCGTCTACTCCTGTAGGTCTTACAGTCTCCATGACTTTGTCAGCTATTGAAGCTAAGGTGTTCAGCTCCTTCGTGTCTGACACTACCAACACTGCGCGAACTGTAGCGTAAAAGTTTGGTATTTAAAATTCACAAAAGTCAAAAAAAACTTTTTGAAACAACGCACGGCACCTATTTAATGACGTCGGGGTCACCAATGTAAAGGCATGCCCTATTAGGAGATACATTAAAGGTTTATATTTTTAGACTTCATATATTATTATTTATTAGAAGCGCGTGTACATAGGTGCCGGCAGGGCAACAACCCCTAACGGATACTAATTAACAACTGTCCTTACTAAACTAACTCTTAAAACTAACTAGGGGCAACATGCATACATACATGCTACATAATACATGTTACATACAAGAGACATATGTGCATAATTGCTTATGCTGCACGTTACATTCTCAAAACTTATATGGACACATATAGTGATTTTGTCTTTTTCTGAAGAAACCCAAGCATATCCTATCAAAAAGTAAGATTTTGCACCAAGGAATACCCTGGATTTTGGATCCAGGGTATTCCTTGTAATCCAGCACTGAATAGAACTTCTCAGTCTTTAAAGATACGCGTTTGTAAATTTCGGCGTTGCTTAAAGAACTGCAAGCATAAGCCACTATGACAATTAAAGTAATCATTATCATCACCACCATCATCACACCACCATAAATCATGACATAATGATGATATAATAGGTAATTCTTCATAATATTTTACACCGACACGAATATCTTTGAACATTACTCTGCCGTTTATGGAACGATTTTCATAATTATTTTTTTTATGTATTGAGTATAATCCCAAATTGGTCTCGTTGTCACCAAAGCGGTAACCTGATGATGGAATTCATGAGGAATCGAGGGAAGGGAGGGAAGATTCTGCACCTGGACCCAAAACTTTGATATTGTTTAAAGAACTGCAAGCATATGCCATTATATAAATTACAGTAATCATCATCATCATTATCTTATATATGACGGCGCAAAGGCTGTAAGGCGCAATGCTAAGACCATAAGCACAAAATCAAATTAAAAAGGTAATTTTAGAGTGATAACACTAATGTTTTTAAACCTGGCAACATTATGCTGGAACCATTTATTATATTGAGATAAAGCTTGTAATAAATAATTTAATGTTAATTAGATTTATAATTTAACTAATTAAATGTCTAATTATTCATAAATAAGAATTATAATTTTAAATAACATTAAAACATATGTATAAATTATGTTAAATAGTATTTGCTAATATGACTATGTGAGGCCGCCACAAACGTAAATTGGCGATATTGTTAAAAATGCCAAGTTTGTATCACTATTATTACAATTAAAAACTATATATGTTTCATAAATTGTAATTGTAAAACCTATTTATTTAAACTATGATTATACTGGTTGTTAATTGCTCAAAATTGATATTTGATATTTTGATATTGATAATAAAGAAACACTGATAAGTAAAAGTAAACTTCCGCTAGAAATGAAGGTTTACCTTCTCTTTATGTAAAACCTAATAATTAAGATTTGTTTGTATTTTGCAAAACAAAGAGGGACACTTTTGATCCTGATCTCGAGCCTGACGGCAACATCACTTTGAAATTTAGGGACTTCGCCAGCCAGTTGAATAAAAGTACCTTAGGAATTTTGTTTGTAATTAACTAAAAATTGTAATTCAGGGTTTATGCTCATTGTTTTGTCGTTTGCATCTTTGGATTGTATGAAAAAACTTATTTCAGCCAAATTTAAAAGGTAATTATTTAGGAAAAATAATTCCCCTTTTAATTTTGGCTGAAATTTTAACTATTTCTTTATTCAATCTTCAAAATTTTGAAGTCGGTACCAGACAACTTGAACGTGTGTTCTATTTTAAATAAGTATTGTTTTTATCAGGATATTGTTCGGACGAGTAGAGAAGTTGTGAAAATTTCAGCCAAATTTAAAAGGGGATTATTTAGAAAATAAGTTTTATTTCATACTTTTTTGTGTATTTTTTCTTTGGAAGTCGATTAAATGTTTTGTTTAAAAAATAATTATTATTTTATTTAACAACTGCCAATTTGGTAAGCAATTAAATTTAAAACAACTCTTGCACAAATCGATTCATATCGAAGGTCATCGGGTGGTTACAATGTAGATTCCATAAAGTTTTATTGTCTTCAATAGTAGGTTTGATTTTGATCTTAATAATTGTGTGTTCTTAAGAACATACATTAGTTCTAATTCAATTTCATGTTTTGACATTAAAAATTTAGGCTGAACAATGATACATACTCCAGTGATTTTCGGTTTTATCTACGGAAAAATTCCCCGTGAGCTGAATTTTTGTATGCACCATTATTACGGCGTTGTAAAAAAGTTACAAAGGTCAAAAGGTCACCACGAAATTTTTCGCAAATATCTCGTGACTAGGGTTACCATACGTAAATAGAGAAATGCCTGTATATATTACCTAAAACGCCTGATTTTTCAGAAAAATGCCTGTCTAGAGCAAAACGCTGTTAGAGTTATAAGTAAAAGACAACAGATAATAATAAAGAATTATATTTTTACTAATATTTGTCAGAAGACATAATTTTTTTTGATAATTCTTTTCTTTGTAAAAGATAAACGTAAAAATCTTCACAAGATACAGTTTTGCAATTTTCCTGAGATATTAATATTGCTTTTACTGATTCAATTGTCAGCCGATTTCTTTCTTTACTCCACTGAGCGTTGATGAGAGAAAACACACGCTCTACATTCGCATTGTGTGCCAAAATAGAGAACACAAACTGGCAGATTTTTACAAATTCTGTTATGTCACCATTCACTTGCCTACTTTTGGGAAAATTGCACCACTGTGTAGTTAAGCTTTCAGAAAAAATTACGTTATCTGAACTTCTACAATATTCTTTTAGTACTTCGTATTCATCAAACAGTTTCACGTCGTCAATACGAGTATAATAAAAGTATCGGGAATGGAATATTTCCACTGTTCCTGTCATATTAAAATCTTTTTAATTTAAAACTCCTTGGTTTTAAAAATCGAATACCGTTTATTTATTTAAAAAAAGATTCTCGGTCTTGTCACAAGGTCTTGTCAAACTTGTTTAGTCGTTGAGAAAATGGAATTGACTCGACAAAATTCTAGAGCGATGATTTATTATGACTTTCGAAGTGGTTTAACACAAAACAGTGTGTTGACCGGATGATTTCTGCATTTGGTGATGAAGTCCCATCCAAAACCACAATTTATCGCTGGTTTGCTGAATTTCAACGTGGACGTGTCAAGCTCAGTGATGATCCCCGTCAAGGTCGTCCAAAAACTGCAGTCACCCAAGAAAACGTTGATGCTGTGCGTAAGCTGATTGAAGAAGATCGACATGTGACATACCGCGAAATTCAGGCAACTTTAGATATTGGCATGAGTGAAATACAAATAATCTTGCATGAACAATTAGGTGTAAAAAAGTTGTTTTCCCGATGGATACCGCATTTGCTCTGTGAAGAGCAAAAAGCGGCCCGCGTTACTTGGTGCGTCAGAACTCTCGAAAGATTCCACGCAGGATCCTCAAATGCTGTATACAACATCGTATCAGGTGACGAATCCTGGATATACGCGTACGAACCCGAAACAAAAAACCAGTCACGAGTTTGGGTGTTCGAAAATGAGTTAAAGCCAACAAAAATTGTTCGTTCACGGAGTGTTGCAAAAAAAATGATGGCCACGTTTGTCTCCAAAACCGGTCATGTTGCGACTATTCCTCTTGAGGGACAAAGAACGGTTAATGCAGAATGGTATGCTAACATTTGTTTGCCACAGGTCGTTTCTGAACTCCGTAAAGAAAACTGCAACCGCCGCATCATCCTCCATCACGACAATGCGAGTTCTCACACCGCGCACAGAACAAAAGAGTTTTTAGAGCAAGAAATCATAGAATTATTAGATCATCCGCCGTACAGCCCCGACCTAAGCCCTAATGATTTCTATACTTTCCCTAAAATAAAGAATAAATTGCGTGGTCAGAGATTTTCATCACCTGAAGAAGCTGTGGACGCCTACAAAACGGCCATTTTGGAGACCCCAACTTCCGAATGGAATGGTTGCTTCAATGATTGGTTCCATCATACGGAAAAATGTGTCAAATTTCGCGGAGAATACTTCGAAAAGCAATAAATACATTTTTAAATAGTAATGTTGTGTCACTTCCTTGATTCCCGAAATTTTCAGTGCCGCCCTCGTAGTGATACCCAGCTTAGAAAAAAAATTCTACACATGAAGCTAAATTAGAACTTGAAAAACTTTTCATTTCTTTTTCTAATATCATCCATCGGAAGGAAGAGAAATCTTCGATATTTTTTATCCATTTTTCCAAATAAGCTGATAAAATCTACATAGAGGCCCAGAATCTCCGTTTTAAAGTTATCGGTACTAATTTCGTTGTTTCCAGAGTGTTCAGAAGTCGAATAACTGTCAATGATTTAAAATTTTCATCTTTACGAGATTTTATAGAATTTAAAGTTGTGTTCAATATATTGTTAATTTCTACAATAGTTACATCTTCTTTCTCAATAGCTTGTATTTTTGATTGAAACAGGGGCATTAATGAGTGAATATGCCATAAATAAATCTCTGAGAACGGGTTCTCAAAAAATCGTGTGATCACTGTTGGAGTTCCTTCGACAGATAAAAAATATTCTTTTAATGCTGGAAATAATTTCAGAATCCTTTCTATTGCTGGAAATAAACTCAGCCATCGTGTTTTGCTGTGGGATAGCAGTTGCTGGTATTGTATTTCAACAGCTTCACAAAACGATTTTAGCTTCTGTGTGCGAACTGTGTAAACTGAGAAATAATTATAAATTTTCATCACTATGGACTCGATGTCTATTTCTAATTAATCTGCACCGTGTCTAACTCAATTATGCAGTATATGGGCAGGACATCCAACGCCTACAATTTGCTTTTGAAGTTTTTGTTTTAATAATACAAAAACATTTTGTCCGCCTGTTGGCCTATTAATGCCACCAAAATTGACGTTGGCATTATCGGCAGTAAAAGAAACTAATTTTTGTTCAATGCCGTGTTTTCTTAAGGTACTGACAATATATTGTGCGATTATTTCAGCAGTTTCGTTTGGCAATACATCGAGTTCTAAAATTTTTGTTTTTATTCCGCCATCGCGATAATCAAAATACTGTATTACTATTGGAAACATTTTTTGAGCTCCGTGATTGCTGGCATCAGTTGATAGACCAAAATATAATACTGAATCAGATTTCAATGTTTCCACAAGACCTTCCATTATATGGGGGGAAATAACATTGTTAACAATTGCTTCGGTTTTAGTCCGGGTGCAGGTTATCGTCATTCCCACCTCTGAGTCGGAAAATAATTTCCTCAATAATCCTCCTGTGCAATCCATAGACTTATACGACTGGTGGTGTTTTACAGTATGGTAAGCAAGCGTGGCTTCTGCAGCGGCTTTTCTTTCCGAAATAATATTTAGGGTTGGTTTAAAAAATGTATTCATCTTACTATTGGAAGACACTGCTTTAGACATTTTTTTATGTTTTTCAGATTCCATATGTCTTTCCACATCTTTTATGCCTCTAGAACCAAAACTAAAATAACAGTCGCATACCTTACACTTAGCTTCTGACTCTTTGCTGCCTTCCACAAGACAAGGAAATTTACTTGCTACAATATCCATAAACTTACAAAGCTTTCTCTTTTTAATATCTATTGTAAAACAATAAAACAACTAATAATGAAAATCACACAATCTAACACTGATATTTTAAATAACAGTATAACAAAAATAACCTTCGAAGCGAATTGATTGAAATAATCATGCACATGAAATGTTATTGTTTTGGTGCATGAAGTAAAGAAATCATACCTAGTTAAAATGATCTTATTGGCGAAATGATAGAAAACACCGACGCCCGTCTCGCTCCCGTCCACGCAACATAGCTATACCCCCTCTCATTCTCGCGCCCGCGCCGCCGAAGCTGTACGCACCACGCATGCGCTACCCGGATCGCCATGCCAGTATCATTTAAAATTCGCTCGCTTTCGCGTAATAATTTGAAAATGCCTGTCTCAGACCAATGCCGGCCACACGCCTGTCTAAACCTTAAAATGCCTGTCAAATGCGGCAAACGCCTATCATATGGTAACCCTACTCGTGACCAATTGCTCGGAGGTCAATAGAGGTTATTATAAACATTGTTTGTCGTGAAGTTATCTATGTAATATATATATATATATATATATATATATATATATATATATATATATATATATATATATATATATATATATATATATATATATATATATATATATATATATATATATATATATATATATATATATATATATATATATATATATATATATATATATATATATATATATATATATATATATATATATATATATATATATATATATATATATATATATTATATAGTATTATCAAAAAATGCCCTTTGCATTTTTCTGTAAAATTAACCGTATTATACTAGTCTCTTTCTCAGAGTAGAGTGCTAAGAAAGAGACTAGTATGCACTCACATACGGTATTTATTATGCTTAGTATTATGTATATCGTACACCAAGGCGTAAACTGTATTGATTTTTTATTCATTTTTCTGTCTTCTTGGGTGTTTTGTGAAAAATATAGGTACTTATACTATAGCTGTTTCCCGCGGCTCCGCCCGCGTAAATATAGTATCCCGCGGAATACGATATTTCCGGAGATAGAAAGTAGCATAAATTTTAATCCAGAGCCTTAACTACTACCACACCAAATTTTACCAAAATCCGTTCAGTACTTTTTGCGAGAAAGCGTAACGGAGATCTCCGATGTATTCGGTTCTTATGTACTTAATGTTCGTACATTAAATTATCGTTCTATGTAATGTTCGTACATAAAATTATCAATTGTATGTACACAGATTATTTAATTTTATTTACATATTAAAGTAAGCCGTTGTTAACTATATCATTAGAATAACTCGGCATGACGACTGCGGCATAAGGCATATGCAGTCATAACAGAGCACGGTGTAGACGCATATTCTGTACAAGTTAAGTCTCTAAACCATAAGCATCGAGTCGGGATACATCAAGTTTCTTTACGACAGAACTGGTTTAGACAAAACTTTCATAATTTTTGATTTCTCGTCCCTCTTACAAAAGACAACTTTTTAAAACCTTAGTGCATTTAAGTTTGATAATGTCTACGATATGGATTATTATTTTAAGGTAGGTACAATCATGTTTTTTTTCCTTGAGAATACTCGATAGACCTAGATAACAGGAAGTTCTAAGTGTAATGGTGATAATATTATAACGGCAGTGCTGGTAGTTGTTTCTGTTGATATATTCGGTTCTGCTAATCTCAGGCGTGGCGAAAAGTAAGTAAACTTTAAATATTGACTTCGCCCTAATGCGAGATGTCCACGATTTTATTGTTGCTGGGCTTGCCAGCGACAAATGTATGCAAATTAGGTCGACATAACCACTATAACCTTCTATCATGGGATCAAAAACGAGATTTTCTGATATTTTGTAAAATTAACATTTCCTTTCAGTCTGGTAGAGGCAGTTTGGTGCGTGAACTACAGTTTCCCAGCCGGGTTCAAGTTCGGAGCCGCAACAGCAGCTTACCAGGTGGAAGGAGCGTGGAATGTCAGTGGTGGGTTACATGACACATTCTATAATCGGTTACCATAGTCACGTAAAAAACTTATATAAGATGGGCAACTTCTAGCATGCCTATTCGGGGACTTAATTTGAATTTGTGGATATTACAGTGTACTGACTATTGCAGACAAATCCCGAAGCATCTGGGACGAGGTGATCCACACGCACCCTGAGAAGGGACACGGCTCCAACGGCGACTTGGCGTGTGACAGCTACCACCTGTGGCGACGAGACGCGCAGATGGCTGCGGACCTGGGACTGGAATTCTATAGGTGCGTTTCTGAATATATAATTAGGTTATGTACCAGAGGCGTAGTGTACACATTCAGGCATTAAAACACCGGAATTTAGCATTATTCCGTAACATTTTGCATTATTTTTCTAATGCTATAACGATTTTGGTATCATAAGGTTATGATATGATCAGTGTGAACGCCCACTGATGTCGATTTATTCTTTCCTCAATGTAAGGAGTATTTAGATGATACCCACCACGCTACAAAGTTAGTATTATGCAGCGCAAATTATTTTGATGTTTTCCTTCGCAAAAGGAAAATTATCATTGGCAAACACTACAATCCGTTATCCAACCTGCACCCTCCATTATACACTCACATGACCTGGGCTGGGCCACGGATGGTCTTAAAAGAACAGTGGCCAAAACGTACCAGATAATAAAAGGTAGCGTCCCGATATGCCATTAGTAGGAAAAATTCCCTAATATTTTAAGGCATCGAAAAACATTAGAAATGTGTCTTTATATAGCAACAAAAAAGATCAATATATTTTAGTTCCGTTGTTGTCTTTTATATGCAGTACGTTGTTCAGAAATCAGAACGCACCCTGCATTCACGATTCATTTCACGTATAAAATGACTTGCTTTTTAAAAAACAAAAATTATTTTCGTTTTCTGTCAAGTTATTATTTGTAATTATATTAAACTATAATATAATAGCGATAAAATGATTATCCTATTTTTATTATAAAGAAATGAAACTATGTTAAAAATAGAAAATATCATAATATGTACAATTTTTGTTTTTTTTTCAATGCTTACAACGGAACGTCATTTGTCATCGACCGTTATTGATTGACAGCCGGCGATCATTCGCATCTTACATACGTAGTAGGCATCCCCTTATTAGTTATTAGTCTGTGCATCTTACTCGCCTTGTTGTTGTGAATTGTGATACCTACGTACTGTTTTCGATATCCTTCTATTGTTTTGACCCTGGCTTTGTTTATGGACTGATAACTACGCTTGTGACGACTATTTTGTGCTCTCGACATCTGGACACCGATTTTGCTTCTTGGATTGGATTGTTTGTGAAAGACATCATGGAGTCCTCACAATTTTAGCTCTGCGATTGCAATGTGTTAATTGTAACATTTGCATTGAGACACTTCGTCATCTCGTTCTTAATCTTGATACGAGAGTGATTTCTACGATCTGCAAGTGGAATCCTTTAATAATAGTACGTATTTAAACATCTTTTAATACAATTAATAACAACAACTGTCACACATCATAATACAACTCTTATTTTTATTTTAGATCACCGAGGAAGATTACATATGTGATACCTGCAACCAATTGGCAATGCAATATGTCAACTCTAGATAGCTGGTGAACCTAGTGCCTCATCCTCCCGTGGCCACATACATGTTTGCACACTTTGTGGGTGTTCTTTGCGGAATCGCAAACGCGACCGCATTGTGAGAGAGAATCAATCTCGCTTACAAAAATCAATACATATGGAATTTGAAAATAGAATAGTTCCACGCCAGGTAATTATGATTTGTTTATTATGTAATTTTTACCCGACTGCTCCAAAAGGAGGGTTATGTTTTTCAAGTGTATGTATGTATGTATGTAGATTTCTATGTTCCCTGCTACAGCCTGAACGACTTGACGGATTTTAACGTATGAGGTGTCATTAGATTCGTCTTGATAGCGCGAATGACACTGGGTACATTAAAAAATAAAAAATCTAAATGGCGGATTTTGAAGTCCAAATTGTGAGGTTCCAAAAAATTTTTTCCGCCCATATAGGTCGAGTAAGGTATCAAAATGAAGGGCTTTAAATAGCCATTCTAAAAATATACATAACTTGCTGTTTGAATTTCAAGGTAAAAAAAAAAGATAAAATGTTTTTATGCAGTCGGGTTTTTTGTTTTTGGACATTTTGCTTGTTAGCATCATTATTTTTAATTCACACAGCCTATGTGGCATAATGGCTGATAAGCCGAGGTTCGAATCCCGCTCAGGACAAATAGTGTGATGGGCATAAATATTTGTTCTCTGCCTAGATGTAATAGTCTATAATATGTATGTATTTAGAAGTATATAAGTATGTTTGTCAGCTTTCTGATTACTATAATACAGGTTCTGCATAGTTTGGAATGTGGTGGCTGTGTTCAATTGTCCAGGGATATTTATTTAATTAATCACTCTAATCTAAACTTGTTTTGTAGCAGCTGGTTCATTTGTTTGGGTATAATGATAATCAGCCCAAACATTTGTTATAATTGTTGAATGTTTGTTTCAGGCAACCTCATCAGACTATGTCTGTCATGCATGTTGGTTAAGACTCAAAAGGGCTGCAATGCGCAATATGCAACAAGATATTAATAAGCAAGTACAACCAGTGCCAGAGCCAGAGCTGGAACAGAGCTGGAGCCAGAGCTAGAGCCTCCACCCCAAGAACCTCAAAGCCCTCCTAACATTGAGGAGCATGGTGATGAACCTACTATAATTAGTTTACCACATTATAGATGAGCGGCTAATACTGCAGCACATTGTGTTTTTTCTGGCTGCCAAAACTGAGATCTACATAGGATCTCTGACCCTTTAAGAGCAACAACTCTGAGCCAGCACAAATATTACTTGCCTATAAATGCTCGTATTTTCATTGAACATACATTTAGTACAGATTGGGATATGCTGTACAATTCAGAAAATAGTTTAAGTACATTTATGGCTCAACAAATAGAACATGCTTTTTCTCTTATAAATGCTTCTAATACATTTTTAGATTTTTCAAGTATGGAAACTATTCAAAGAATTGATGAGAATTTATTTCATTACTGGCTTGGAATGAGTAAAGCTCAATTTGAGTTGATATTATATGAAATTCCTCGTGTCATTGAAGCACATAGAGGCATTTTTGGCTTAGGAGCACTTTTAATGAAGATGAGAACTGGGGACTCAGATGAGCGCTTATCCCAATTATTAATGGTTCCAAGGCGAACCTTAGAAAGACTAATGGACTCAGAGAAATATTAGTGCAGGATTTTGTTCCTAGAAATCTGGGACTGCAACACATATCTCGACAGCAATTGTTGCAACATAATTTGATGATACCAAATGCAATTTATAATGAAAATAATGAACATACAATAATTATATATGATGTAAAAGTTCAAATTATATGTTCCAAAAGGACACATACTACATAAATATAAAAACTTATTAAAACCATTTTTGCTGGTGACTCCTGATGGCTATATTGTAGATTGCTTTGGCCCATACAAAGCTACCACATCTGATGCAGATATAATGAAGTCTCTTTTCAGAGATGAAAACTCTTCTCTAAGACAATACTTTCAAAACAATGATATTTTTATTCTAGACAGGGGATTTAGAGATTCAATTAGTTTGTTAGTGGCTTGCAACTTTAAAACATATATGCCAGATTCGCTGCTTGAGGGTGAACATCAGCTCACCACTGAACAAGCAAATAGGAGTCGCTGCGTGACTATATGCCGTTGGGTAGTAGAAGTAGTTAATGGCTACTTCAAACGAGACTACAAAATATTTAGACAAGATCTCTTTAATAAATCTGTAGCCCATATGATGCAAACGTTCAGTATAGCTGCAAATAAATTCGGTGTTCGATTAAAAAATAGGAATGATGCTGAACAAATTATTAACGTAATTAGGGAACGATTTCCATAATAATCTTTCTGATTATGTAAATAATCATATAAAAACATGAATAGAATAACATCTGATTTTACTAGTATTTCAGCTCATTCCAATAATAATTTTATATTTCCCCGTCTAGAATATAGTGAAATAATATTATTTGCCTTAGGAACATACCAAATCCGACAGGCAAGATCCTATTATAGTGAACATATAAGGTTGATATAGCTACCTACTACCATGGAGGATATAGAATTGAAATAAGCAAAGAAAACATAAATGTTTTAGAGTATGGTTTGAGAGGCAGTGGTAATAATTCTCTAATAAGAGGTAAAATTAAATCCAGACACATTTCAAGAAAAATATACTGTTTTTATATTAATTGAAAATAATGTGTCTGGAAGGGAAGCCATCGTAGAATATTGCTGTAATTGTTTAGTTGGAAGAAGAACGGTTGGGTGCTGTGCACATTGGTGTGGTATCTCGGGTGGGCAAGGCATCAGCCCACAATATCAGCGCCAGCAGCATTCCTTGATGCTGTAGTTGTAAGAGAGGATTATGAATAAAGAGTTTATATCAAGCATATTTTTCATTTATGTACTCATAAATCCTACTTTTATATTACCTTATATTTATTATTTATTTCTATAACCTTCAATTATTCCATTTTTTTGGTTATAATACATAGTCTCACGCCTGTATCCCCAAAGAGGTAGGCAGAGGTGTATTACTACGCCCACGCTTCGCCAACTATGTTTTTAAATAGGGGGCTGTCCTATTGCCGTTTACCGGGCACATTACCATTTTTTTACATTTCACATTACAATTTCCAGACAGATAAACCCAATAACACTTTCCCGACCCGGGAATCGATCCCAGGATCTTATGGTTCGCAGTCGCTTATGCTATCGCTGTACCACCGAGGCAATCTGGTGCAATAAAAGTTATATTATAGTGCGAGTGTATATATATATATCGAACTATCGCAAGGTACATCATCGGAATCTTCAAACGAAGAAAGTTCATGTGATGAAGAAAGTTCGGATTAATGATAATAATATGTACTTATATATTTTTACTAATTCCTACTTTACTATACTAAAAATACCATATACTAAAAATACCATAGGTGCCTTTAACCTTAAGGTTTTTTTTTTTTTTTTTATCTTTAATAATTAAGGGTTTTATCGCAAAGCGATTATGACACCCGAGTTCATAAACATACATAATTAACACAATATAAATTATGCAATTAAATTAAAAATAAACAAAAAAACAATCAATAGCGCTTGATTAACAAAAGTTTGTACAGTTCCCTGGCCAAATCGGACAGAGGATCTGTCAGAGAGCTGTTACAGACTCCCACGTCCATCACCCTACGAGATCTTAAGGCCTCGTTACAGACACACTCCATCAAAACATGATATACATCATCAATCACGTTGCATCACACACTCCATCAAAACATGATATACATCATCAATCACGTTGCATCTTGGGCAATTTGGGGTAGAAGATTTACCCATTAAAAAGGCGAATTTATTTGAAGGAGTATGACCGGAACGAAGCCTCAATGCAGCGGTCAATTCCGTCCTGCTTAAGACTACGTCCTTATTGTCAAACCAGAGCGACTTAGGTGGATGCGACTGGATCGTTTTGTACCATATTCCCTTCAATTTCGAAACCTCATCAAAATACTCCTTCCACATATCATAACATTGTTTTTTAATAACACTAACGAAGTCACTATATACCGGATACCTCAAATACGGAGTACCATCGGAGACTGCTTCCCTTGCTAAACCGTCCACTACCTCGTTATAGACTAGACCTATGTGTGACGGTATCCATTGAAGGATAATCGATTTTCCTTGAGAAGTGAGCTTACAAATAATCTTTAAAATATCATAGGCTGTCGGTGTTCCTCGAACGGTCGAGGTGCACCGAGCCAGGTGTTGAAGCGAGCTTTTCGAATCAGACAACAGGACTACCTTGTTGTGATTGGTTAATTCTACATATGAGAGCGCCTCTTTTATCGCTGTAAGTTCAGCTGACATTATAGAACTATTGGAATCTAGCTTTAACTTAACTGAAATATTTGAATGAGTATCTAGAAAAGCAGCACTAACTCCGTTAATATCTTTAGATCCATCAGTATATATAGAAACACAATCAGAATAATTGGAAGTAAGGTAATCCATACATAAATTCCTCAAAACCCGAATATTAAACTGACGCTTCGGTCTAGGTAACCTGCCAATATTAATTTTAATAATGTGACTTAGATCAATGTTCGTCACCCAAGTAGTTAAAGAAAACATTTCCAATCTATTACTAATATAAATAGGGAGAGTATTAAATGATTCATGGATCGATACTAAAATAGGTTTACGCTTATTATTCCAAAACCGATTATGACATAAGCTAGAAAGCTGTTCTACTAAATTAATACTGATTTTATTCATACTTTTACTTTTAAGCCAAAATTTCCCTGCTAAAAATCTATGACGCAAAAACAACGCCCCTCGCCCCGCAAACCATCAAGAAGGTCAAGCTTTCGGCAGTTTACCTATAACTCTTTTGGCAAAACAAACTCAAGCGTTATTTTATGCCGCTTTTCTATCTCTATCTAGTATTAAATACCTCTCGTATTTTAGCTTCCGTAGTATTTCCCCAAACAAGGATTACCGATTTGTGGACCTAACAATCTCCAGTGACGATAATGATAAGACACTATATTATTAAATAATAATTATTATCAACCGATTTCCAAAACACAGGAGGAGGTTATCAATTCGTGTGTACCATGTTTTTTTTGTCTGTATGTTACGCGTTTACTCCGCCGTTTGTGGATTTTCAAAATTATTTCTTTAGTAAAGAGTTGACTTCT